>CAMPDV010000307.1:0-381311 GCA_946699065.1 Loxodes magnus
TGAGATAAAGAAAATTAGTAAAATAATAAAAAGAAGAAATAAAAGGAATAAAAGAAAAGCAATTATAGCTGTTATCTTATAACCATTTTAATATAGCTAACAGTAATAATCTGTTTACTTTTATCCATTTGTGCTTCTTCTAATTAGAAGTCTTAATAATATAATCCAGACTTTACTCAAGAAAAATAATTCTAACATTATGGAGATAAAATGCTTGATAACTAAGATGTAAATAATCTGCTATAGGGAAATCCAAGTTTATATAGAAATGAGAATGTTTCTTTATTACCTAAAAATAATATTAAAGAAGCTATCCAAAACATTGAACTGAGTTTAAGAATCGCTACAACTGGAAAAAACATCTTGTTAAGTAACTGCACAACCTTTTGCGACTACTTTAAATTATGTGCTAAATATCCTACATAAAAAGCCGATTCTATATCAAAATACATGTTAGTACATGATTTATATTTCAGTTCACCTTTAGCCTAGAAAGACTAAATATAAAGTTTGATTCAATTATACTAGTATGATTACCATCCTAATTGTGTTAAAGGTGACACATGCTATGAATCTTATGTTTGAAATTAAATATAGTGTATGCCAGTTTTTTACTTTATGTATCAAACTTGGAAAACATTAACGGAGAATTGATAGCACGTATAGATTTACGCTCCAAACTAAGATTTAATAGGATAATATCGAGATACAAGTTAGGCAGTTGCATCTAGAAATGCAATTTTTTAAGCAGAAAACTGGATAAGAGAAAATGAAAAAAGTTTAGTTGAAGCAATTATGAAGTGAAGACTTTAATAACTTTAAGTAACTTTCCTTTTTTTTCAGTATGGTAAACTTAGTAAATTATAAAATAAATTATTACTCTAATCCCAAATCTAATCTATTATTATATTATAATTCTACTTATTTTAATGGAAAAAGTATTTACTTAAATAAATCGATTATTCAATCAACTTTATTTATCTGAATATAAAATAAGAATGTGCTCATTATTAATAAGCTAGTTTCAAAGATGCTTATTATGGATTTTGTCTTCCTTGTAGAATCTTTAATATTTAAATTCTTCTTCAATAGATTTTGAGATTAAAGAATTTTTATGATATTTAGAACATCTAAAATTTGATTTTATTTGAATCTTTTGTTTTACTAGAAAAACTAAATTGATTATAGCTAATATCACAACATATGTCTGATTACCAAAAATTCTAGAAATGTATATGATCTTTTAACTTCAATGATTTAGATCTAAGACAGAAAAAGTATAGATAAATAAATAAAAAGGATTACTTATAAAATTATGTAAACTCGCATAACAGAAAGAAGGATTCTTCACTTATAAGAGTTTAATGGTTTTTCAAAGCATTTTAGTAAAATTAAATACATTATATTTAATTGAATAAATAATAAACTAAATAAAGATTTAATTACTTGATAGTTTTAAATGCATTTAAATAAAAATAATTTAAATCTAAATATTTAAGGAAAACTTTTTTAACATTAAGATAAAGCTGTATATATAATTTATTTATTTTGACTAAAATTAAATAAATTTGCTATATTAAATAAAATAAAATAATTTTGATAAAACTAAATGGCATAATCATAATAATTAATTATAGCTTATCCACTTTTCAATCAAGTTCATCACTAAAAAGTTTTATTATTTTTGCTAAATATTCAATTTCCAGTCTTCTTTTAATATAAAAAATTAAATTAAGATAAATATTTTAAAATTATAGCCTTTCTAGCTTATTATTTTAAAAATATTTAAATTTATGATACTTTGTTCATTTGATCTAAAAAGGTATAAAATATGGATCTAATAAATAAATATTTTTAAATAAGTAAAGATATATTTATAAATAAAGAAAATTAAATTTCATGCTTATTTTAAATTTTCAGCTTAAATATAAATATTAAAATTAATAAAATTAAATTATTATTTAAATTAAACTAAACAAAATGTATTTTCATATTTTTTATAATTATCAATGGTAGAATTATCTGGATAAAATTAAGACTGAGAAGAGGAATATAAGCAATAAGTAAAGAAGTATTAATGAATAAGATATTAATAAGCAGTTTTATTACCTATATGAAAATATAATAAAGACATATTAATTTATTTTATTATAACTATTTAAAAAAAAACTAAGATTATAGAGCACGTAGCACTATGATAACGCGCAACTCTTTAATTAAAGTTTTTTAAAGTTTAAAAACATATTACATTACATTCTTCACTGTGCTAGCATCCCTTAGAAATTCTTATCTCCTATAGGGCCAGTGTCGGAGTGCTTCCCTAAAAGACCTTAATCTCAAGCTTCGTTCAACATATCGTTACTTGATGCCACGGTCTTGATATCCTTGGCTTCTGCCAAGACTCTTGTTCAGGTCTTCACACGAGGTACTTTCTGGTACCAGAATTTCTATCAATCACAGTGGAAGGATTTTTCCTCCAAATTTAAAATAAATTATAATAAAACAATTTTTAAGAAAGCAAAATATAATAAAAATGATTTAAGTAAATCTTAAATCCAAAGAACAATAAGCATAAAATTAATAAATAATTTTACTTTTAAACTTATAAATTTATAATTTTATATATTAATTAGTATAAATTAAAATTATATTATAAATTCTATTTTATTAGATAATAAAAATATAGAATTATATAAAAAGTGAAGAAAAAAGAAGAATGCTTTGATGATTTTTTAGATAATGGTGATTGATAAAATATATTAGCATGATTAATAAAGATAAAATATATAGGCTATTTGAAAGAGTTATTATATGCCTAGTTATTTTATTAGCAACTGTAATTTCTAAAGATACTGTAATTATTCTAAAAATATTCATATTAATAATTATAGTTCAGACTTTCCTCAGGTTTAACAAAATAGCAGGATGGAGATATAATATTAAAATCAAGATACAATTAATTAAATATAGAGAAATATAAGTTTTAATAATATAAATGTAACTTACTAGATTAAGAACAAATTTAAAAGAGTCTGAAGCAAATTTTAAGCCTAATTTAAACTATAAGTCAATCAAATAAAATATTAGAGAAAAAAATTCTATCTTTTGCTATCTCCTTAAATAATAGTTTTGATTATTAAATTTACCATGAAATTTTGAATACTTCTGCCATAATAAATGTGTATAAGATAAAGAATTAGAAATTTATACTTGAACTTTAATATTATATCTGCTAGTATTTATATTATAGTATTAAATTAAAAATATTCTATATAATATTGAAATAATTAAGATATTATACTCAAAATCAAGCTAGAAATAGGATAATCTTGGAATTAAATTAGGTAGTTGCATCTAGAATCCAGATTTCCTAAGCAATAGATTGGATAAGAGAAAGCAAAAAAATTAAATTGAAGTAATGATAAAATAAATACTTTAAAATATTAAGTAGCATTCCTTTTACTTATAATAACCATTTTTACATAGCTTTATTAAAAATATTTAAAAGAATTGTAGAAGCAATTTTAATTGTCTCATTATATATTCAATTCTTTGAAAGGTTCCTGGTTGAATCCAAATTCTTGAAGAGAATTTCATTAGAGATTATCCAGCTTTGGCAAGACTTGAAGTCTTTATATGGAGTATGTATTCATTGCACATAGTGGTCCCTGCTTGTAGAAACTGTTCAGCAAAATATGCCCGTTATATCTGTCGTAATCAAATCAGTTAAGGCTGCATATCGAGAGCTATGTTATCCAAAATCTCTAAAAGTAAATAAAACATTAGATTTATAAAAAAATAATTAAAAAATAATAATATCTAAATCCAATAAAATAAACGTAATATTTATTAATTTAAAAATACTTATTTAAATTATAAAGTATTTATTAATATTTACAGTTCCAAAATAAATAAAAATAGTAACTAGAATTTATCATTTAAAAATTTGTATTGCTTAATTATATTTAGTAACTAGCTTTAATTTTGTATTAAATTTTAAATAAAATTTATGTATTTGAGTTATCCCTAGAGTAAAAGCAATTACAATCACAGATATATAATCTTATATTGCTTACTGTTCGCAAAAATAGATCATCTATTTTAATGCTTCGTAAGCAATCTTTTAATTTTTTATCTATATAAAGATTTAAAATTATTAGCGATTTGCTTTAAAGTTTATTTTTATCGAAGATTTATTATATTTTTTTCAATCTTAATTATCTCTATTTCAGCTTATAAACTAAAGCTAAAATATTTTTACTTGAATAGAAATAATTTAAATTAATAATAATCTCTTTTCTTTATAATACATTCTTATACCTTTTCTATGCTTTAGTTCTTTTAAAAAGGTAAGTTTTATACTTAAATCATATTTTCTTTCTTATAAATAAATTTGATTATAGAGCGCGTAGCACTCTAGTTGGTGCGTAGCTCTTTAAATTAATTTTATTTAATGTCGAAAAATAACATTTTATGGGTCTCTTCATCCTTTTTTCTCTTCCTGTAGTTCGTCCCTGTAATTTTTCCTTCCAAAGCATAGGATGCAATATGCGATTACGGGTACGTCTTTCCCCGACCTATGATGAAGAAGGTTTTCTCCTGGCATTAAGAGTTTTCCAGCTTGTCAAATCTTCCTCCTCTTGCTATTGGTTTCTCTTTCTCCGATATATCCTCCGTCCGCATTTATTTTTTAGTTGCCTTGCTGGGCCTCAAAGCATATCCGAAAGAAAGGGCTTTCTACCCTATTTAAAATATAATAACTTAATAAAAGAAATAAATTAAAGTATATTTGTGTTTAAGTTCTAAGTTGCATTTATTATTTTAATTTCTTGCAAGTTTTAAAATTTAGATTCTGGATTTAGAAAATAAATAGAGTTTTATAATAATAATAGGTAAATATCATTTAACATAAATTAAAATGTCTATTTAATACTAAATAAACTGAAATAGTTTATTAGTAAGCTATATATAGTATAGTGTTCTTAGTATTTATTTTTTGGCTGATTTTCTCAAATTATTTCTATTAGAAATAGTTTGAAATGGTATGTAAAGCTAACTAAATAAGTATCTAAAGATTAAAGATATATAAATAAGTTTATTTTATAGCAAGTCTATTTTACATTATATGGTTTATTTATTAAAGATTACGAGTATTCTAAAATTATATCAGTATTGAACATTTTTATCAGTACTGAATAATTATACCATTATTGAACAAGGTCTATCAGTATCTGATAATTTTATCAGTAAGAAACATTCTTGTCAGTATGAAACATTTTTTTTTTAAAGAGCTGCGCACCTACGAGAGTGCTACGCGCTCTATAATCAAATTTATTTATTTATAATAACTAGAGAATTAAGGCAAATAAATCTAAAAGGTTTTTAAGTGAAAATATAATTAGCACTTTAGAAATTTGATTTAAGAAGAAAATTTCTATAAAAAGAACAAGCAATAGTTTAAGAATAATTGCAAAGAGATCTATAAAAGTAAACTCTTAAACTAATTTAAAGATTTTTATTAATTAAAAAAGAAATAAAATAAACTAAAAATTAGTCTCTTTGCTTGAAGCAATACATTGAAACTATATCGTATTTGTTTATAAATTAGATACTTTTAATTTATTATAATTCTATAATCTTAATATCTAATTTATTTTAAGAAACAGCTTACCTTAAATTTAAAATGAGGCTATTCATTGAAAATATAAAAGTTTATTTTGGATAAATTACTAAAATGACTCAGCTATTTTACTAGAATAGCATTGAGCAATAAAAATAAAAAAGGATTTAGAAATTTGATTATGATTTAAATAATAAAAAGCTATGATTTCTAATTAAATAGAAATTAATATATTTTTGTAAAATAATGAAATACTTAAATTTTTACAAGGTTTTAGTAGGTGATAACTATTATTTAAAAAATAAATAATAGCTAGATGATGAAAATTGCAATATTTGAAGAAAGGTAAATAGTTACTAAGATTTAATTCAGTTTAACGTATTTTCTTAAGATATAAACTTAATTTCAACAAAACTTACAACTCATCTATTTTATTTCCTTTGTCTTACTACATATAAGTTTATCTAAAACACATTTATATCATAATGCTTATAAATATTATAGATAAACTATAAAACAGGCTTCTATATTATAAAATAATATATGAAGAAAAAATCTATATATAATAGGATTTAAAATACATGACTCAGTTATTTTGCTTTGCTTTACTTTGAAATTTTATATTATTATATTATTATATTTCCCAAAAATTATTAAGCTTAATCAATATCTAAGAAGATATAGAAAACTGATTTTATTCTGAAAGTTCCTATTTTACTCTCTTAAAAATTAAATTTCAACATATAAGAATTAATTACAAGCATACCTATTGGAGTAAGAACTATTTACTTTTCATAATGCATTTTAAAATTAAGAGTGATTAATGATTTTGATAGAAAAGTTCTTACTAATAGATGGACATAAAGAAAACATAAGAGTAGAATTTATACTTTTTGATTAAGTAACTTTAGAATTAGATTTTCTATTTAATCTTTATATGATTAAGAGGATTTATATCTTAAAAGCTATCAATTATTTATAAAACTATTTCAATAATAAATACTTTATGGATTTTATAAATTTGATAATTAATTAAAAAGTTTATTAAAGATATATTATATGTTCTTTATTTTAGAGTACATCCCATCCAAGCCCTATAAATAGACTGAGAGTATAATAAGGGAGATTTTAATTTTTTTAATTATACTAAATATTTATTTTAAAATAAATACCTTTTTGTTAAAGAGATATAAACAATTAAATTTTGACTAATACTTTGCTTATGTTTTTAGTTACAACCGAGGAAAATATTAGATATTTTAGATTCCTAAATATCTTTAATAAGTTGTATGCTTATTTTGCTGCTACTCAAATTTTAGACCTAATTCAAAAGTTTGCTATTATTAGTTAAATAAAATAAGAATATTATAAATTAATTATTTAGCTCTATTAAAGTGTAAAATTACTATTTTAATGTCTAATTCTTTTTGATAGCTTCATAAATCTAATTTCTCTAATTTAACTAGCAAATTATGTTTAGAAATGTATAAATTTATTATTTTTTTCTAAGAGTCTTTAAATTTAAAGCATTTTGACTCTCTTTTTAATTAAAATTTGGAAAAATTTTACTTGAAGCATAAAGTTGGTGTAAGTTAAATATTTTATGCAACTTATTATTTTAGATGCTTCTCTAAACTAGAGTAATAAAGTTCATTATATCATTATTTTCTATTTTATAGGTATGAGATTTATTAAGTCTGCTTATTATTTTTGCTTACAATATTTGTTTATTTATACTTCAAAGCTTTTTAGTTATTGCAGATCACTATGAAACGAGACTTTGGAAAAAATAAAGTTACCTTAAAATAAAATATACAGGAACATAGGAAAGACAAACACTATAGAGTTAAAAAAAGTGCAAATCTAGTTTCAATGGAGCATTTATAGTAACTTAAACCTTGGCTACATCTAAATCTATTTGAATATCTAGTTATTTAATTGTATTCCATCTATAGATTAGAGATTACCTTAAAATCTTAAATTTTATGTAAAATAAGAAGAAAATCTAAATATAATTTTGGCTAGTTGAAGGACTGGAATGTTTGCTTCGCTTCTTATAATATAAATCTTATTTCAAGTTGAAATAATTTTTCCTTATTTTAAGATACACATTAAAGTTAAAGTCACAATGCTTTATATATTTATTAGTAGAAATTTATTTTAAAATAGCAGTTAATAACTAATTTCATTTGTATTATTCCCTTAATTTTAGGGACTTTAAAAAAATAAAATTGTTCTAGAAAATTCTTAGTAAGAGATTGAGCAGTCTGATAGTAGTAAGCTTATTACATTGAATCTCCTGTGATTTTAGTACTTAAAACTGAAGAATGACGTTAATCATGTTAATAATGACTTGATTGTAAGTTTATTAGTGTATATCAATTTTAATTTGTATGCATAAGATTTTTAATAATTTTATCTTTAGTTTAATATCCTTTTGATGGTATTTTATTTCTACTATAAGAATAAGAGAAACATCTGAGAAGAAAAGTCTTGATATAAGTATTAACTATTTATCTTTATAGTAATATAGTATTTCAAGCTTAGCCAAGCTAAATGGAGTTATATTATTTATACAGTTTATTTAATTGTATTAAGGTAAAAATCATAATTATTACACTTATATCATTTTAAATTGATGTAGTCTGAATAAATTTTTCAATAGAAGGGTAATTTTTATTAAAAAGCTAGTTAAAAACTATTCTGATTTCTGGGTTATTTTTAAATTTAGTTAGCTTCTAAATTTAGAACTAACAGAAGTTGTTTTTCTGTAAAAATGATGACAAAGAGATTATCAAAGTTTATACTTTGGATTGTATAAAGTTGACTCCAGACTTATTTTTAATTGAGTTAAGCAAGTATAAATTAAAAGTATATTAATAGCTAATATAGCTATTTTTTATTGCTAGATATAAATGAAAACTTATTATCTAGTCCTTTTGGCTACTTACGCCCTTTCGATAGAGATTGGATTTTTATATGAAGAAGACAAATTTGGAGAAGAAGCGAAAGCATAACTCGATAGCTTTTTAGTCTCAAATTCTTATTAATTCAATCTTCTGAGTTATGATGTCAAGAACTATTGGGAAATATATAATAGTTTGATTGGTCTAATGTAAAAGAATGCTTATATAGTAATAGATGCAACTTTCAACGAGCAATTTACCTTTTTTATCTCAGAGTTTGCTCAAAATAATGAGATAAATCACCTAGTCTTAGATAAGGAAAATAAAAATATAAAGTCATATTTTACTACCTTTCTTATTCCTTCAGATGAGTAAGTTGCTACTTGCGTTATGAACTTTTTTAATTACTGGAATTGAACTACGATTGGATTCTTTACTGACGTACATCAATCTTAAGAAGCTGACTAAGTAAGAGAAAAAGTTTAAATTAGCAGGATTTTTCAGATCCTGTCAGACTTTAAATCTGAAGCTTTGAGTAAAGAAATTCCTACCTTTTTAAAAGCATTTGGTACTTAGATTTTTTACGTATCAGGTTAAAATTGACTTTTTGACTTGATATAAATAGCAATTAAGACTAATAATTGGAGAGCAGGAACATCTATCGTTATTAGTTTTAGAAATTCACGTTTATTACAAACGTAAAGTCAAAATACCGAGGGAATAATTGGTCTTAGATTCGGAAATAAAGTTACTCTAACAGAATATAGTTTTAGAATTTACTGTTTGGAGCTTCTATTTTAAACTCTCACTGAATGAAGTCACAACTATAAAGGTTCAATAGAACTATAAAATTTAATAAATTAATAAGCATAAGAAAATAGTTTTTTAGTTCCTTTAGAATTTGAAGTTTTAAATGTTTAAAGCAACTAACTAAAAGTAGTTGGAAAATTAAATCTCACTCATTTTATTTAAACCCAAGAAATAGTTTGGCCTACCAATACTACTTCTATTCCTAACGGTGGAGATATTGAAATTCCAGTGAGTATGGTTTATGATATGTACAATCCTGACGGAACCTATGTAGAGTGGGTAAGAGATTATTATAATGGTAGAGTATATGCTCTTAAGTATATAGAAGATCATCCTGAAATTCTACCTTATTATAAATTAAAGAACACCATGCTATATACAGGAGCTTCTGTTTATAACTACGATTATGTTTTAAAAGAGTTCAATATAAAGAAAGACTCTCTTGGTATCTTTTTGTTTTCTTCTTCCTCAAGTTCTGCTGGTTTAGGTTTACATAAATTTTTCAATTAAATAGGTTGAATGCAGCAAACAGGAGGCTCAAATAAATCACCTGTTTTTAGTAATATGTAGCTATATCCTTGGTATGTCAGAACAGCAATGAGTGACTCTTTTCTTGGTTTACTGATTGCTAGATTTTGCGCAGACAAATAATGAAAAAATGTAGCAATGTCAGTTGGAAATTCAGCCTGGCCTCTAGGAGTTGCAAATAGCTTCATGGCAAATGCTGAAGCATTAGGAATAAACATTTTAAATAATAACACGCTACTTCCAGAAATAGTTAAAGTTGCTAATGTCTCTGATTGGCATCCAATAATTGAAGAAATGTATCAACTATCTAGAGTCATTATTATCTTTCATTACCTAGATGATACTTGATAATGTGTTCAATATTTATGGGACTTAGGAGCTAGAAATGGAGATGTCGAAATTTTAGGAGCCGAATGACTTCTTATGAATTTCTAAACTTTCGGAGAAAATCCAGATCATTTCATAGAGTTAGTAAAGGGAAGCGTTCAATTCTTCAACTAAGCCTGGGTAGGAGAATTTGGGTAAGAAATAAAGATTGGATATGAAGAATATTGATAGAAAGAAGCTACTACTGGTGGTACTGCTTTTGAATTCGATATAGCTTACCTAGCTGCTAGCTCTCTGGCAAAACTTATTTAAGAGGGAGAAGACTACAATAAGTTTGGAGCTTTAGCTACAAAAATGAGAAACTATCCAATAATTGGCGCGACTGGAAGACTCATTATTGATAATACGAAAAACGAAAGAGCTCAATTATAATACTTCGTTTGGAATTATAGAAAGAATGAAAGCGGTAATTGAGCTATTGAATAAATAGGAAATTACTGTCCTGCCTGCGATATTGTATGGGTTTATGATAAGTAACCGATGTGAGGCGACGGATCTTCTGGTGTGTTTTTAGATCACATAATTTTGTAATGTCCCTTTAAAGAAAAGAATCGTCAAGAATTTGAAAAAGGGAAATATATAAAATTTTCAGTTATATCAGTATTAATAATTTTCATAGCAATAATTGGATTTAAAGGATACAAGCATTGGAATTAATATTAGATAGAATATTTGAGCATCAAAGTCTATATTTCGGTGCAAGATTTGTTTTAGACCTTATATTGCTAAATTATAGTAGTTTAGCTTATTTTTCTAGGACCAGACGTACTTAAGTATGATAGCAGAATTTCGTATATACAAGACATTTTTCTAGGGGATATTGTAAAGATTCTTAATGTAGATGAAAAAGAAGCTTTATATACGTAACTAATAAGTGCATTAATATCTTACTTTTTCATGCTATTAACCTTATCTTTAGTTTTAAAATTGGAATTCTCAAGATTTAAGATACTTTCAAAGCTTGGCCTTATTGCTTATTATCTACTTCCAATGGCAGGATAAGTTTTATTCATTCCAATTTTAAATAACTTCGTGGACGTTTTCATCTGCACAGAGGCATATGATGAAAATATGGATGGTAAAATATAATTTAAAGAAAGCTTTTTATTTAAAACTTGTTGGAAGAAATGTTGATAAGGAGACCACTAATCAGCTGTAATTTTCGTTTGCTTAGGAATAATCAGCTATATTCCAGTAGCTTGCTATCTTAGACCTCTTTTTTAATGAATTTAAGGCCACTAACTTCACATAAAATTTGATAATTCTTATATTATAATTCTGGCCCTAGAAAGTTCCTTCCTGGTACTACTTAAAAAATTTGAAGAAGACAATGATATAGCCCATGCCATTCTCTATTTAGTGATAGTATTTTTCTTAGTCTTACTTACTAAGAAATAGAAACCTTGCTCCTACTTAAAGTTTGGAGTAATTTGACTTTCTTCTTTATCTTGTGTCTTTATGATAGGATTAATTGGATTAGCTAGAGTTTTGAGTAAAAGTAACTCTACTGCTCTTTAAATAATAATTGTGGTTTTTAGCTCAATCATTATGATACTAGGGTATCTTTTAAGCAAAAGGTAGCAAGAGTACCTAATAAAAAATCAAAGAGATAGAAGTGGGCTAATAAGATGGGCTTACTAATTTAAAACTAAAGCAGTTTATTTAGAATAACATAAAGACTGGCAGAGATTCGAAAATTTGAAGAACATGTACTTCACTAACAAGCAGCTAAGTGATCCTGATTACCTGCTTATCTAAAGAAGTATCGATGAACTAAATTCTGATTTTGAATCATTTCTCAAGACTTAAGACGAAGCTTTATACATGGAATATGCAAAAAGTAGATAAATTCTTAATGTAGAAACATTAGATTAGTCAATTCAAAATATACAGATAAACTAAGGAAACTCAAGTAAATTTTTAATTTAGATTAAGTGAATACTTCGTTCGTTACTATTAATCCCAAGTAAAAGGAAGATATTCCTAACTCATTTAAAAAAGAATTGCCTAAATAATTTTAAGTTGACAGAATCCAACCAAATCATTAAAAAGATGAAAGTAACAGAAATAGCGAAGAATAAGAGGAAGACTCAAGAGCATAAAGATAAGATTAAGAAAGGGAAAAGGAAAGTTTTTAGGATAAAGTTTTTCATAAAAGAGAAAATTCAGAAAAGCTCTGAAAAAAAGCATAAAGATATTCTAGACAAGTAAATATTATCTTTTTAATCTCATCTACATTACATTTTACTATTCTAGCAATAGATGGTGACTGCTTTAAAGGTCGTCAAGCAAAAAAATTCGAAGAAAAAAGAAAAAAGCATGTTATTAATTTTAAATGGTTTAGATAAGTTATTTAAGATATAAATAACTAACGATATAAGTAATTTACAGAGCTCCTTTATGTTTAATTCAGTTATAGAGCTTAAATTTAATTAAAGATAGCCATAGCAATTTCTAAATATCTTCATTTAAAATAACTATATTTAAATAAAATCTAAAGTATAAGAGTTATTTTTCTATTAATATATTAATCTAATTTTCCTTCTATTTAGTTAAACTTAAAATTAAAGCATCAATCTTATATCAATGTAGTTGTATAAAGTCATTCATTTTTCATTTTATGATTAAGAAAAAACAAAATTATGAGCAATTGAATAATAAAAATCTTCTAATTATAAACTTGATAATTTAGCTTACTCATAGAAGACTAATATTTAATTATATTAAAGCTATACCAAATATTTATAGCTTTGTATACTTATTAGTTATAATATAGTACTTTTATTATTGCTACCTTCAAATTAATTATCTTAAAAGCTTTGAAATATTTATAAATGATTGCATATCAATTAATAAAAATAGTAATTATCATTAAGCAATAGAATAATTGTATTAGATAGCTAATTTATAATGGAAACTTTTATAAATAAAGTTTAATAAGCAAATTAGTTATTTTAGATATTTTTATCTTCTGATATTTGGACCTTTAATAAATTTCATGTATGTAAGGAAATATTTTAATTGTAGATTGGTATGACTAACTAACTAGGTTTTAGTATTTTTACTTAGTTAAAGGAGAAAATATTCATTTTTATTTTTGTTTAACTAAGCTATAAAAATTTATGAATGCTATCGAAAATACAAACTATAAAAGCTTAAAAATAACTTATTTTAAATAATTTTAACTAAACAAGGTGTCTTATTATTTTAATTTCCTTCTGTAAATTTTTAGATTCTTAAGATAGTTAGATTAACTTTAGAGAATTAATATCACCAAATAGGTTCTTTTGATAGGTATTAATATAGTAAATGCTTAATAATAGAAAAGAATAAATCTCTTCTGTTTAAGGCATTATATAAAAGGTATATCCTACTTTCGTTAAGTTTCAAGCACTTTCTTTCTCTTCTTAAGAATGGTAATTACTAAAAATAGATTTAGAACTAATTAGAAAGAAATTAAAGAAATAAGTCTTAGAAAAATACAAAGCAAAGCTAAGATTTATTTAATGAAGCTAATAAACTATTAAATACTGCTAATTTTATATTTTCTCTTAAAGCTATTAGAGAACATTATCAGCTTCTTATAACTAGAAGTCTCTTTTTATTTTACAATGAACACCTATACTAAAATATTAATTTAATCCTTTATTTATTGATATACCTTTAGCAGTTTTATTTATATTCTAACTGATACTTATCAAAATAGAGTTAGCTTAATATAAGATATGATAAGTAGATTTAGCCTATTTATTATTATTAATATTATGAGGGTAGAGATAATTAGTTAACTCTTAATAATTAAAAATAATCAATTAGCTATTTTTAGTTATAAAGGCTCTGGTTATTAAATTAATACCTCCTTTATTAGAAGCTTTTAAGAGACTATTAATTAAATTAAGAGAATTTAATAAAAAAGGGTTAATATATGAGATAAGAAGGTAATTCGTATCAAGGTATTTAAACTATTTATTTATTTCAGAAGTAATTTTGCTATTTTCAGGGTAATATCTCTAACAATAGCATGGAAATACAGTTTTTATTATTATTAAGAGTTTGGATTTAACGTCTTTTAGCAGTATTAAAGAATGGTACATGCATTAAGGAAATAGAAGCATGCTTAAGTATAATATTTTCTGGCATTCTGAAATAACTGTAATTTTACCATTGAAATTAATTTAATAAAAAGTCCTTTAATTGGTTTTATGCAAACTAATAATAAAGTTGCGAAAGTTAGCAAAGCAAATTTAAAAGTTAGATGAAACTAAAAGTACTATAATGCTCTAAATAAATAACTTATGAAAATAATTAGCTTTATTTAATTTTTAGCTTTCTTTTAGAGTTTTAAATGAAAAATATTGTTTAAAATTAAGTTGCCTATAATGGATTATAGGTATCTTTCGTAGGACTTTATAAATCTTAAAAAATGTTATTTATTTAAATTTTTCGACTAACCTTTATCATAAAAATAGTAAGTATTTAAATTTTAAATAGTTAAATTAAATAATAGTCTAATAATTTAATTATAAAGAGGCTTTTATCTTAATTTATTCCTCCAATTTTATTTATCTAAATTATAGTTCCCACTGTTTATTTTTTCTTGCTTATTTTTAAATTTTCATCCTATAAATGACTAATTTTTATTTTTATAAGCTTATGATCTTTAATTCCTTTTATCTTTAGATATTAACAATTAGATTTACCTCAAATTTCATATTAAATTGAGGAGATAGTAATTGACTATTATTCTATGAATTTTCAGCTTAAATCCCTAAAAATATTAAAAATTTATCTAGATTTTATCTTTATTTAATTAAACTTTAGCTATGTAAGTACTATCATTATTGGAACCAGTCCAATAGATTTATTTTTTAAGAACTGCAATAAAAGTTTATTGCATGCAGTTAAAAATCATAAAATAGCTTAAAATAATTTTAGTGCTTTTATTACTAAGAAACTAATTTTATCACTTTAATTACTAAAGCATCTATTTTACTTTCTATTAATTAGATATTTATTTTATAATCTTTAAAGAAATTTATACTCTTTGCCTAAAATAGCATTAAATTCTTTAGAAAGAGAGAATAAAAGATTAAAATTTCACTGTTTAAAAGAGACTTTAGGTAAAGTTCGTATTCATCAATTAAATTAAAATATTATATAAATAATAAATAAATAAATTTGATTATAGAGCGTGTAGCACTCTCGTTGGTGCGCAGCTCTTTAAAAAAAATGTTTCATACTGACAAGAATGTTTGTTACTGATAAAATTATCAGATACTGATAAACCTTGTTCAATACTGGTATAATTATTCAGTACTGATAAAAATGTTCAATACTGATATAATTTTAGAATACTCGTAATCTTTAATACTTGCTGGAGGTCCAAGGACATGGCAGGATTGTGTCTCATTGCATCACCAAAGCAGAGGACGAAATGTGTCAATTATGGGTACTTAAATTCCCCACCTCTGATGAAGCTCGCAATATTATTTCTTTTTCGTTCCAGAATTAAAAATAAACGAAGAAAGCCAAGCCAGTGTCGAAGGTCTAAGAATCTTATGTCTCGAGGCCAAACCAAAGCAGAGGAAGACATAAAGTCGATTATGGGTACTTAACTTCCCCAACCTCTGATGAAGATGACCTTGTTGTTCACCTTCGAACAACTATGGCGGTTTTAAAAAAATAAAAATATAATAATTCTAAATAATTGTAGTAAATAAAGTCTGTTTTAATTTGATTGAATGGTATTCCTTAATTAAGTCTAAGATTAATTTTTATTATGATATATTTCTATTATAAAAACATTTTAAAGGTATTATTTAAATTATAGTACATCTATCTCTTTATTTTATTTTAATTTAGTTTAAAATATTTAAATTGCTTAGTTCTCTCTTTAGCATTCTTTATATCCTCTTTTAAATATATCAATGTTGTGAAATAAAAAGAAAATCTAATATGCTTTAGTATAAATATATATCTAACTTGTATGGAAATAAATAGCATCTTACTAGATTATGGATACTTTTAATTTATAGCTTCATATTATTGTAATTTATTTTATGTCTTCTTAGGCTGTAATTTATTAGCTTTCTATTTATATGATTTATATAAAATGCTTTACTTATTCTACTCATTCATTTTCAATTCTTACCTTATTTAATAATCTTAAGAAAAGCATTTGCTAATTTAATAGTTTCAGATTAGAATATTTTAAATTTAAAAATTTGGTGGAAAACCTCTATTTATAATTTTTAATATCCTCTTTATAAGAGAGAAATTTAATAATACTAAGAATAAATGGATATTGATATAAAAGAGTTAGCAAATCTAAATAGAAGATATTTTTATAAAACTTAAAATAAAATCTAAAATAAATTATCATCTTTATACTTTCTTTTCATAATATCTCTCACTTAATTATGTTATTTCTTTATATACAACTTTGCTTTACCATTTCTCTTTTATTCTATTACATCTGCTTTTAAATTCCTATTTTCATGAAATCTCAGCTAGTAAAAGGTAACTGAAATAGAGAAATATATTGACTGAATTATGTTTGCCAAGTTTAAGTTTTAGGTTTAATCATAAGAAATTAGAGAAGAACTGACTCTATATTTATGATAAAGTAAAATTTAGTTTAATTTATGAAAGACATAATGGCCGAAGTTATATAGATAGTGACAAAGAGACATAAGAGATTTTATATTATATATCAGAAAAATATCTTAGCTCCATATATAATAATGACTATTATTATTATTTAACTAAATGTAAAATAAATATTTGCGTACCCTGGGTTTTCAACCAAGTATCAGCGATAAATTTTTTTTCGTGGTTGTATTCCACGACCTTTTTTATAAATGGATGGTTACCACAAAGGAATCTCTTAGTTTCTTATGAGTAATTTTTATTTATAAACTCCGAATTCAGTAATTCAAAGCTTATTTAGGTTTCTTCAGGTGCTTTGCTCTTCATTGTGCTTGAGTAGTCTTCATTCTTTGCAATGTCTTAGTAGGTGATATTTAGATTGACAGTACCAATAATATTTATATTATTTCTCAAACTTTCTTCTTTGGATAAATATTTATTTCTAAAATCTCAATTCTTTTGCTTAGGTTTGAATCAATTTGTTCTTAACTTTATTTTTCTTAATGCATCTGTTAATATTTTTGAGTGAGATAAAATATTTATATTAGCTGATATAGAATATATGATAATGA
This sequence comes from Loxodes magnus, assembly GCA_946699065.1. NCBI lineage: Eukaryota > Ciliophora > Karyorelictea > Loxodida > Loxodidae > Loxodes > Loxodes magnus. The sequence goes on from CAMPDV010000307.1 coordinate 17,472, forward strand.
TTACGACTAAGCTTTAAAATAAACATTTAAGTATAAAATAAAAGTTAAAACTTTAGTTTTAAATTAAAGTAAGTTCATAGTTTAATTATTAAGGATTCTAGCATTTATATATAAATTTTATAAATATATTCCTCTAAGTTAAAATAGAAAAGCTATAAGGTAAACATTATATTAAAAATATCATACTTAATAATATAAAAAAAGAGATTTATATTAAAGCTTATTTAAAAATAGTATAAGCAAAATGCTTGCTAAATTACATTAATAAATATTATAATTTATTTAATTAATAGTATTAAAAGTATAAATATCTACTATTTATTTATTATTTATAAGGATAATTTAATATGAAATAGCTTTAATAGTTTAATAAAAATAGTATTAAATTTATTTAATTTAAAATAGAACTATAAGTAATTATCTCTTAAATTATCTAAAGTTCTTATTTTCTGAATGCAAATGAATAAATAAAATACCAGAACTAAATTTATTATTGATAAGTGCTTAATAAAACCTACTTAATAATTATAGAAAATATTAAATAAGATAAAACAATTCTAATTGCAAAATATTTATAGATTTCTATCTAAAGTTTTAAAATTTATTTTAGCAAATATATAATAACAATATATAAATACTTAAGTTAAATAGGAGTATAATTTTAACATCTAAGCATTTATGCAAATTTTAATTATTAATTAAATTAAAAAAGCTTAAAAAATATTAATATAGCAAAAATTATACTTTTATAATACTTTTACAAATCAATTTTTAATTATATTATAACTAAGTAAAGCAAGTATGTTTATAATTTACAAGAAGGTAAGTTAATATTAAATAAGAAAATTAAGATTCTAAAACGAAATTTAATAGACAAATTAAATTCCGAGAATAAAGCATTTAAAATAAAAGTTTATAATTAATCTTTTTGATAGAAATAAAAGCTATAATAGATGGGTTATTGTGAATCCGAATAAAACAGTTATGAGCCAATTATAATTTTCGATTTATAACTAAAATAATTAAATTTTAAAGTTATAGATAATAAAATATGCTTTTATGTAGAAAAACATACCTATTTAAAAATAATTATAGTATAATATTGGAATGACGGATAACTATGCTATATTTAGAATAGATTGTGAAAAAATTTAGATAAAATAAAAATAATTGCTTTAAAAAAATTTATTAGGTTTAGGTAATTTTCTAACCTAAATTACAGTCATTAATGATTTAATAGTTAAATACTTAAAATTTTCTATCTTTTTTGATTTTTAAGTATTTTATAAGATTTAGAAATAAAAAATTATAAGAAAATGCTTTAAAATCATCCTATAATAAGCAATTTTTACCAAAAAAATAGAATTTTTCAAAATAAAATTTAATTTAAAAGTTAAAAAATTAAATGTTTAGATATAATCTAAGTTATTAAGAATCATAGTATTTTCCCTAAATTTTACTAAATCAAAAATTTAAGATTCAGAAAAATAATATTCTAAGCATTTATTTAAAATATGATATTAATTAGATATTTTTAGAAAATAAATTTAAAAGTTTATTTATCCTAAAACTTATTTAAAAAATAATGAGATAAATTTATTAAACTAAAGAAAAGGTTTGCATTTATAACTTAGAGCGTTTCTTCGTTTTTTCCATAAAATTTTCATTTAGATCTGAATCTTTTCTATTTAACTGAAAATAATCAGAGAAATCTTTTGATCTTTCTTTCTTCTTAGTATAAAAACTAGCTGCATCTTCCATCTGTTCATCTTTATTCTAAAAATCCTATAGTCTATCTTCACTTTTTTAACTTTTATTGGAAGTATTTGAAGTATTGAGTAAGTTTCGTTAAGTTTACATTGAAAAATTGGATAATTTTAAATTATCTCACTAGTCTACTAAAGAAGTTTACTAATTCTCAAAAATATTTTTATCATTTTATAGTTTGATAAATGTTTTCCTTGCCTCTTTATTTTAAATAACTTTTTATATTTTTTCCATAAATTCTTTTTCATCTATAAAATGATCCACTTAATTCAAGCAACAATTCGTATGCGTGAATTTCAATTTTTACTATAATTAGCTTAAAAACAGTCCTGATTTTTATAAATCGTAATTCTGGATTTGAATTATGCTACTAATAAATTCTTAAATTTGCTTATTATAATCTAATAAGTTCTCTATAGCGTCTTAATGATGAAACTAGGAATTGTAATAAAATTAAGATGCAAATTATAATTCTCTCTTTAATTACAGAATTTTTGTCTCTGACTAATTGTTTAAAGAGCATGCATTTTTGAAACGTTAAACTATTGGCATTTAATCTTACTTTTCCGTATCTTCTTTTATTTTCTATATGCATGCTAAACTTTCACTTAATGTTCTTTAGCTTCTTTAATTTTAGGTTTTGAGTTTCCCTGATGAAAAGCTTTTTTATATGATAATTACATATTTCTAAGTATCTTGTAATCTGATATTAAACTTAGTTTAAGTAGGAATTGGTCCAAAATAATAAAGATTCTTTTTTCCTTGCTCTTTTATAAATAGTTTTTATCCTTTTAGTTTGTAAAACTATTTATTAATCTATTTGATTACTTCCACCTGATCCCCCTCCAGATTATTAATAGGAACTACAAGTAACTCTTCTTGCTCTTGTTCAATAACTACTTTAATTTCTATCTAACTCATTATTTTATAATAATTGATCATCCCCCATTTAAAGAATCCAAATTGAACTAATAAACATATAATAAATTGTAAGCCTAATAGTTTTGGGTATAATGATAGATAAATAGATAAGCATAGCAATTAATTAGTTATAATAGCAGTTAAAAGAAATGTAATAGATAGATTTATTATTATTTAGTATTTATTGCTTATTTATCATACTTATCTTAATAAATATATCTGCTTACTATTTCATTCTTTTAACTTTAATTATTCTAAGCAATTTAGCCAACTAAATAACTCTTTAATTTTGCTACTGTAGATTTGGAAGTTTATTAGATTATATTTATACATTTAGATTGGAATTTTGTTAGTTGTTAGTATTTTAAGAGTATAGCAATGTTTTGATTGACTGTAATTATTAAAATTAAAAATAAAGAGTTATATAGTGTTTTTAATACTCTCAAGTAGTTAATATTTAAATAAAAGAGAAATAATAAATCTAACTATTAGCAAGTTCTTTATGCAATGTACACATCAATAATAAAGGCATAAGAAAGTTAACTATTTACTTTTATAAAAGATTTATAACCAAATAATTTAAAGGGAATGCTATTAAAATATAAGTATAATAATATGAAAGACCTTATAAATAAAACTAGCATTATTAGATTAATAATGTAAATAACTAAAACTCTTATGTAGTTCTGAATATCTAAATTTAATTAGAAATATACTAATTTAAATTTATTAATTTGCTAAATATAACTAATAGAAAGCATATTCTATTAATACTAAAGCCAAATATAATCACTTCCATACTCCTCAGGTAGAAAGTATCAGAATTATTATATTTTTTGTTTATACTTAAATTATATAAAATTAGTAAAATTACATTTAATAGATTTTATTACTTATATACATTAGAATCTTAGAAAAGCTATTTTATTAAGAAGGATTTATATTTCTAGACCCTAAAGGAAAAAGAAAGATAAAATTTATTAGTAAATTAAAAAGACTTTTAATATTAGATAATTTAATGTAATTGTAAAATCTAGTTTTGCTATTTATATGAAGCCTTAAACTCTTATAACTTAATAAGATTAAAAATAAATCCAAACTAATTATTTTACTCTTTAAATATTTTTACTATTATCATCTAAAATCTACCTAAATTCTAGCTTATCTATTTATAAATAAGCTAAAAGATTATCTATTTAGATTTTTTTAAAAGTAAATCAACAATTAAAACCTTAATTAACTACAAGGGCTAATCTTAGTAGTTATAATTAAATAGGTAAGTCAATTCTTAGTTTATATACTTAAATTTACATTATATATACTTAAGATTCTTTGCCAAATTCTCACAACAGGAGTTTACTTTTAGAGGTTTGAATCTGGAAATTATTAATAGTTCGTAAAACTTTTACTTTTATAGTTAAAACAGCAGGCAGAATAAAACATTTTAACACTACTAGTTTGTATTTAGATTTAAGGAGTTTAAAAGTAATTTAGATTGGCTCTTGAAAGAATCGGCTAAAAGAGAGGATTATTTGCTACAAGTAAAGTTAAATTAATCAACAGAGAAAAATAAGAGAATCTCGTGTAAATCACATTTTAGTATTGAATTTGATTGATTGTTAGTTAAATGGCGTTATTCTATAAAGAGGATAAAATGATATTAGAGCTATTGATTTATTCCTAGACATTTTGTTAGGGCATAGTTAGAAAGTAGTTTGAAGAATTATTAGTAAAGCATATAGAAGTTATAAAATTTAAAACAGCTTTAATATACTATTTGCTATCATAGCTAAAATAACACATTGTCTTAAAGTTTAAATTAATATCTACTACTAGCAATCTGAGTTATTAGATTCTACCTAAAATATAATTTATACTTGTAGCATTGCTTCATATAGTACTAGTTCTTTATAGGACTAAAAGAAAGATATTTTAACGTTTGAGAAGATTAATTTATGAAGAAAATAGCATAAAAATGGAATGCATAATTAGCATAAATTAAGGTTGCTTATTAAATCTAAAAAGACATAGCAGTAACCCCTAAAATTAGTAATTAAATAGATGAATAGAAAACTAAAATAAAAATAAATAAACTTAGATGAAGAGGGATATAGGAACTTAATCAATTTGATAAGGACTATAATTTACAAATCTTATTTTAACTAATATCTTTCTCTAGTTAAATGAACAACTTTAATAAAAATCTAGCATCATGATTAATATTTTTAGTCTACTTTGATAATAAAATTTGAAATAGATGAAAATAAATAGATTAAAGGAATTGATTAATTATTTGTATAAGTAAGGATAAAGTAAATATAGCAACTACTAGTTATGTGTTAATACTTATATAAATATCTTATGTATTTTATAATATATTTATTAGTTTAATATTTAATTCTAAGGATTATAAGTTATTCTGCTAGATTATTATTAAATTAAAAAGAAACTCACATAAGATTTTCATATTATTTGACTAATTATAGTTAATCCTATTTGCATACAAGTAAAACAATTATAAAATTAAATAAGCAAAATACGTTTGAAAGATATATAATTAGCTTAAAATAAGATTATTTTAAATGATATATTGATTATTGATAAACAATTAAGGGTATAAGAAATAATAATTTGGATTTAAGAAAAGTTAAATTCTTAAATCCAGTTTATCATATTAACTATTATAAAACTAATCCTGGAATAATTCTATAGCTAACTACTTAGCATATTTTAATTTTTGATAATTTAAGTAAACTATCTTAGCCATATATTTATATCACATAACACTAATATATAGCATTTAATAATAAAAATAATAAATGAATATATTTAAAATATTAAATAATAAATTAAGATTAATTAGCTTTATAAGCAGTAATGATGTTCTAGCTAATATTCTATTTTAACATTTTAATTGTTTATCAAGTTTAAACATAAGCTTATTAATTAATTTTAAAATTAACTGTATTTTAGATAAATCATCAATTTAATTATTTAGTTTTCTTTATTAGAATAAAAGTTATGTCTATAAACTATTTATCTAGCAATAGTTAAACATTATAAATTTATAAAAATATACCTTAAATATATAAAACAAGCAAGTACTTACTAAAACCTACTTTTTACAAATCTAGAGCTTAGTTTTTATTTATATAATTAACTTGAAAGTTAAACTTTATTATAATAAGAGATAAATTATTCCCTATAAATTAGCTAATTAAGACTAAATATTAATTAACCATCTAGTTCATCTTATTTTAAGGCTAATAATAAATAAAAAGCTAAAAAGTTCTAAGCAGTGTTTCTTCATACATTCAATAAGATAATTAAATCTTTTATTATATATCTATCTATATTTTCCTTAGCAATTGAAGTATGAAAAGGAAATAATAATAATTAACTAAACTTTATTTAATTTAATAAATTTTAAGCATTCATGATATCTAAATTATATTATATATAGATAAGTTTATCCAAATAATTTACTCTTTTACATTATTTAAATTTTAGATTTAGAAATAATTTCTGTTTATCATTTTACTTTTTTCCATTTATGCATATTTTCATATAATTTTTTGAATCTATGCTATCTAAAAATATTAAAGTTGACTTAAACTTTAAAGACTGAATGATGTAAATAATTGAAAGTATCTATAAATTAAATTATAAAAAGCTAATCTTTCTAAAATATCTAAAATTTATCCTTCATCTTATTAAAATTTAATGTATATATCAAAAATCATTAAACCATTTTTTGAGAATTATATCCCTATCTTCCATATATCTATTTTAAGATCTATTAAACATTTAACAAAGCAAATTTAAAATTAAATCATATATCTAACTTAAACATTAAAACTACTAAAAATACGAAAAGTAGCTTTAATAACTATTTAAAAATAAAGTTACAAAATATAGATAATTTATCATAGAGTTATAGTATAAAAATAATATAGTATATTTAATATTAAATCACTTCCAATTATATAAATAGAAATATCTTACAAAATAATTAAAATTTTAAAATTAAGCTTATTTTAGAAATGTTTAAACAGTAAGCATATAAAACCCAGCTTAGAGTTTAATATCATTAAAATACTTAAATTTGATTGAAAAAAATAGTTTATCATATAAAGAAACTTAAACGCTTCTTGAAGAATAAAAAAACTATGCTATAAAAAATTTACAAAGAAAATAATCTATTTAAATACCATTTGAATGCTTTTAAAATCAAGTATGAGTTCTAGCAATAAACTTTTTTAAGAAGTAAGAAATAATCAAGTTGGAAGATCTCGCTCATATGAGAAGAAATGAAGTAGAAAAAGGCCAAGATTTATTTGAGAAATAATTTAGTTATTGGAGGATTATGATAATTAACAAAGTAAAGCTTTGATTTTGAAAAATTTACTACAAGTAAAGAATTCCATTTGCTAATAAAAAGGAGAACACCGTTCTACACTATATGGATATGATTGACATTTGAACAAAATGGGAATTTCTTGACTTTTTGATATTGAAGAGCATAAAGAAAGGAAAATAGGAGAATTGTATAAATATAACGCATAAATAAAAAATTCTATCAAAGAAGCAGCTAGTAAATTTTAATAAAACGATAATTTTTATTTATTTGCTTTTCATATCATTAAGCAAAACCTAGCAAAGATTGGACATTAGGAATGTTGCATAAATAAGAGATTATTAACTGAGAGTGACAAGTATAATATAAGTAAAATAATAAAGACACAAGCTCTCAAGTCAAATTTATAACTTTAAGGAATTCCTACATTAGATACGATAAATATTGACTAAAATGAACAAAATAAGAACAAAAACTTATAATTTAATTAAGAATATTTGCAAATAAGCCCTGCCTATAATCTCAAGTAAGAGTAAATAGAAATGACTAATTAAAACTTGTTAAAGATGTTATAAGAAATAAAAAGCTTAGCATCAAATAATAAAGAGTTTATTAAGGTTTTACTTATATAAGGATATGGAATAGAATAAATCATAGTTGCATAGATAAAAAATGAAAATAATTTATAATAAATATTTATTGAATTGTAGAAGCAAGAAAAAATTCAAACTAGCTTAAACTAAAAAGTTTTAAAATTGATTGAGTGGAATACTTCAACTGAAGAAAGTAGGGAATTAGTGGATGAAATATATGATGAGTTACTAATAAATTTAAAGTAGTTACAAATGATTAAAGAAAAGAAAAGAAAATGTATTTAATAATAGACTCAATGATATAAATTTAATATAAGTATTTTTCCTTTTATACTACTGTATATAAGTTTAAAAGTTAAGTTTTTCATATATATCTTATATGATTGTTTTTATTAAATTTTCTAAACAAATTAAAATATCTCAACAATATAAAGTCAAAAGATGAATTTTAAAACTTATAAAATAAATTATCTTTTTAGCAAATATTTTAAAGGATTATTTTAATAATTTTAATTTATATAAGCTTATTTTAATTTTTGAGTTTCTCATATATATAAACTAATTTTTTATTTATAATAGTTTAAATTTATTTATAAGTTTATTTAAATATAAGCAAATTTAAGAAGGTAAATAAGCAGTTTGAAATAAGTATCTAATAAATAATTTAATTTAATATAATAATAATTTTTAAGATAATTTAATTAGATTCTTTTTATTTAATTTATATTCTTATAAATAATTTAGAATTTTGCTAAATTAATTAGTCTTTAAATATATAATAGTTTTAATATTTATAGAATTAAATTAGATTAAATTATAAATTACATAATAAATATCTACTTTTTAATTATTTAAAATAATAGTTATAATTATAATAAAAATTAACTATTCATATCAAAGTTTAAAATACTATATATTTTTAAGCTAAACTTAAGATTAATACTTTTTCTATTTTATTTTCAAAATTTAATATTTTGCATATTTATTTATATTTAAAAATAAAAATATATCATTTTGAAAAGCAAACAACTAAAACTAATGATTATTAAATTATAAATTCAAGATTTATAAATTAAAAATAGCAATAATTTTAAATAAATTTTACTCTTATTTACCTTTTATTTTAGCATTTATAATATCATTAAATTTTAAAATTTAAAACTAAAAACTTTAATTAAATAAATAGAAACTTAAATATAATTGTTTAATTTTTAATATGTAAATGATATTTACATATTAGTTTGAAATTATAAATCAATTTATATAAATCTACGATTATTATTTTCCACATAGATTTTTATTTGCGAGAATAAGTAATGATTGTATCAAAGAAACAAATAATTAAATAATTATTAAAACCACCATTCATAAGGTTAATTAAGGGTTTTTAATAATTATTTTACTAGAATGCTTTTAATTTATCTTAAATTACCTCTAATTATATAGCATGATCAAGTATACTTTTATATTTTTCATTGTTTTTACTTAATTTTTGTATTAGATAGTTCAAAATAATTTATGAAAAAATAGTTAATTTTAGTATAAATATTGAAAATATACAAACTCTGTAGTAAAAATAGTGACTGAAGATAGTATGAATATTATTTTTACAAATATATAAATGAATAACTATAAGAATAAACATAATATATAAGAAGAAACTAAAAAGAAATTAAAATTTACTTAAATTAAATAGATAACAGTATAGTGAAGAGTAAGATACTAAAATATACTTAATATTTTAAAAATAATATCTTATCTATATATGAGAAAGACAAGTCAGCTAATAATGGAGTATTTTAGAAGTTGAAGAACTATTTTATAAATTACTTGAAAAGAGTACCAAAAATCTTTAGCTCAATTGAAGAACTAGAAGCAAATTAGAGAATTGTAAACAGTTAGATATTTTCTGGTATTTTTTTATAAAAAAGTAGATTTTTTCCTTTTAGATAGCGAGTAAATTCGAAGAGGGTTATGTTTCAGTGTTCAAACTTACTTAACATCTAGTTATGAGAAATTATAAGAATTATCCGATAAAAATAATACATTTAAAACAAACTAAATGTATTTAAAATAAAAAATAAAATAATTTTTGATTGTATATTTAAGGAAAAATCTTAATAAATAAGAAGAAATTACAACAAAGTCAAAGAAGTCACAGCAAATTTTCTTATAAATCATAATTAATCTTCAAATTAAGCCAATAAATAAATTGGAAAATGTATAAAAGTTTCTTAATTTTCAAACAGTAATTCTTTTAATATCAATTTTTTAAGAAGGTTTAACTATTATGAATTATTCGATTATTAGTACACTAGAAGTATTGGAAAAAATAAAGAAATAATTGACAGAACAAAAGAGAAAAGAATTAATATGAGTCTATCAGATGATATAGATTTATTGAATACATAGAAAAAAGGATTGATTAATATTTAAAATGTAATTCTTAAATAAATATCTATAATTTATAACTAAAATTATTTTTGATATTTTCATCCTCATTAATATAGCAAAATTAATAATAACTAAATATAAATTTATATATTTATTTCTAAAAGGTCATATATTTAATTTAATAAATATATTATACATAACTAAGCGAAAATTAAAGATATGTTAATTCTAAGAAAATTTAAAAATAAAAAAAAAATGAAATAATCTATTCGCCTTTCCAAAAACCAAATTAAGAACGCAAAAAGGAAAGCTGCGAAACTAATGCAGAAACAATAACAAGAAGAAGATAAATCAAGTTCCTCATCTGAAGGAAAAGTTATAATTGGAACAATAGAGACGAATCCAGTAAAAGTACAAAAATAATCAGAAATCTAAATATAAATTGACTAAATGAAAACAATAATACAAAATTATTAGGAAACAATTTACAATCAAGGGGAAAAATAAGAGAACTAATGAATACTATCGAAGATTAAAACAACGAGCTACTAATAATAAGACGACAATTGATTTAAAATAATTTAGTCACGGAATAGTAACTATATGAATAATCTCAATCGAATTTTAATCAAGAACAAAATATGATTATTGAAAAAGTTTCTACATAAGCAAACATCCAAGAAAAATAGAATGACGAAAAGATTAATATAGAATTACTCCAATGAATTGATTAACTTGAAAAAAAAAGTATTCCTGAAGAGACTCAAGAAAAGACCAATCAAAAATTGCTATTATTGCAAATCAAAGTGACACCTATTACAAAATTGCGATCAGTGAAGATAAATTTAGATGAAAGAACAACAAAGAATGTTAAGAATGCTTAGTAGACTCTGAATCACCGAAATGGGAATTTACAAGAAGAAGATATTCGTATAAAAGACAGAAGATTCTCAGTGGTTCCATCCACATGGCGTGGTATCCATCCACGCTAAAAAAATGGTAGCAAAAACCTGGTTGAAAATCCAGGGAATGTTAAACTTTAATTACTTTTAGTTTACTATTATTATTATAAAAAAAATTTTATCATTTTAATGAAGCTTAAGGACGAACCTTTGTTATTTAAATAAAGGATTCAGAATTAAATCAATTTTTAAGCTTATCTTTTGAATCATTTACTAATTTTAAAAAATTACATAATATAGTTCTGTAAGCATTATTTTATTGATATATTTATACTTTTTAGTATATTAAGTTATTTAGAATAAATTATTTAAATTTTAATTTAATTTAACATATCAAACTAAATTATATTGTAATTATTATATTTTTATTTTTTATGTAAATATAATTTATTTTCATTAAAATATCTCTAAGAAATACTTTCCTATTTTTTATATTTCTTTGGAGCTATTGAAGTATAAAAAAATTAAATTAAAATAATTATTTTAATTTTCTTTAATATGAAATAATCCTAAATAACTATAAAGCTTTGCTAAAGGAATTTAATTATTCTTTTTATTTAAATTTAATTGATAAAGTTTAATTATTCTAGTTAGTAGCTTACTACATTATATGACTTATAAAATCTTTTTCATTTTTCTAAACCCAATCTTCAGCCTACATTTTGGCCACACTAAAAGCATCCTTGAGACTACTACCATTTCCTTAACCTACCAAAATTCTTGAGGGACTCCATAGGTCTATATAAACTCATAAATCTGTCATAAAATACCAAAAATGTTTTTCATAATCAACAACAAAAACAGGCATACATTAAATTTATTCAAATGAGTAATATTCATTACACTAAGAATTTTCCAAGCAAAACAAATGATATTCTTATTTCTCTAAACTTTCTAGGGGTGGTTTGTAATTTTATAAGGTGGAAGACTAAAATATAAATCATGCAAAGCTCAAAATTTTTATTTTGGAATTTTTCTCGCGAAAGAGTTATCTGAGCAATTTTAAAAATATTCACAGAAAGTTTTAAAACTTATTGCATTTTAATTGATTCAAGCAGGAATTTCTAATACGGGTTCAGGATTTTATTTTAAGCTCTCGTTACAAATTCTTATTTTGCCTTTTGCTTATAGAATTTAATTTTAAACTAGATTCAATTTTTATATTTCCTAGGTAATAAATATTTGCTCTGTTTCCTTTTTAGTTGCTTTATTCTTTATTTATAACTCATGTTAAATATCATTTTAATATTTAAGTTCTTTTATATTTTGTTTACTTACTTATAAAGGATAATTTCTATGGAAATGAACTAATAAAGCAACAAAAACACAAATTATAAATATACTATTAAAAATTTATAATTTTTATTTATATTTGTTATCTAATAACTATGTTGTTGAATCGCCTAAATTAATTCCTTCATCTTCTACAACTGGAATCTATTCATCCTATGGATTAAGATGTTCCTCTTCTGTTGATTATATTTCTACCTCTTAACTCAATGGATTGAGTTAATACTTAGTTTCTTCATTAACTTACTCTGAAATTTATTCATTATATTATTAAATCTAATAATCAATTAATTTCTCTTCATTCATTTAAATTGTAGGTAGTTTATCCTCCTCAACTTCCATTTATTAATCTAAAAACTAAAATTAAAATTTATAATATAAAGAGAGAAATTAATTCTAAGACTAATATTAAAAAAAATGAATATCAAATGTTTATGCTTAATTTATTTATTTTATCCATATAAATTTTAATTTAGCTATTTTATCTATTTAATGCTTCTATATTTTGATGTAAAAGCTAGAAATAATTAAGTTTTATCTGCTTTAATTACAATTTATCGGATTATTATGCTTTATTTTGAATAAAAAACTTTAATTTACTTCAATTTTAAATATTAATTCTTATTTTTTATAATATAAAATAGATCAGAGAAATAATAGAATTCTCAAGTAAAACATAACAATTAACCAGATTTTGCTAACAATCTCTATTTGCTAAAATTGGATAATTGGAAGATAATAAAAGAAGTTTTAGATTAAATAAACAACTTAATTCACCATGCTAACTATTAACAAATTGATGAATAAATTAATTCTTAAGTAAGAAGATAATAATAGATTATTTCCAAGAGATGGAAAGGTAGAGTGGACAAAACGAATGGGATTTATGATAATTTTTGACCAAAGGATCAGCTAACTGGAGCATATCATGCTAAATAAACATCAGATCTATAATCAAAATAAAAAATGAATCCGAACTCAAGCTTATACTACAAGAAAATAAAAATTATATGTTGATTCCGCAATAATTATGGACGCAAAGTTAATTAGTGTTATAGATTTAAGAAAAAACTGACTCAAGTAACAGAAAGACGAATCTAAAACTAAGATCTATTGCTCGCCAAGCAGAAAATTTTACATTAAAAAAATATTTTAGCCATTCTTAGAAGCTTTAAAAATCTAAGATACATTAAGGTGAAACGAAAGATGACAAATAAGATTTGAATTGCAAGCAATAGAAAATAGAGAAAGTAAGCAAGTTATAAGTATTTATTATCCAGAAAATCCAGAATAATACGAACTCAGGACTCATTGATTTATACAAACCTCTATAAACTCTAATTCGTGGTAAACCAAGACGACATGTTAATATATTATTATTATTGTTAAATATAAAAATATGGATGTCGGCCATGTCAGGAGAACTAGTATGTAATCTGATGCAGTGTATATTGCATGGAGAAGGGTGGAAAAGCTCGGAAGAGACAAGTCTAACTTGTCCAAGGTTTTTCGCTAGCAGTATGCACGTTTACACGCTTCTAGTGACTTAATTATTAATTCTTATTTGGATCTTATTCAAGTGGACTGGAGCATTTGGTTTCAAGATTCAAAAATAGTCTTTTATAAGCAAATTCCCCATTTTAAAAAGATGACGTGAAATCATTGGAATACTAGAATTTTAGCAAGAAATATGAGAACATTTTTAAATATTAATATTGAAAGAGATGTACGCCAACGAGAGCTAAACGCTCTAAAATCATCTTTATTTATTTAAATTAATTTATGAAATTATATATATAAACGAGAAAGATCTTTTTATATTTTCTTAGACTTTCAGCATTCTATTTATTCATATATTATTGATTAAAAATATAAATATAAGAATTTAAATTAACGCAAATAACCTCTATCTAAAAGAATTTTACCAAGAAAAACTTTCTATTCATGTATAAATTTTGGACTTAAAGTTTCACTCTTATCAAAAAAAAGTTTCTGAATAAAAAGTATATTAAAAATTCAAGTTAATTAGATTTTTATCTTAAGATTCTATAATGTTTGTAAGTTATTTTTTTCAAATTTGACTTTTCAATCTTGCAATTTATTTTATAACTATTTACTAATATTTTTAAATTCCCTTGCTAGAATCTAAATATCAACTCTAATAAGTATATCATTAATGATATTTAATTCAATTGATCTAAATATATTAGAATAAATAAATAAATCTTTTAAGATGATACTTCTTTAGGTTCACCGTTATTTTTGCTCTTTAAACTTATGATCCGTGTTGTCTTGGTTTATTTTCGTTTTCTGTAATCAAACTTTCTTATTTTACCGTTTTTTAAATTAAAGAAGATTATTTCCTTTCTCTAAATTCTTTAAATTATTTTCTAAGGATGGAGAATAGAAGGGAATTAAATTCCTAATTTTTTGTACTAAATGAAAATAGAATTAAATTCTCTTCATAGAAAACTAAATGACCTCATTCTTCTCTTTAGGTGTTTTCCAACTTCTGCCAAGATTACAACATGTGAAAACAAGAGAACTCTGAGACGTGGACTTCAGTGTTCATTACTTTCATCATTGATGCCGAGACAATTACCAACTTCTTGTACCGCAAGAAAGAACCCTCAAATATATATGGCTTTTCACACGAAGAGCATGTCCATATTTATCGTGCTTTGCGTTTATTACAAGAATATTAGTAATGCAGTTAAACACGTCTCACAATTATTTTTAAAATTTTTTTAACTAATACTTGACAAGCCAAATAAAGATGAAATTACATTAATACATTATTATATTGTAACAAATTCTGAAACATATACAAGAAAAAAAGATATAAAGTATTATTTAAGCAAAATCATAAATTAAAGATCATTTGCATAACAATGAGAGGAACTAATGAGATTTGCAAACTTTTATATTAAACTTCTGGAACATTTAATGTTTAGAGGGAAAGAAGTTGAAATACTTCTTAGAAAGCAAAATATTTAACTTTATCTTATCTTATTTTATCTTAAATGTAAGGTAATCTTGAGATTATGTCTAAATATTTAAAAATTTGATTTTTAGTTATTTTTTCACGTATTTAAAATTTATTTTAAGATAATTAATTCTAAATTGAAAAAATCCTTTAAAAGTAAGCCAATTTAAATTAATTAATCATATAATCTTAGTCAAATTTATATTTTTAAGATAATTTTTAACGATAAATTTAAACTGAAAAATATAAAACTTAATCAATAAGCTTTAATCTCTAAATAAATGCACTTTAGTATTTATTTTAGCAGATAATATACAAGCTTGCTTGAATATTCTATATTCTATATTTATATTAATAAAATATAAAATTTATAAATAATTGAAATAAATAAAAATCTTATTTACATTTATAATTCTTTATATGATTTTCATAAAGATTATGATCGTTTTAAATTACTTATAAAATAGGCATTTTATATTATTTTTAAAAATATTTATAAAAGTTTAACTTTAGCCACCTTAATTAGTAGAATAAATAAAGCCCTTAATATATTTAAAATTTTAATTTATTTTTTGTTGCTTTAAATTAAAAATCTTTCATTCACACTATCTTCCTCTAATAATGTGAGTTCTTAAAATATAATCTTTATTACCTGAATGGTGCATGAAACAAAAAATATTTTATAGAATCCAATTTCTTAGATATCTTTATAATTTTTACTCTTTAAAGTCATTTTTAGTTGACCCAGATCAACAGCTTATCTAAATTTTCATAAGAGAGTAAAATATTTCCCAGTTGTTGGAAGCTAAACATTTATTATTCAGTCTAAAGTTAATTTTGTTAATAAATCTTTAAAAATTAATTTTAATATTTACTATTTTATAAGCTAAATAATTATAAGTTCTTTATAGAATTGTAATAAACAATTTCTAAAGTAGAGAAATGAAGATGTTTATTTTGCTTTTTAAATAATAGTGAAATGAATTTAATAAATGAAATTTAAGTTAAAGGTTTTAATAAGTTTTAGTATTAATTAATAAATATAATAACTAATTTATTTTTAACTTTATAAGCTTTTAAAAAATTATTATTATAAAATTCCATATTATGATTAGCCTTTTCCTCCTTATTCTTTATAGTCCCATTACAATGTAATAATGTTCAACTTCGTGCTATGATTACTTGCTAGGAGATGGCTCTTGCGATTATCAGTGTAATACTTATAGCTGTGATTACGATTATGGAGACTGCTCAGGCTATTATGAATGTTCTACTGGATGCCCATAAGATTGGCTAGGAGATGGCTATTGCGATTAACAATGCGATAGTTATAGCTGTGATTACGATAATGGAGACTGCTCAAGCTCTTCTGACTGTGATACTGGATGCTATGATTACATGTTAGGAGATGGCTCTTGCGATTAACAATGCGATAGTTATAGCTGTGATTACGATAATGGAGACTGCTCAAGCTCTTCTGAGTGTGATACTGGATGTTATGATTACATGTTAGGAGATGGCTCTTGCGATTAACAATGCTATAGTTATAGCTGTAATTACGATAATGGAGACTGCTCAGACTATTATGAATGCGATACTGGATGCTATGATTACATGTTAGGAGATGGCTCTTGCGATTATCAATGCGATAGTTATAGCTGTGATTACGATAATGGAGACTGCTCAAGCTCTTCTGACTGTGATACTGGATGCTATGATTACATGTTAGGAGATGGCTCTTGCGATTATCAATGCGATAGTTATAGCTGTGATTACGATAATGGAGACTGCTCAAGCTCTTCTGACTGTGATACTGGATGCTATGATTACATGTTAGGAGATGGCTCTTGCGATTATCAATGCGATAGTTATAGCTGTGATTACGATTATGGAGATTGTGAAGATGAATTCATTGGTGATATAACTTGGATATATGAAAGTTAAGAAAATATAGATAAAGTTAAAAAATCAATTACTTCAAACTCTGCTATAAGTATAATTATGGCCATAATTTTTGGATCATTTTCAGGATTTACATCTTTTATGTTTTTTTGGAAAAAGGATAAATAATCTCTCGATTATAGCCATTAAAGGTAAATCATTCCTCAATAATAATTTTAAAATACGTAAATTGACACCTTACCTAATACAGTACGCTAAAATTATCCTCAAAACTTTAATTTGAATTATCCAAACTAGCAAATTTAAGAAAATGCTCTTACATAAGAAAATCAAAGCCTTCCTTAGTAGATTTTGCAAAATTAATTTTACGGAAGTTAGTCACCATAATAAGAAGAAAATTTCCAGCCTGCAACCAGAAATTTTTCTCAAATAAATAATCCATAAACTAATTATAACTAGAATTAAGTTTAAGGATACTAACCACTTTAAGAAAATAGCAGATAGTACTAGCCAATAAACTAAAATTTACCATTTCCAGCCCCAGGAGTTAATATTTGAGCGTAGAAGATTGATAAACCTTACTTTTAATTCCATCCTTAAGAATAAAAAATATTAAAGTTAAAAAATATTAAATTTATAGTTACATTTATAAAGGTTCTCAATCTTATATAATTAAGTTCTATATCTATGATATAATAAACTAATAATCTTATATCTAACTTTATTTATATTAAGGTTTATTATACAATTTTTATATAGAAACTAATTAATTATCAAATGAGATATTATAGTCTCTTTTAGTTATTTTAAAAAATTGAAAGATTATTATTATGACTTAAGAAATCAGCCTTTATTTTAAATTTTTTATCTTTTATTTTTTAGACTACTTGTAATGGTTTCTTTTAAAAGTACTAATTAAACGAGCAAAATAAATATAACAATTATAAATTTTTATATTTTTTGCTTTAAGTTTTAAAGAATTTTAAGGACTTATGATTTTAACTATCTTTGTTCCTTTTCGCTAAAGAAAAATATATTTAAGTTGATTTTTATTTACAATTATAAAATAATCAAGATTAAGCAACTTTAAAATTTAAATGAGAGACTTACTTTTTTGATAATTCATCAATTTTATAAAATATTTGCTTTGTTACTCAAATTTATTTATCGTTTTAATTTACTTATCTCGAAATATAGTAAGATTGAAATACTTTGCCGAATGAAATAGAAACTAAATAGTGAGAGAATTTTAAAAGATTTATAAATATGAATAGAATATTTAATCTTTATCCCTATCCATTAATTTTAATGTTTAGATTTTAATTTCATCACTCTAAATTTACAAAATGCAAACAAAACTTAAAACTTAAGTTCAAATTTATTTAACAAATGGCTCTATCTATCTGCTACTAATTATAAGCTTTATATGTAATTATTTTTCTAAAATTTATTATAAAAGATTTTCGGTTTAAGTTTATAAATTTACCAAACAAACCTAAAATAAATTTTTCAGGGTTATTTGCTACTAAAAATGAATAGCAAATTTGATCTAAAGTAAGCTATTATTGATTATATTTTTTATAATCTTATTATTTTAAGTTATCTTATAAAGCTTTATCAGTTTATTTATAGACATACCATTTAATTATTTTAAATTGTATTGCAATCATCTAACTAAGCCTTTCTTAAGAATAAATCTACTATTTTCTCTATTTTTCAATAAACTCTAATAAAAATACAAACTAATATATATCGAAAGGATATATTTATTTAATATCATTAAAAATAGAGCTTTAATGTTTAAGCATCTAAAAGCTAAGAAATCTTTTATTTTTATAAAATTCTCATTAAATTTAACTTTAGCAATAAATATTTGGTATTCATGCAGTTTTTAATGAAATATCTTATAAACTTATGCTGTTTGAATATAAATAATTATAATAGATTATTTTCTTATTTTATGAATCAGAGAATTATAAAATTTAAGCAAACTTGATTTTAATTAAGATGCTTAGTTAATATGAGTCATTAATATGAACTTTATTATATTCTAATTTATTAAATATGATACCTTTTAGGTTTTCCGTTACTATGAATTTTGCAGTTTTTTTATCTCAAGATTCTGCTCCTTTTAAGTTTTTTCAATATTCTTTTTCAATCATACATTTTATCTTCTCACTCTTCAATTTTTTCTACATTCTTTTTCTTATTTTCTTTTAATAGTAAATCTTTTTATCTAAATCAAATACATACAGTCATTAAATCTTCTAATGGCATTCTATGATATTTTTTTTTAATATTCCGAAAATGATTTGAAGCATTTACCTATTTTAACAGACAGATTTTCATCTTCGCACTCTTTTATACAATTTCTTAAGTCTTTTGCCTTTTTTATTGCAATGATATACTTAAGTAACTATATCCCTTGTTTAGAATTAACCTCATTAGAATTGCTACTTCAATACATTGATATTTAATTTCTTTCCAGTAATCCTCTAAAGATATTTGATGTATACAGAATAAAAAAAGACTGCTAGATTAGAGTAATTAGATAATTTCTTTAATCTATTATTTCATTTTATTGATACTTCTTAGATTCAACAAAATGAGTAGTCAAATAAACTAAAAATTAAGGCTTTAAGTTTCCATTAGATTTGCTTTAAAACTGATAAATTCTTTTTTGGTATTAGTTAATTGGTTTAAGTTAAAATGGGATTCTTTTTAGAAATAGATAACGCAAATTAAAATATAAGACCAAGAAATAGGAGACATAAGTAGAGGCTCTAAATATTAATTATGAAGTATTTTACTATATTTTGCTTTTCTTTCCTTGTTCTATTAGGCATTTTCATCTTTTATAACTCTACAAAATGAGAAGTATTAAGTACTAAAAGTGGTAAATAAGAAATCGCAAGCAAAGAAGAAGGGAATCCTTTTCAGTCAATTGAAAGGATATAAGAAGAAAGTTAATAGGAGTAGACGAAGTTAAAAAGGAGTTAAACGGAAAATTAGGTAGAATAAGAATTGATATTGGATATCGTTTAGACAAAAAACTATAGTAAATTGGATAAATGTTAGAACTTTTGTGATCTGTTCAAATATTGCTTAGAAAAATAAGACACAGTAGAAAAAAATTTTTGGTTGATAAATAAACTTTACTATAAAGGAGAGAAATGTGAGCTTGAACCTTTGATTCATAATAGAGAATACCACTCCTAATGTTTAACAAACGATTTTTGTCATGAGAAATACAGTTTTATAGAACTGTATTGTGTACCGTTGTTCTATAGTTAACAAGAATATGCTATATCTTTTTTAGAGTTCAGTTATTTAATCAAAATATATAGACCAGATGAAAAGATTACGTTTGTTAGTCAAGACTAAAACATTTAAGAGGTATTGAAGTGATAAAAGTATTTTTAAAATTGGAAACCGGATGAAGAGAAGAGATTTATAGAGAAGCTTCTTTCTTAATTAAATAATATTAAATTAATAACTAACAATGAAACTATTATATTATATGAAGATATAGCATTTAGTAAAATATATAGCATCTTATAAATATAATTCTAACTATTGAAATATTAGTTTGTTTTAAGCTTCATTCTATCAATTAAAATAAAAGAGATAAGGTATTTATTCATGTTTTGTTATGATTTGAGATTTTCATATATTCAAAAATATTTAGTCAAGACATTTAAATAAATAGTAATGAAATTTCTATTTCAAAGGAGTAAATTAATTATGATATTCTTTTTTCATTAAGAAGGACTAATTAGCAATATGGGAAATTAGTTTGCTCATTTTTTTTAATTCTACCTGTTGAAGAGAAAATATCGCTATATACTTTGTGTAAAACAAAGTCAATATAATTTATTATTTTGATAGAAATATTTAAATTAGTTAGTTAAAGCCTTATATAAATAATAGGAGTTAGTATACGAAAAACTTATTAAGGTTCTATTTAATGAGTTTTAATCTCGAAGCTTTTAGAATCTTAACATTTGTTAGTTGTTTAAATTTATTATTTGAGAGTTATAAGATTAAATAAAGTTAAAAAAATTGCCTCACCGAGAATCGAACTCGGATTGCTGGATTTAAAGTCCAAAGTGCTAACCGTTACACCATGAGGCATTTCATCTACATAATTCTAATCAAAAAGCTTTAAAATCAAATATTCGAAGGTAGCTTATACTTAAAATTCTTCCGCTTTAATTTTTTTCTTTGTGTGTAAAATATAAAACTTTCTTATGGATTATCTTTACATAAACGTATTTTCTCTTTCAAAAATTAAGAATATTTAGGCTAATAAACTAGTTTAATGAATGCTGACTAACTTATAATATTAGTTAAAAATGAAGACAGAAATAATAAAATAAGTGTTAGTCAAGAACCTAAAAATCCAAAATTAATTTCCTTATAATAAGCAAATACTTAATTTTACAGTTATTAGGATAGAAAAATTCATTGCTTTTTTCCATTCCTTTTTGAAAAGTCCAGCAATATCTCATAATAAATATAGTTAATATAGATGGAATCATATTTTCATTAATTAGTACAGAAAGAAAAATCACCCTTTGAAAATAAAATATTTCAGTCTTTTTTTTCTTAAAAATATTAGATAAAATAGATTTATCTATAGTAAGCAAATGCTTTTTAAAATAAAGGTTAAAAGAACCGACAAAAACATATGAAAAAAATTAAATAAATTTTTTTTGCTTTTCTCATAAAAAGAAAACTTAAAGTATTTAATAAAAGGGAAATAGAATTAATTTCATTGGACTCATAAATCTAAATTTAGATTTAAAAATAAAATTTTTACAGTCAAGATTTAGAGTTAATTTCTATGCCAAGCTTAAATTTTTCTTTTAGTTGAAATTTTTTTATAGAATTTTCTATTGAAACTTTTTGTTTTTTCGATGCTTTTGCTTTATACTCTATCGAAAATTAGATTTAGTTTAAAAAAAATTTGTTTAGAGTATATAGATTGAAAGCATTAAATTGATTTAGATTTTTTCCTAAATTAAATTTTATCTCTTAAGTTTTTTTCAATCTAAATATCTATCAAACTCTATAAATTTACTATTACATTTTTATATTATTTTATAAAATAATCATTTTTAGGTAAAGTAAGCATTTTACTATAATTGCAATAAAATTGTAAACTAAAATACGCATTTATAGCCTCCTTTCCTCATATTTTCTATCTTCTAAATTTTATTTAAAACTTATAAATAAATTTTTTGTTTAGCTTAATCTTTCATTCATTTTTCTAATTTTAGTATTCTACGTATAATAAAAATTAACTAGGCTATTTGACTTATGTAAATCACATGAAATATGATTTTAAACCCTATAATTTTTTCAAGTGTCTAGTCATTCTTCTACTTTTCTTTAATTTTTTTGAAATTAAAATTTTCATTGCTGTGCTTGTTTTATGAACTTTATTTTTATTAATTGGTTCTTATATTTTTAATAAAATGGAGATTGAAGAAAGATTGCCTCCTATTATTATTAAGTATAAAGAAGAGAGATAGTAATAACCTGGCTATTAAGAATAAAATTAATAAAAAGTAGATGAAGAAAACAAATAAAAGCTTCATTTGCTAGCTGATTAAAACTTTTAATAGTCAAACTTAAAAAGCAATCAACAATTTGCTTAATATAATCAACAAAATAACAAACAAAAAAATGAAGAAGTTTAATTAAGCACTTAGTTAGTAAATGAAGAAAGCAACAAATAGACTTCATAAGAAGCATAATAAAATAACTAAGAATATGAGGAATAAAAAGAATAGTAAATTAATTAAGATTAGTAGTAAGTAATTTAGCATCAATATAATAACAAAAATTAAGCTTTCAATCCAATAAAAAAATAAAGTTATCATCTTTAGTATAATAGTTTTAATTTTGTTGGCTTTATAAGGCCTAATTTTTGAGTCATATTAGAGTGTAAAGGAACAGAGTATGTCAGATGTTTAAGAATAATAAAAAATAAAAAATAAAGAAAAAAGAAGATAGGAAGATAGGAAGGATATGAATTAATCATATTTAGGGAATGAAATATGTTAAATTGACTTAGAGCAAAAATCTCCAGTAAATGTTTACAAAAAAAACAGAATCTAAAAAGGTAAATCTTCTCAGACTTCAACTACTGAATAAATTTTTGTAGTTTAGTTTAAAGAAAACAACCAAAAATTAATCAAGTGAGAAACTTTTTGTCAGTGACTTGATTACACTAATAATAGAAATATATAAACCGCTAGTATAAAAACTTTATTCTGGAAAATACATGATTTGTGATTTAGTTTACCAAAAAATAGATAGCAGAAAATTTAGTAATTACCTGATTAATTAGAACCTCATGATGAATGTGTATTTAATGATAGATGCTATGAGAAATGACAAATAAATCAAATTTTATGTATGCCAGTGATGGAACTTTAATATCAAACTCAGAAAGAATATTTATTTGTAAGTTGAAAGCATATTGACTTATAAAATCCTACTAGAGTTATAATAGCTTAAGGCAGAAATAGCAGCTATTATAAAGCTGCAGTAGATGCTTGATAGTACGCGGAAAAATGGATAAGAGAAAATGAGAAGAGTATTATTGATGTGAAGGTTTTTAAAAGTTATCTTAATTTATATTTCAACAAATATATTTATTAACTTTATCAAAATGCTAAATCATAATCTATATGAGAAATTTAGAAGATTAAGCATGAAAAAAAATAAAAGTCTAAGTGATATAGCTTATCTAGCATTAGTATAGCTATTTAGCATTTCAAAAATCACTATAAAATATCATACTATTATCTAGAAATAAATGAATTATTTAATCTTACATAATTAATAGTTTATAAATATAAAATTTGTCAAGAGAAATAATAAAAGATTGGATAGCTTATTTATTTAAAAAAATTTTAGATTTTACTCATTTAGACCTTCTAGTGCATAAGGTGTAGCATTAAAAATATTTTTAAAAGTAAAATATTTTTATTGTTAGATTTCTAAAGCAATTTTTACTTGCAATCGTTTAAGATATTTCTTATAATTTTATAACTTCATTTAGAAGACAAATGAAAATTAAATTTCTCAATTTTTTTATGGTTTTCAATAGCAAGTTGCATAGAATTTTTATATTAAAATCATGAATTTTAGAGAGAATGTAAACTAAGAGTAAAATATAAAATTATCTAACTTATTACATAAATTTGTTCACCTGAAAACTTATTTTTTATATTGCTGAAGAAAAGAGATTAAAAAGCTAGCTATTTATAGAAGGGAACTCTCAAGTTTATTTATAGCTATTTAAAAGTTACATTTTTAGCTTTTATTTTTCATCTCAAACCAAATAACTAAGCATCAATTTACTAAAATGTACTATCATCTTAATATTTTCATCTGAGTAATATTTAATAAATAGACATATATGTAGATCTCAAATATTTGTTCGTATAATATCATTAATTTAATTATATCATAGAAAATTGAATAAAAAGTATATTAATGAGAAAAATAATAAAATCTTAGACACCAAGTTTTGCCTGCAAGATCAAATTTCTTAAATTATTTCATATAATCATAAGGTTAAAAAATCAAGTTTTGAGATATTTTTACGTGTCTGATACAAAGCAAAAAAAGAATTATGGCTAAAGAAGAAATAATAAAGACTAGAAAATAACTTCTAAATTATTTTTGATGTTTAGAAAAGAATTTAAATTTATTGATATAATGAAGAGAAATGATAGAATGATAACTATAAAAGAATTGTATAAACATAATTAAATCTCATAATACTATTTCATATGATTTATTAGAACTTCGATAAAAAATTACATTTATAATCAATAAATTTAAATAAAATATGAGGAATCAAATATGTTTATCTTTATTAAGATGCATATATCTATCATATCCTAATAAGAAAATATCTCAAATGAGATTTTTTTAATTCTTTAATTCAAAAAGGCATTTTATAAAATACTTCCAGCCAATTGCACAATTTTAGATAATTTTTTGCATTATTGGATTTTTAAGTCAGAAAATAAATTAAAAAATTTCAGAACTAAACAAAAATCAAAAACAAAACTGTAAAATTCTCTGCTACTTAAAAAATATATATAAATAAATTAGTGAGGTGACATCATTATTAGGATCATCACAGATAATTAAAAAACCATATTTTACTGCTTGCAATAGTTTAGAATGATTATAGTTTCACCTAATCTCTTCGATCCACATTTTCTTGATTTATTTTTCATTCATTGGATCATATTGTTTATTTTCTCCATTTTCAGAATCAAAATTGATTGCATTCTACTCTAAATTCTTAAACTTCTTTAAGCTGGCTGTAGTTAGAAGAGATTAACAAAAGGAATTTCCTTTCTTATCCGTGATGGCATCTACTATGAGAGTACTCATAATACAGTATATACTGCACAGGATTACCTACTCTGTAGACTAGAACTAAACGTTTATTTTTTAATTATTATATAACAATAAATTTAATTGTTTTATCTTGTAATTTAGAAAATAATTTAATCTATATATAATAATTTTCTTTAAAATCCTCTATTAGTTTATTTTTTAATCAAGAAGAATTTTAAAACAATACAAATTTTAACTTGTAATAAACTAAAAAATAATTTTAGCATTCTATTGAGTTTAGCCATATTTAAATAGGATGGAAATGTAAACCCATTTCTTTGGAAAATTTGGAGGCCCAACAATGTAATTAGAAGAGAGAGCTGGTATTAATATTAGTAAAAAATCCAATGTCACAAGAGATTTTCTGTGAATGATTCATCAAGCTCAAGAATTTTTAATGCCGGCAGAAAATCTACTTCATCATAGGTTGGGGAAAATATGTATCCAAAATAGTAGATGAATACTATTCTTTGACTGATTTAAACACAAGCCAGTTTTATAATTAGAGGAATAAATTATAAAGATAGTTGGTAATAAAAATTTTTGAAAGACCTGCGAGCCTACGATGTGCTACGTGCTCTATAATCATATTTATTTATTATTATTTATTTAAATCTTAAATTTTTTAGGAGTTTTTATAAATAACTAGTCTACTATTATTTAGTTTTTATATATGAATGACGAATAAAAATTATTTACATTTTCACCTTTTTTATGATATTTCAATTTTTGAAATCAGGGATGCTAATGTGTAATTAATTTAACTAAAAAGCATAGTAAATTTTTTTTTAATTTAATTTCAATTTTTTTTGTGATTTTATGAAATATTTTATTTAAAATCCAAAAAATAGGAATATAAAATTTTATTTCATTATAAATTTTATTGTAATTTATATCCTTATATACTCCTGAATAGTAAGTACATTTGGCTATTTAAATTTATTCTTAATAATAAAAATTTATTAGTGTCATGATTACCATTATTTAGTTAATCACATTTAATCTAAATGTTGTTATTAATAATTTCCGTAGTTTTCTTCTTCAGGGTCAACTTCTTAATAATATATATAATCGATGCGAATTGTCCCTTCTTTATGATTGGAATCTTGCTCCAGTTTCATTCTTTCCCAAACATTAATCTAATCCTCCTTCTCTCTTAATCATTAGCAATATCTTATAGAATTTTGATATTTATTGTATAATTTTCCCCTGAAAATTTCTCCGTTTGCAGTGTAGTATAGTTTGGTTATTTTCCCCAAAATTTCTTATTTTTGAATTTTTTTGAATTATCTTTAGTTTCTACATATATATTTCGTCTTAAAGCAATAGAAACATTTTGTCTTGCAGTTTTTCGAATCGTGGCCTATTTTTCTACATTTATAAATTTTTTAATTTTCTTCTGCCTCAAAAAAGTTTTAGATCTCCGATATTCTATGGCCTCAGAATCATTTTGAAGGAAAAAAAGTTATTCAGAATTATTCTAATTATTAATTTCTTTAATTTTTGCTCTATTCTTTCCATTTCTTAGTTAAATTGAAACTCTGAGGCCTTGATATTTAATTATTTTTAATCATTGATTTTCATTTTATAGTTACTATATAGCATGAGTAAGAAAAATCAATTTTTTAATTAAGTCTTAGAATTACTACTACAACTTTCAAATTTTTGTTTCTAGGAAGTAAATTTCACTGAGATAAATTTACTTATCGATGTCCTGTTAGTTTTTAGTGAATTATTTCTTAGGAGCCATTTTTTTATATTAAATTGTATAATCAAACAAATCTTTAAAATAAAGTTTTTATTCTTTCAATATTAAATAAATTTTTCTACCTAAAATCCTTTATTTTATATAATTTTAAAATTTTCAATTTTATATAAGTAATTTTGCTGAAAATTTTTTAAATTAGTGATATAAATAAAAGGCCAAAGCTAGAATGCCTATTACTTATTTCATAAATAATTTTAATTAATATAATTTTTTTCTCTCTTTCTTTATAATCATTTAGGCACATATCAAAGCAAAAACTCACTAAAAATTAGCGAGAATATTTGATAAAGCTTTCTTTCTTTAAAATATTAAGATTCAATGTAAAATTGGAATTGATTTAATCGATAAAAATATTTAAATTTAAATATGAAAAGGATTAAATACTAAAGATATCAGTTAAAATTATTTTCATTGTATTTGGAAGATTTTCAAACTCTAAATCTATGAACTAAATTCATTTTTTTTCAAAAGGACTTAATAAAAAGCAAAACTTTTATAAAAAAGAAAAAGAATTATAAGCTTTTTTCTTTTTACTATATTTATTTTATTTAAATGTAGTTTTGATTAAAGTTTGAAAGTTTATAAATTATCTCGTATTAGTTTTATTTAAAAATGCTTTTAGAAAAACTTTTATATTAGTTAGATTTGCAAATTATAATGATTAATATTTTTTATTATTGATAAAATAACGAGCTAAAAGTTACGAGTGTTTGTCTATTTTGATGTTGATGATGCCTGTTAAAATGAGGCTGCTAACTAATAGTTAAACCAAAAATAATTACTTCAAAATATGCTTTAAAATTTTAATTTTTACTATATTATCTTTGTAGTGATTTTCCAAGAAATTTTGCTCTACAGTATTTTAAGACCTTCAGAAAAAAGGAAAAATAGGTTTACCAGATTTTATTAAGAAAGATAAAATAAAAAAAAAGATGTTTAAGTAACTAAAATAAAGAGAAACTAAGCAGGATAATTTAATTAATAAAGAAATAAAAAAATTACCCTAATTTTTTTAATAGTTGATACCACTTAAATGATTGAATGATATAGCAATGCAAAAAATTACCTAATATTTTTCAATTTTTTTCAAAATTGTCGAAATTTAAATTACAATTTTAATGTCTTTTGTGCAGCATTATGACATGTTAAAAAACTTATTTGATTTAACTAAAAAGTTCATAAAGAATTACCAAATTAAGAAGATTATTTAGTGAGCATGTCTATAGCGTAGAGTTACTTCTTAATAAAATTTATTTCTTACAATAATCATATAATAAGAAAATGTTGATAGAAATAATTCAAATTGTAGTAAAATTAAGGATTTAATTCTTATATCATGTTAAATCATGCTAATATTAAATTTAATAATTATTTTAGAAAATTACTTTAAGTTTAAAATTTTTTAAATCAAATTTACTTTCTAACTTAATCAAAATCAATCTATTTAAAGAAGTTTTGCTCCAAAAATTATTTTCATTTAATCAACAAATTTCTTTCTAAAATATAGAGTTCAATTATATAATTTAATTATTTAAATCAAAACAATATATACTCTCATAATAGAATAATTAATTTATGAAGATAGAAGAAAGTAATTCTAATGATATATCATTTAATCTAGCTTTAATTTAGATTATATTGTTAAAGATCAAAAATATTTTCAGCATCTAAAGCTAAAAATTTCATATAAATCATGATAAAAGCAATATTTTATAAAGAAAGATAACATAAGAACCTAATTTTATTACGGTATTTCTTATTTATTCAAACAAGCTTTGATAATTTAAAACCTAATTTATAGGGAATTTTAAAAATAAACACTATTATTTTTATCTTTATAATTTAAATAAAGCATTCTATTATATTCTGAGATATTTTACGTTAATTTTGCGTTCCTTTTAAAATAAAATAAATGAAGAAGCGTGAGAACTAGAATTTCTTAAGTTTTGAGTGCGAAGTATAAAAAAAAACAAAAACAAAAGGAAAAGGAAAAAATAAAATAACCTACAGCCTGATTGTATTTTTCTGACTAGCATTTGTTTTTTTAATCTGTGTTTCAAGTATCATATATCTTAAATTATTTATTAGCTCAGATAATAACGATTGATAAAAAAATTATGACTTTTAACTGAATAGTTAAACATAATAGTTAGGAGAATGACCGTCACAAATGGAATTATAGTAACATCACTATTCAATTTAATAAACTAATTTAAGAAATCTTCCTGTTGATTATATAGATATTGAGTCTAATTAAAAAATAGAATGATATAACTTAATTCAAAATTGCTCTAATTTTTGTTCTTACTTTTAAAACTGCGTAAATTAAAGTTTATCAAAAAAATCAAATAAATAATTATTTTGGATACTAAATGAACTTTACTTTAATACTACTCAATAAGAACATGAATAACTTCCAAGAGAATATGACTATCATAATAGCTGTTATTTCAATAAAATTTGCAATGAGAAATATGATTGAATTTAAGTTGACTGTATGCCAGCATACTTAGTTGAGTATGAGACATATTTTACTCTTTATGAAAATGTGGCACACTTTGACATCTATTGTTTTACTGAGGAAAAAGTCGCATTTTCATGGTCATTAAATAGAAATGCAGCAAAAAAATAATTATATCAGAATACCAGATTGTGGATGAAAGATAAATAGAGGGAAATAATCAAAAAATTTGTTTAATGAAGGAATTTTAATCCTTTTTTTAATTTTTAAATAAATAAAACTATATAAAAATTAAATTTTTCTCGTTTTAAGAGTAAAATAATATTTTAAGTTACAAAATAAAATGTATCAATGAAATTAAAATAATTATATGAAAAACCATTTTATAAATAAAAAAAGGATAATAAAGAAAACTAAAAACCTAGAATAAATATTTATAATTTCTTAAAATCAAAATTTAAGTTAGAAATTCAAAAAATTTAATTATTGTTTATTTTATTTAAAAAAAAAAAATTATTATAACATAAGAAAAAAACTTAGAAAAATAAAGAAAATTATAAAACATTGTATGTTTTTTTCATCATATGACTTGATACAATTCTTAGAAAAAATTTAAAGAGAATAAATAAATATGATTATTGAGCGCGTAGCACCTCGTTGGATCGCAGCTCTTTCAATATTAATATTTATATTAAAAAAATGATCTCAAACTTCTTGTTAAAACTCTAGTCGTCCAATGAATCACGTCAACTTTTCCAAATGGGAAATCTACTTATTAAAGATTATTCTCGAATCTTGAAACAAGTTTTCAAGTCTTAATGAATAGAATTCAAATAAGAATTAGTTGTTAAGTTATCAGTAGGCTCGTCAGCAAAATTTTCATGTTTTAGCGAGAACCCTCAGGCAAGTTAAGATTGTCTCTTCCGAGTGTATACACCCTTCCCGTAGAAGCATATATTGCGAGATTACTAGCATTGCAGTTTACACTGCACCAGATTACCTACGAGTTTCCCTGACAGCGGTCGATATTCATATTTTATTGAAATAATTAAAAATTTAATAAATATTTAAGATTAAAATAATTTGAGTTTATAAAACTTCTTTAATGCCTTTTGTTGATACTTTTAAAATAAAAATTCACTTGTGAAAAAAGAAAGATTTAAGCATATTCAGATGGTAAAAAGTTTACGAAACTTAATTACTATATCATATTTTTTTCTAGTTTAAGAAAAGATAAGTTAGTTCAAATAGATAACTTTTAATTATTTTTTATAAGTTAAATAGACAGAAGTGCTTATTTATTATATTCTATCCTTATGAAGCAGTTCAACTTTTATTAGAATATTTGATTATATAATAGATTCGAATTTAATTGAAAACTAGGAATAATTTGCTTTTTAAGTATTGCTAACAGTTTGCTAAATAAGAAATGTTACCATTAAAATTTTATTAAGTAGGGAAAACCAAAAATAAAAAGCATAAAAATTTAAAGGCATTTAGAATTATTTAATATGATTTAGTCACAACATGAAATAAATAAATTAAGTTTTAGCATTATATTGAATTATGGAAAGAGTCGCACATCAACGAGGTACCACGCGCTCTATATTCAAATTTATATAAATTTTACTTTTTTTTAGTTGCTTTATTCATTTATATTTAAGAATTAAATGGAGAGTTTTTGAGATAAACATTTTTAAATATTTGCTAATATTTATAAAAAAAGTTTTATCAACCAAAAAAGAATCGTTTAAATATAAAATTATAATTAAATTATAATTAAAAAGATGGTGGGAGCTGAGATTGACCTTCTGAATCATACTTTCTGGTTTTATGGCTAGGAACAAGTTCCTTTCCTGTCGCTGAGAAAGTCCCTGGTCAAAGTCAACCTTTGCAAGGGAAAGCCTTCTTTTTGATTATCCACTCCTGGTAGGGGCTTGAAGCCTGGCTGCCCATAGCGATGGAGCTCCCTGGCAGCTGCTTTTCGAAAGCAACAGGATATCCCCGTTATCCTATGAAGGAAGTGTTGGGGTCGTTAAACTGCAAGAAGTTGCAGTCCAAAACTCTTTAAGTTTAAATTAATTAATTATATTTAAATTATTTTTAATTCTATTTTTTATACTAAAGTTGAAGAATGTAGCAAACATAAGTTTTACTTAACTAATTTTTTAAGGATATCACCGATTAACATAGTAATAAATAAAATTAAAAAATATAATTGAAATCACAAGAAATTAGGAAATTTACACTTAAAAATAAATATGAAAGATTAAAAAGCTCTAAAATGTAAAATTAAAATCAAATAAGTATTTTATAAATTCACTAAAAATATTTTATTATTGCAAGGATTTTAAAATACTATAATTAGTTTAAAAATTGTGAAAAATCATAGACTTTTATTATTTTTTAAATATCCAAATAGTTAAAATTAAAAAAAATTAAAGTTCTTAGCATTTACTAAAAATAAATATTTAAATAAAAGCATAATAATTTTTTATAACTTTTATAGTTAAATTTAATTTTTCATCGCGTTATATGATTTTTATCTTATTAGATACAGTTAACTAAAAATTTAAACTCCAAAAGTATTTATGAATTAAACATTTTAATTTTCTTTTTTTGTTAATCAACTGATTTTCAAAGGAAACTAAATTTTATTCAGATAAAAATTTAAAATTTATTCTATTTTCTTTAATTTCCAGCACTCTGAATAATTTCTATTTTAATATCTAAGTTAATCAATATTATTTTATTTATTTCATTAAAAAATAAATAGTTAATTATTTTATATATATGGATTAAAAAAATAAAATAAAAATAGAAAAAAATTATTTTTAAGTTAGCATATAAAATCCAAATTAATAGAAAAATATTAATTTATTTTAAATAACCTTCATATAACATTCAGAATAAAATTTAGAATTAAATATAGTAATAATTAATATTTTTGCTAATATAATTAATTTTTGCTTAATTAATTGTATTTCAAAATCATTATGAAAATTTATTATTTTTATACTTAAATTAAGCGCTTAAAACTAGTTAAAGAATATAATTATAAAGCCGTAAAAGTATATAAACTTTAATTTAAAATCAAATCAATTTTCATTCTTTCCTAAATAGGAAATAAAAGCTTCAGATACTAATATTTTGAAACTAATTTTAGATTAAAAACTAAAAAATTAAAAATCTTATTACTTTTTATTTTAAAATCAACTATTAAAGGAAAATATTTGACTTGATTAAGAACTAATTTATATTTTATTAAGCAAATTTTTATTTTAAACTCAACGAAGAATAAAATCTATTTATTTAAAAATTTAATAAATTAAACTAATATAATTTAGATTAAATAAAAGCAATATTTATGTCAGTTATGTTTTATATATAAATAAAGGGAAAGTTTTATTTCATTATAACTAAAAATGATCAAGAAAGTTTATGATCAACCTAATGGATAACCGCGTGAAATACTTTCTCTTGAATTTGATGAAGAACCTGAATAAGAAGAAGTATCTTAATAAAAAAGTAGAAAAATTGTGATTATAGTAATGATAATTATATTATTAATTATGATTGTTTGACTTGGTTTCTTTTTAATTTAACGAAATACAAGTCCAACGAAAATAGATATACCTTTAAGATATCCAGATGTTACTTTAGCATAATAAAACTCATTTTATGAAGGAGACCTGCCTTAAATATCCTAAGACACAAATACATAAGAAAAAGGATATTTTAAAGATTTTTCGAATATAATAGTTTCCTCAATTAAAAGAAATAATTAAGATTCAGTTGTAAATAAAGAAGCAAACTTAATAATAAGCATCTAATAAAAATAAGAATAATAGAAAAGTTGTACAACATTTTGCAATTACTTTAGATAATGTACAAATATATCTTATGATAGATATTGAGTTACTACCAAATTTTGACTTATACATGATTTATATTAAAAGTCTTCTTCCTCTTAAAAAGATCAAATTCCTCCCTTGGATAATGTGTTCCAATGGGAGTATCATGAAAACTGTGTTGGTAGTAATAGATGCTATGAGTAATGGTAATGGAGTGAAATATCTTGTATGCCAGTTTACTATAGATATTATTAGACATGGAAAAATCTATTCGAAAATTGGTAGAATATAGAAATTTATTCTCCAAATTTTGTTCTAATGACTTAATAACGCGATGATGATAAATAAACAGCAACTAACAATGCAATAAGGGAAGGAGAAAATTGGGTAAAATAAAATGAAAAAAAGCTTATTGAAATAGTGATGACATGAACGACTTTAACTTATTTAAAATAAAAATAATTTCTTAGTTAAAATATTAAAATCCATATTTAATTATATAATAATCTATTTATATTAAATTATGAATCCAATAGAAGGATTAGTACTAGAAAGTTTAAAAAAATTTTAATGTAATAAGTAAAAAAGTAGATAAGACAACTAAATAATCCGGATTAGATTTATTATTTTACAATATGAAAAAGAAACGTTTTTAGGTTATCAAAATAAGTTAATTTTTTGAGAGTCGAAGAGATTAATCCATTTTTGTTTTTTTTTTAATCCATATTTAATTATATAATAATCTATTTATATTAAATTATGAATCCAATAGAAGGATTAGTACTAGAAAGTTTAAAAAAATTTAATGTAATAAGTAAAAAAGTAGATAAGACAACTAAATAATCCGGATTAGATTTATTATTTTACAATATAAAAAGAAACTATCAAAATGTTTATGGTCAAAATTAAAATATTTATTTGATTAAAATTAATTCAAAAGGGAAAAACTAAATATGGCTTCCTTTTAATAATAAAATTGATTAAATTAAAGCTAATAAAATTATTAACTTTTCTTAGTATTATAAAAGATTGTTTAATGTAAATAGATAATTAAATATTAAATAATATTTATTAACTTAAGTAGGATTTCTTTAAAAATATACAATAGAATTCTTAAAATTCTTTAAAGAATATAATTTATCAAAAAATATTCTTAAAAAGTTAAGCAATTATCATATAAATTACTTAAATTGTAGAGCGCGTAGAAGCTCAATGGCGTGTAGCTCTTTAAAAAAGTTTTATTAATCCTTATTAAGTCATAAGGAGGTCTCTCCATAAGCTTGTATTCCCTTGAACAGATTTAATTATATAAAGATTGCTGTTGAAATGATTTCCTAAAAAACCAAAAAATTACTAGCATCTTTCAGCCTATTTTGACTCGATTTCTCGAGTTCTGATTTCTCTCTTAGTGCATGTCAAGATTCCTGTTCTGTTACTCACCACGGGGTACTTCCTAATGCCAGAGATATTCGTTCTTAGTTGTGAGAAATGTTCCTCCCTATTTAAATTAGCAGTTACAATAAACTTATCTCAGGATTAGCTAAATTCATAAAAAAATAAATCTTTCGATACTGATTACTAATCAATCTCATTAAATTTTTAATATTTAGACAAAAAAATTTTTTGAGTTATATCGAAAAATAAAATATTAGCATAAGAAAATCGAAATTCTAATATTTGTAGAATTTTCCTTTTGTTATGCATTAAAATAAATTAAAAATTCAATATTTTAGTTAAAAGAATTTGGTTTTTAATCTGATATTAATGGAATATTCTATAGTGATTTATGTCGTTAAATTATAAGTTATTTTTGTTAAGATTAAACTGTATAAAGAACATATATTTTTTATTCTTAAATTTATACTAAAAAGCATTGAAAACAAATTTTATTTATATATAATTTAAATAGGGAGGAGCAATCCTCCGACTGAGATTAACTTAAACTATGCTACCAGGAAGTAGCCCAGGTGCGATGTAATAAGTAAGAGTCTGGATAGGAAACAAGAAGAAAGAACTAGAGGCATTAAGTAACACTAGTTGAAAGATGACAGAAGATTAGATCTCTTGGAGTATCTCTGCAGCCATGTTTTATTTGAAATGAAGACATCTCAACAAGAAATGCTTACAACTTCAAAAACTTATATTAAAGAGATGCGCACCAACTAGATACTATGCGAGCTATAATCCTATTTATTTATTATCATAAAATTTTAGCTTTATTATTAAAAATTGTTAACTATATAATTTACAAATGATATATTTTATTTTACAGATGAAAATTATTTTGAAATATATTAAGAAACCTATAAATTACAATTCCTAAACATTATTGAAAATAAATTAATCATAATAAAATATTCGACTTTAATTTATTTAAAATTTAAGTAACTTAAGTAACTTAAAATTCTGAAAAATTAGTCAAATATAATTGGATATATATTTCATAATGCTAGCTAATTATGTGAACATTTTTTTATTAATATGTCAACAGAATTTAAAATATGATTAGACCAAAAAATAAAATTCTAAAGATATAAATTTTTTTGTTATTAAGACTAGAAATCGAAATTTGATAAATAAAAAATAAATTGGATTATAGAGAGTGTAACGTTCTCGATGATGTGCAGCTCTTTGAATTAATTTTATTTATAGTTAATAAAAATTTCTCATTAGAAACTTCTTACAGTGCTTCACTACTTTGGATATTCTATCTCCTAATAAGACATGGTTGGAGTGATGCCAAAGAGACTAATAGTCTGGCTTCTTTCATCAACCGTTACTCAATGCCTCCAGTTCTTTCCTGCTTGACTCCTGTCAAGATTTTACTCATTTTGTCTCTTCTAAAATACTTCCTGGTACTTGATTAAGTTAATCTCAGTTGGAGGATTACTCCTCCTGACTTGAAATATATAATAAGCAAGTTAAATTTGGAGATTAATTTAAGGAGGAAATATTCTATTAATTAAAAAGAACAATTAGTTAGCTATTAAAGATTAATTTTAGATCCATAAAAATTCCATCACTTTTATAGTAATCATTTGAAGTAGATTTACAAAGGAAAATATCTAGCTTTCAATCTTTACTTATAGATTTTATTCCATTTTTTGACTTCCTCTTCAATCCTAGTTTGCTTTAATAAAAGATAATTCTAATAAATAAAGTTATCAAATAGAAACTAAAAAACACAATGATATTTATTAAATATAAGAAGGAATATAGGAATTTTTTCTTTAAGCTAATGAATAAAAAATGTAACAGAATTATAAGCCAAAAATAGTTTCATAAATAAACTTGCCCTATTTTTAAGAAAATATAAAAATGGATCGAAACCATTTTATATTAGGATTCATCTACTTTATGATAGCAATAAAATTTGAGTAAGGATAAACTTGCAATAAGATATAAAAAGTTGAAAGATGGATAATAAAAGTTCGTAGAACAATTAAGAAATTAGTAAAAAAGACACAGATTTAATATCTAAAATAGACGATTAAATACTGTGCGAAGTTTTTTAAATAAGATATGTTAATTTAGACATCGGCTGAGAAAATATGATTTAAATATATAAATATAATAGTTTATTTAGTAGCAGGAATACTAAATCAAAAAAGGGTTGAAATGAGATTGAATATTAATGAAGGCTTTTCAGATTAATTTAAGATTAGTAGGAATTATTGATATTTTGCAGTTTGACGAAGCAAAGCTACCATATTTTTCATTAAAAAATTATAATTTAAAAATGATATAAAAAGTAAAAAAAGATTAATATCGGAGAAGTATCAAGAAAAAAGAAGAAATATTATGTTTCATAATTAATTTAGAATCTTTTAGAAAAATAGATTAATAAAGAAGAATTAATCTTCAAGGGAATATGCCAAAATCTTAAAATTTTGAAATGGAAAATTTCGGATTTTCTTTTTTATTCTCCAGTCAATATTTTTGTTGGAACTGAACTGAACTGAACTGAAAATTCTCTAAGAATACAAAATTTTAATTTATTTATACTCAAAAATTGTGTTCAAAAAATCTAAAATCAAAAAATCAAAAAGATTAAAAAAATGAAAGTTTAAGCATTAAAAAAAATTAAAAATTACAAATTTAATCCAGAAAATAGATAATCTAAACTTTTACGATTTTCTGATTTATTTAAGATATAAAAATTGCATTTAGTTTATGGTTTTTTTGAAGTATCTTTAAAAAATATTATTTTATTACACGTTTAATAAAATGGAAAACTTTTTATTAACCTCACAGAAAAAAAATCAGAACGAATTTTACAAATTATTTTCTCAAATTTCTTGAATATGTAAGAAAAAAATTAATAATTAGCATGTAATTGCAATTTTTTTAGAAGCAAATTTATGAACCTAATCTCTAGCATGATTTTAATAAAATAAAGTCTGAAATTTTAGGACTGAATTAAGCAATTTTATTTATATGGGAGATTAATATACAAATTTAACAAACAGAAAAAAAGATTATCCCTTAATGATCTCAGGACGTTAAATCAGAATTACAGCCAGTATAGACATAAGGAAGAAAATAAGACCTAATTTTGTTTTTTATTTTTTTATATAAATTCTAAAAAAGGAATAGATAATTTTAATATAAAAAATTTTAATTGGGTTTTTTAATTTTGATCAAATTGCTAATGTAGTTTTTTATATATTTTTATTATTATAAGTATAATATACCGATTAAAATAAGTTTTATACTTGAGATGTGAGATATTTAACAAGAAATAAAATAGTTAAAGATGAGAAAATAATTTATCAACAAAATTTTTAATTTTTAATTTAAAAATAAAATTTTTAATAATATAAGATTAAGATTATGATAAAAAGCTTAGTTTGATTAAGATTTCAGGATTTTGGTTTTTCAAAAGTTTCTAAATACAGAATATAGTATCTTCACGAGAGGTTATGTTTGAAGATTGATTTTTTTCATCTGATCCCATGACAATTTCAAGTCGCCATAGACTCTGCAATCCAATGTAAACATTTCTAATAATTAGACTTCAATTGTCTTTATCTCAGCCTCATCCTTACAGAATAATTAAATAAACATATCATCTCGCGAAACGGTCTAAAGGCTCAGTAACCAAAATAAAAACTTGGAATTAAGTTTCCTGTACCATTTCCCTTCAAAGCCATATTTAATTATAAATGTAAAAAAGTATAAATATAATATTTAAAATTTAAATAAGACAAACAAAGTTAAAAATCCTATTAATTTTGATCTTTTCTCTTAAAATGATTTTTCTTAAAAATTTAAAAGATTTTTTTGCGAAAAATTACAAAAGATACAAAATGAAAAAATTTACTATATAAATTATTAAAAACTTCGCAGATTTTGATGAATATGATTGAAATAATTATAAAATTGCTACAAAAAACTGTAATTATTTTAACTTTTTTTATAATTATATTAATTTTCAATTTCATAATCTACTTTTACTTTGTCTCTTTTTAATTTATTTTCTTATTTGTAATTTATAAATATTTTCATATTTTTTCTTAATTTTAATGGTTTTTATCATTATTGATTTCTTTTAATGCTAATTACATCCAACCAATTTTGTCTATCTAGTTGAATCTTAAAATTAACTATGATATTTAAAACATTTATAATTTGATTTTTATTAATGGATCTTGCATTTTGCTAGAGAATTTTAATTGATATTAATTAGTATGCACATATCTGATCACTAAAAAATTTAAAATGTTGTATAAATAATTTGATTTCAATGATAGCGATCAAAGACAGAAAAAGTATAATTAAATGAATAAAAAGACTATTTATAATATTCCGAAATCTCACTATAGCCCAGAAAAAAGGATGATACATTTATAAGAGTTTAATGACTTTTCAAAGCACTCAAATTAAATAATTGTACAGAATTAAATCTACAATATGTTACAATCGAAATAATTTGATAAAATAAATTAAAATTCTTAATTTTTTATAGTTTTAATTACATTGAAAATACTTTAAATATAAATATTGTGAAAGATATTTGTTTAAATATTAAGATAAAATTGCACATATAATTTAATTATTTTAAGTAAAATTAAATATATTTTTTATTGAAATAAATCCCATTATAAAATATAGTCTCTTAACAAATTCCAGTTTGTAAAAAAACTTGAAGTATGTAATAAAAAAATTTCGAATGACTTTCAAAATTATAGTGATTAAGTATGAATAATAAATATTTATTAGAATAAACAGAAAAAAGAAGTTGGGATTCAGACAAGAATTTTTCGTTGCTTCACGAAAATAGGAAATAACTTCACCTAGAGAAAGTTGAACCAGGAAAAGACCCCCAAAAAGATCACCCATCAAATCGAGAGAATCCCATCTAAAGAGAAATCTAGGAAATAGGCTAAAAATATCATGAACTCGGAAAACTCGAATTTCACCATAGAGCAGTAATGGACTATGATTAGCTGATAAAAGTGGTGTGCGGCCTCAAGGAAAATGTAATGAAAGCTGAAGAAAGATAATAAAGACCGAATGGAAAACTTGAAATAGCAGAGTAAAGAAAATCTAGATTCATTAACTAAGAAAGAGATTTTAAAGCCTTCTGAAGCATTTCAAAAGATTAGAACAGACAATCTTAAAACTTTCAAGAACACAAAGAGCTGAACAATAGGATAGAAAAATAGAAGAAAATAAAAAAACTGCAGTGTCAAATAGAACTAAGTTAGCTTCTAAACGACCAAATAATAATCGAAGATGAAAAAAAACAAAATTAAAACCTAAGAGAGACGAAAAGATATTAGTAACGTTCAATGTATCTGTGGAAAAGATACAAGAAATTTTAAATTACTAACACGAGTATTTAAAAATTTAGAAGATTTAGGATACTAAAAAAGTAAACAATAACTAAAGATAAAAAGAGAAAAGTTATATTGCAAAAAATTAGAAACATTTACAAGAAAAAGATATCAAGATTATCTAGGAGAATGAAAAATTCAAGGATTAAATATATAGCAAGGAGTAGAGCTATAAAGATTTGTAAACTTTTATATTTAGTCTCTAGAACATTACATGGGTTAGTGGAAAAGAGGTTGAAATACTTCCAAGAACGCCAAGCATTTAATTTTTCTCGTCTAATTGATTATAAAGTAATTTAAGGTTTAACTTAGCATCGAAAAATAAAATATTTTAAATTAAAAATATTTTTTATTTAAATTATTTAACTTAAAATAATTAAAAATTCTAACAAGCTGTAAGCATTTTGGCAACATATGTTGATGAAATTTTTTCTCTTTTAATTAAATAAAATTTTACAAAAATTCCAATTATTTTAATAAATAAGATATCAGGGGATATAAAAAACTTTTCATATCTCTGAAGATAAAAAAGTACATGAAATCTTGATACTTTTAAAACAAAATAAATTAATAGAAAAGGAAAAAATTTATAATTGAGATCCAATCTCTTAAAAATAGCCAATTAGCTAAATAATTATTTAATTAAAAGATTTAAAAACCTCTTTAATTTAATAAATATTATAGAGCAACTAAATAAAAAAAGTGAAAAATCTTAAAAGAACGGTTAAGAAACTTAGAAATGAAAATAAAAAAGCTATAAAAAATTAAAAAAGATTAATTATACACAATTTATTAATGAA
The DNA here is from genome assembly GCA_946699065.1 of Loxodes magnus. Lineage (NCBI taxonomy): Eukaryota > Ciliophora > Karyorelictea > Loxodida > Loxodidae > Loxodes > Loxodes magnus. The sequence continues at coordinate 58,799 of CAMPDV010000307.1, forward strand.
GTTCTAAATGCTTTTTGAACTTTGAAATAAAGTTAATATAATTTTTATTTTTTTCTCAGAAAAAAATGAATAATTTATTAAATGGAAAATGAAAAATTTACTTGTAAAACATAATTTAATTTATAGGGTTAAAGAGATTATATTATGTTAGAAATGAAATAAAAATAAAAATTCAAATTTTAAAAGAGAAAATGCTATCTTTAAAGCTCTCATAAGTATAAATAAATTGAGCAAAAATTTTGAAATTAAAATAAATACTGAAATGAGCGAAAATTAAACATCAAAGAAATAAAATTGAAGGAATGTATGGAGAAATCAAATAATGTCGAACTGTATAAAATGTAGAAAATTCTATATCCGAAGACAAATCAATACTAAAAAAGAAGAAAATATCTTCAAGTTAAGGATTGAAATCAATTTTTTAAAGAAACTTAAATATTTTATTTAAAATCTGTAGGGTTTTATGCTAGGGACTAAAATGCCTACGTAAAGCATCAACTTAATCTTATGTTTTTAGTTTTTATAAAATAAACTAAAATACCTGAAAATTATAATTTATATTTAAAAGTCCTTTAATTATTTAAAAATATTTAATAAAAGATAAATATTTTAATTGATATGTTCGCTAGCTCATTATTCAAAAATTAACTTTAATTTGTGATACTTTGTACATTTTTTATAAATAACTAAAAAACGATTTAAGAATTAAAAATTATAACTACGTTGTTTAATTTTTAATTACATTTTCTAAATTTCAGTTATCCAGCGAAAAATAAAATTATTAAAATTAATAAAAGAAATTATTACTTAAAATTATTTTGATATTTACAATAATTAAATCATTAGTTATAAAAACAAAAAAAAATGTTTAAATCATAATTTAATGAAAAATAAATATAAAAAATCAATACTTATTTTATTTTTCTACTTAAAAAATTTTGTTTTTTATCCTCATTGAAAAATAATTGAATTAGTTATCTTTAGTTTTTATTATTTAATTGGAATCGGAAATGTCATAATTTCTTATTTTATAGTTCAAAAGTTTTTTTAAATTTCCAAACTTAATTAATATTTTAAAATGTTTTAAAGTAACGAATATTTTTAAATTTTTAATGTTTATTCAATCCATATAATTAAATTTATTTTATTTAGTAATAAAAACATGGACTACTTGTAAAGGAATAGATTATAAGAAGAAAAATCTGATGATTTCTAAGATGCTGATGATTAATAAAAAAATACTAGCATTGATTAGTACAAAAAAGGAACTAAGAGATTATAATTAGCTATTATATGCCTAGCAATTGTATTAGCTATTTTATTACTAGCTGTAGTATTTAAATACTATAATTATTCTACAAAAGTTGATAATAAGATTTTAAGTATGGATTTTCCTTAGGAGTAATAAAAATAGTAAAGTGGAGATAAAATTTTAGAAGGTCAAGATACGATTAGTTAAATATAAAGAGATATGAATTTTTATAATAATAATGTAATTTACTAGATTAGAAGGGATTTTAAAGAGCCTGAAGTAATTACTGAGCCGTGCTTAAATAATAGTGCAATTAAGAAAAATATTCTATAAAATAATTGTTCTACCTTTTGCGATTATTTTAAGTAATGTGCAAAATTTTTTTAAAACAAATTTGAAATTATAACATAATGAATGTACTTGCATGATTTATATTATACTTCGTCCTTATATTAGAGTGATTAATAATAAAATATGCCAGATTATACTAATTATGCTTATCACAAATAATGTGAATAAGATAATATCTGCGAAGAAACTTATTCTTGAAGTTAAATATTATGCATGCCAGTTTATATTAGATAATATTAAACTAAAAGATATCCAACTGGATTCTGGAGTAACTAAGAAATTCATTCTCCAAGTTAAGCAAAAATAGGCTAATCTCAGGATATAAGCTTAACAGTCGCATCATAAAATGCTATTTAATAAGCAGAAAAGTGGGTAAGAGAAAATGAAAAAAGTTTAATCGAAGCAATAATGAAATGAAAACTTTAAAATACTTAAGTGAAAATTCTTTTAATTTTGAATTATTATTTTTACCCAATTTTATTACCAAAAATTAAAGTTTTTTTATATCTAAACCCAATAAAATAAAATAAAGTTCTTAATTTAGAAATATTAATTTAAAGATAAGAAGTTGTATCATTTTTATTAACGTTGAAATTTAAAATTTAAAGTAATTTTTATATTTCATCATTTTAAAAAACGATGATAGTAACTGGAATTTATTGGTTAAACAAAATTTTAGCTAATTCTATGATATTTTAGTTTCTAACTAATGTTCATTTTTAAGATTTACCGTGATTCGTGTATTTGGATGAAGTACTTTGTGATTTAAATTATAGATACATTTTCTTTTGTGAATGACTTGTAATTTTGTAAGAAAAAAATTAATTTTTTAATAGAATATTGAAAATGGAACTATTTTTTAAATTAGTTTTGAATTTATAAGTAAAAATTAAATGTTTGAAAATAGACAATGAAAAAATTGTTGGATACTTCAGAAAGCAAAAAGAAATTAACTTAAGGTTCATGGTTTAAAAATAAGCTTAAATATTTTCTGGAACATTAAAAAAGCCAAAAGCAGCTGAATTTGCTCCTAAAACTAGAATCTTAAATTATAAATTCATTAGATAAAACATATAATACGAAATTAGTAAGAATTCAAATTTAAGAATATCAAGACTTAATGGCTGATGAAATGATTATCAATGAAGTAAAAAATTTCTAAAAGGGATATAAATTTAATTTTAGGGATTGCAAAAACATCACTACTGAAAAAATCGTAAAATCCATCAACTTAAAATTAATACTGAAAAATAATTAAGAAATAAAAATGATAAAAAGCATTAAAAAATTAAAAGGGAACCTAGAAAGACTATACTACAAAACATTGGACAAACTAAAGAATTAAAAATTATTATTTTTGTTAAAAATACAGAAGAAGAAAAATAATGAGAAATTAGATCAATGAAATCAATAATATTAAAAAAAATAGAAAAAAATCAGGGAATCTAAACCATAATTCTAACCTAATAGATCAATCTTAAATCTCAGTTAATTAAAAAGAAGCGAAAATTCAAAAAGATGGATATACTATTTCTAAGTATTGGGAAATACTGAATTTTCTAATAAAATGGAAAAGCTTGAGAAATCCCATGAGCAAGACGCTATTTAGCTTTATTTCTTAATTAAGAAAATTAATACAGAAAAATAATCCTGAAAGAGGAAGCCTAGAATCTTCGGTTTCTTTTTTAAGATAAAAAAAGATAATCAAAGCTTGATAAGTTAAGTTTCGCTTTAAATTTAAACCTTAACTTTAAAATTTTTACTAATTAAAAATTCTAGCGAAAAATCCATATAAAATTTTAGAAGAAGGTCAATTACCAGTTAAAAAAGTAACCTCTAGCAGATAAGATAGAAATAAGCAAAAAATTTAAGCCCAATAAAATTTTACTTCAAACCTTTAATAAAACGTTGATATGGTTATCAAAAAACTTGATATTTGTTGAGGTAATGTTTGAAGTGAGATAGAGTTTGAATAGCACCTAAAAGAATTTGGAACATCGAGGAGACAATATTGTATCTACTTTGGAGGTATCTTCAGAAAGAAACCGGAATTAACTGAATCAAGTGTGACACTACTCAAACAAGATCTTGGTATTTAAAGTAAAAAATAAATAGCTTCAAAAGGACAACGATAACCTTAGAATTTATTTAGAGAAGCTAAAGAAAAATTACATAAAGTTGGAAGAAAAATTCTATGACCTTATTGAAGAGAAAGAAGAATTATCTCAGTTTAAAAATGATTCAGATGAAATCATGTACAATTTAGCAATGAAAACAAAAACTTTCCTAGTTTTTATTTTGAGGAATCATTCCTCTAATTAAAGATTAGTCTAGCCCTTTTAGTTAAAATTAATTAATAAAATTTTTAAACATTATTTTAATGAAATATAGTATTTATATTTAATTTAAATTTTGTGAAAAAATCATTAAAAACTTTAATAAAAATATTTTTTATTTTATTTACCATATCATTGTGAGTTATAATGTCCTTTTGCTAATTTTGATGCTTCCCCATTACTTTAATTGAGTCTTATTTATTTATCTCTGAAAAATAAATATATTTCCATGTATTTCTTTAAATAATTGTAGAATCAATAAAAAAATTTCCACGGGATTATTTTTCTCTTTTGTACTTTTGATGAAAATTCCCTTCTAAAGAGAAAATAATTTTTCAATGAAAGAAATATTTTCTTCTTTTTCAGATTTATCTAATTAAAATTAATATATAGTAAAACATTAATTTATACATCATTTTAAGTTATTTCACTATATTATATTACTTTTAAGTTATTTTTACAAATAATAAATAAATGAGTTTATAGAGCGCGTAGCACCTCAATGGTGTGTAGCTCTTAAATAAAGATTTTAAAAGTTAAAAAATTCCTTGTTGAAGTCTTCCACAGTTCTAGCATTCCCTTGTGAATTTGTCTTCTATAGAGCTGTGATCGGAATGCTACCCTAAGAGACCTTAGTATTTGGCGTCTTTCATCATTAATGCTACTTGATGTCTCTTCGATCTTGTCTTCTCTTCTCTTGGCTGGTTCTTCACCTATGGGTTCCTGGTACCAGAGTTTTAGTCAGTTTCAGTTAGAGGATTGCTCCTCCCTATTTATTTATATTTTATAATAATAATATTATTAAATATATTCGAAGGTGAACAATAAGGGACATCTTCATCAGAGGTTGGGAAAGCTAAATACCATAATCGACTTTATGTCTTCCTCTGCTTTGGCTTGGCCTCGAGACATCTGCTAATTCAACCTTCGGCACTGACTTATTTTTGTTTTTAATTCTGGAAATAAAAGGAAATTATTTTTGGGAGTTTCATCAGAGGTGGGGAATTCAAGTACCCATAATTGACACATGTCGTCCTCTGCTTTGGTGATGCAATGAGACACAATCCTGCCATGTCCTTGGACCTCCAACAAGTATTAAAGATTACGAGTATTCTAAAATTATATCAGTATTGAACATTTTTATCAGTACTGAATAATTATACCAGTATTGAACAAGGTTTATCAGCATCTGATAATTTTATCAGTAACAAACATTCTTGTCAGTATGAAACATTTTTTAAAGAGCTGCGCTCCAACGAGAGTGCTACGCGCTCTATAATCAAATTTATTTATTTATTTAATTAAATTTTAAAACTTTTTGAGCACTCCGGAACTCCAACCGATTTTACTCCGCCTTTTTTTAATGTGGATATATACTATGATTTTTTTTGAATGTGGTGCTACCACAAAGATTTTTCATGTTTCTATTAAATAACTTCTATTTATAAATTCCAGAATCGGTTATTCAAAAATTGTTCAATATCCTTCATGTTTTGATTTCTTTTCTTTTATGCAATTTTTATCATTTTTAGCATTTTTAATAAGTGATATTTCGAATTACAGCATCAACAAATTTTTATTATTTTTCTTAATCCACTAAGGAAGAATAATTTTTATATTTGTTCTATTCTTTGAATTAAACTTTTATCTTTATTTTATTCAATAATTATTTCTTAACCTTTAGTCTAATATGTGACTTGAAATTTTTTAATCTGATTATAGAGCCATTGTCCTGTCTCCCCATTTTTTATATAATTTATTTCCTAAGAATTAGTAACTCATTATTTTGGTCCTCAATGTTATTCATAAGCTCTCTAATTCTTTCTCCTTAAATGTATATTTGTTCTTCATATTTAGATATTAAATTTTTCATCTTAAACATTTCGGTTAAAAGCAAAGTGATTGCATTAACTTGTTCAACCATAACTTTGCCTTCTGAAAAGGAACTTGATGATTGTGCTAATGATTTCTGCTTATCCTGGCTCTTTATTCGCTTTTCTTCTTGCATTATTTCTTAACTTTTAGACAGTCGAATACTCTTTTCCATTTCCATATTTTTTTCCAATTATTCTTTTTTATAATTAATGATAAAAATAGACATGTATTAAATTAGCAAAATTAGTAAATTTTGAATTACTGGTACTCTCCTTACCTATTATCTGAAAAGAGAAAATAACAATAGAGGGAGACACTGAAACTCCGCTAAAGAAATTAAAAAAACCAACAAATTTATTATCAAGGAATAATCAAATTTAATACCAGAACAAATTGGAATGATTCGGATAAGAATTCCATAAAAAACATAGAACCAACTTAGATGCTAAAATTAATATGAACACAAAAATAAGATTTCTAACATTGGAAGAAGAACAAACATAACAAAAAGAAAGTTAAAAGCCACATTTAAGATGATGACCTCACTTTGGTGGAAAATTTAGAAAAAAAATCAAAGATAGACTTCAGGCAATGGAAAATAACATTTGAATTTTGCAAGAGCAAGAAGAAAAGAAATGGGCTAGATAAGAAGAAATTAATACAGAGATTGAGACAAGCTTGAATAAATCCAATAAGAATTCTGTTAGATTGGTTGTTTATAAATGGAAATAAAAAAAAAAACAGTTAAACCTGGAGAAATTAGAAATCTGTGCTATATTTGCAAAAGGAGACGACAATTTAATGGAAATATCCATAGCAACAGAAATTAAGAAGAGCAAGCTGGAGATCGATCTGATGCAAAGCAATTTCTTTCTTTCCATCGAACGATGGGAAGATCTGACGGAAAAAATAAGAATCACCAGATGGAAGCTTATATACTATTTAAGAAAAGATAATCTTACAAACGTTGAAAATTTTCAATTTATAGCCGGAAGGCAAATTTATTTGAAATTAATCTGAATTTAATAAAATAAAATAATATCTAGAATCAATTTATTAATCAAAAATTCTATTTTCATATAAATTTTTTGTTTAAAATCTCATTCTTGTCATTACAAAACTTTTTAAAATAATTTATTAAAATTAAAGTTTTAATTAATTATATAGAGAAAGAAAATGTCAATAGTATAAATAAATTAAAATAAATTTAAAAATTAGATTAAAGTGTGCTAGCACTTCAATGGCGCTCAGCATTGCAAAAAAGTAAATTACTGAAATCTCGCTAGATCGAATTATTCCCATAAAGTTCTTCATCTATCTGTGAGCAAGATTGTATCTCTTCTCTACCAAAGCAAGGGACACTTACAGATACTTACAAATTCATTTACCAACCTGTGATGAAGCAATTAGTTTTTTCCAACATTTAGAATATTTAGTCCTCAGTTAAGTTCATTATGGAAACTTCTTCTCAGTCACCTCATAAGTCAAGATATATCCTATTTAAATTAAATAATTATAAATAAATTTGATTATAGAGCGAGTAGCACTCTCGTTGGTGCGCAGCTCTTTAAAAAAAAATGTTTCATACTGACAAGAATGTTTGTTACTGATAAAATTATCAGATACTGATAAACCTTGTTCAATACTGATATAATTTTATAATACTCGTAATCTTTAATACTTGTTGGAGGTCCAAGGACATGGCAGGATTGTGTCTCATTGCATCACCAAAGCAGAGGACGACATGTGTCAATTATGGGTACTTAAATTCCCCACCTCTGATGAAGCTCGCAATATTATTTCTTTTTTGTTCCAGTATTAAAAATAAACGAAACCAAGTCAAGTCAACGTCGAAGGTTGAATTAGCAGATGTCTCGAGGCCAAGCCAAAGCAGAGGAAGACATAAAGTCGATTATGGGTACTTAACTTCTCCAACCTCTGATGAAGATGACCTTGTTGTTCACCTTCGAACAACTATGGCGGTTTTAAAGAAGATAATAAAAAATTTAATTTTAAATATAAAAAATCTATTTTCAGATAAAAATGAAGGATTTAATTTTATGGAAATAAAATTAAAATTCTAAAAAATCAAACAAAAAAATTTCCTTATTTAAATAAAAAAATCATAAATTAAAACATTATTTAGAAATAAGCAGATGTTTTTAATTCTCACAAAGCTTTTATATAAGCAAATTAAAAATATGCAGTAAATATTTTGATTATATAAAAAAGTATCAAACTTAATTTTATTTAAAATAAAATATAATTTTTTTAATTTATAACTGTGGAAAAATTTGTCGAGATGTTTAAATTTATATGAATTAAAAGTTTACAATCGTTCTTAATAAAATCTTATATTAGTGCTTATTTCAAATATCTTTTTTTATTACTATTTAAGAAAATTTAAATATGATCCATGGTTTTCATGCTTTTTGATTCTTTTTCGGATTTAATATTTGATAAAATAATATTTTTGTTGCTCTGCTAGTTAAACATAATGAATTAATTACCAAAATTAAAATTCTTCCTATTCAAATAAATTTTTGATAGACTTTTAAATTCGTGATTATTTAAGTCTTTAATATAGGCCTCGTCAATCAAAAACATTTATGTAAGAAAAGAGCAAAATAAACTAAAGAGAAAACAAACATTAAACAAAAATTTTAAATAAAAAAGATTAAAATTGCTAATTAAACCATTTGAGAAATCTGCAAGATAAATATAAATTTTTAATTTTTTTCAAATTTTTAGAAATTTATTTTTTTAATATTTTTAAGATCACTTTAATTATTTATCTAAGGATTGATAGGATTAAGATTTAAATTGATTAAATAATTTAAAGTTTTATAGTTATTTTAAATTAGAATAATATTTATTTTAAAATGTTAAAGTCTTCACTTCATAATTGCTTCAACTAACTTTTTTTCGTTATCTCTTATCCAATTTTCTGCTTACTATATCGCATTTCTAGATGCAACTGCCTAACTTATATCCCGAAATTATCCTATTTAAGCTTAATTCGGAGCGTAAATTTCTACGTGTTGTCAATTATCATTTATTGTTTTCCAAGTTTGATACATAACGAAAAAAACTGGCATGCACTATATTTAATTTCAAACATAAGATTCATAACATGTTTCACCTTTAACACAATTAGGATGGTAGTCATATTGATATAATTGAGCCAAACTTTATGTTTATTCATTTTAGGATAAAGGTGAACTTAAATATAAATCATGTACTAACATGTATTTTGATATAAAATCGATTTTTTATAAAGGAAAGATGGCACATAATTTAAAGTAGTCGCAAAAGGTTGTGCAGTTACTTAACAATATATTTTTACCAATTGCATTAATTATACTGATATTTAAGCTCGGTTCGCAGTTTAAGATAGATTCTTTTACATTTTTTTTAAGTAATAAAGTTATATTCTTATTTCTATTTAAACTTAAGTTTTCCTAGATCTAACTATTTACATTTTTATTTTCAAAAATCAAATCTCCATATACTTAATATTATTTTTCTTGAGGAAAATCTGGACTTAGCTATTTCTAAATAATTTTTTTAGGGTAAGCAATCAGATAAACTATTATTAAAAGCAGAATAATTATAATGACACCCAATAATATCATAATTTTTTCTTAACGTCTATTCCAATTTTTTATTCAAAATTTATTTCTCTTCTTTTGCTCATCATTACTATCTCAAAACTTAATATCTTGCTTTTTTATTTCTTCTGATTCTTTATTTGTTTCCATGTTATTATTATTAAGCAAAAATATTATAATTATAAAGTAATTTAATTACTTTAATATTTTAAACTTTATTATAATTTTCAAGAAAAATATTAAAATAAAGATGCTAAAACTAAATTTATATTTTATATAATTATAAGGGATAATTAAGCTAAAAATAGTTTAAAAAAATGCTCTATTATTTTATCTTCGATATGTAATAAAAAATTTGAAAAAAACAAGTACATTTAATCCTAATTAAAGAATAGATCAATTTTTTATAAATTATAATTAAAGCTTAGATTATTATAAAGACATATTACATTGTAAAAACATTTATTTTAATAATTTTTTTATTAAAAAATAGATTATAGAATGCGTGGTACCTAAATGGCGCATAAGTCTTATAAAAAGTTCAATTTGAAATAAAAGTATTTACTTCTTATTTATTTGGATCTTTTCTATCATAATGTGGATAATTTTTAAATTATTTTTAAAGTTTTTTTTCGATAAGTCTAAACTCAATCATTTTTTATTAAATTTATTGACTGCTTTTTGAATCTAGAAAGCTTCTTTATTAATTAATTAAATTAAAATTGTTTGGCAGTGACATCAAGCCATCGTTTAAAAGAAGTTTTAAGGTTAGAATTTTCTTGCTTGAGTCTAGCCGTAATACCCTTGAATCTTGTTTGTCTTGTCTTTTTTCTCACACCTTATTTAGTTCTTGCTCCTACTCCAAGTTTTCCAGGTTCGAGATTCAATTTTTTTCTATAAACTTTCCAATTTTTCTGCATCTGGTTAATTTTTCTTTCTCCTTATTGATATTTGGACTTGTCTTTTCCAAGATTTCTCCTTGATTTTCTGGAAAGCTGCATATTGTCTTCATAGGTGTCATTAACTCGTGCAATAATAACACAGTTTTCTCACCTTTGGCACTTGTTGCATTTCCAATTTAGAGGTGTTTTCTATTTCTATCTTATCGGAATTTAGATTCTGCTCCAGTTGATTCTGCTGGCTTTGGAGGTTTTTCTGGCTTTGTAATATGTTTTCGATCTGTTGACTCTAATCTTGAATTCTCTGTACTTAGGAGTTCGTCTAACTGAATTACTCTCGCTAGTAATTTCAAAGAGCGTCAAATTACCTCTCCTAGTTTGCCATCCTGAGGTCTAGGGTTTCTTGTAATCCATGCTGATTTTGTTTGGCTAGCTTCTCGTTCTACTTCCTTAGCTTTCTAACCTCTTCCTGTAGGTTAAGTACCACTTTGATGAGCTACTCCATGCTCATCTGGCCAGAAGGATTAAATTCAGAAACCTCCTGATGTTGAGCTGATTTCCGTTGCTTCCTAGGTTTTTCTTACGACGTAGGTGTTTCCACATGTGTTGCTTTTGGACTTATTTTCGTTTCTCATAGTTAGTTTATTTCCTGGATAATTAATGTTATTAAGAAAAAGGTTAGGGTTATTAAGAAGATGACTATCGAGAGATAGCTTCCGGTTTCCTCTCCTACTATGAGGAGGTGGTGTAGAAACCCTTTCTGAAGCTTTATTTCATTTTTTTATTAGGAAGCTTCTTTATTAACTTGAACTTTTATTTCCATAAAGTAATTTCTAATTTTTCGGCATATTTTAGTTATATCTTATCCTTACTTTTCTATATTTTATTTTATGTTATTAAAGAAGGTAAAAGCTCTGTATTTTATGCCCTGATCACTTTAATTATTAGCATATTATTATTATTCGGTTAAGAATTACTTTTTGTTGGAGATTATTGCTTTATTTCCATTGGATTGTTGAGTTATTAGAATTATTCTGGCTTAAATATCTATAATTTTAAATTTCCTTTATAATCTATTCTGTCTACGATATTCTTCCTTAAATTTGCTGCAGAACAGGTTACAGTTAATTCCTATCGCGTTTATGAAATTGAAAATTGTTGATAAAGATCCCTAATAGCTTTTGCTAATTCTTAGTTTTTTTTTTAAGGAGGTAAAAATTGTTGGCCACATCCTGATAAGAGTTATAAGGTTTTCAAAGAGAAGTCTATTATTTCTCAGGTACCATTTTATACATAATATAACTATATTAAATTACTTTATCTAAATTAAAAATAATTAGACATTTTTTTAATATTCCTCTCTCTTCCATTTTTAGTTTATTTATGAAATAAATAAACTTTTACTTAAATTTATAAAAATATTCCTTTAAATCTTTAATGAAATTAGATATATTTAAATTATATAATAAAAAATAAGTTTAATTGTGGCCTCAATTATTAAATTATTTTCGTAGTTAAAAAAATGATTTTCTTCACGACATCACTATCTCAATAAATTTCTTCTCATTTTCTTGTATCCATTTCTCACTTTATTTTGTAGCTCCTTTGGCTGCTTCTGAAATATTAATATCACGATACGAAGCTATTAATTCGAAGCTTGGAGCATAAATATCTATGATCAACCAATTTCTTACAATACTTTTATAACTTTGATACATTATATATCAAACAGGCATACAATAAATTTCACTTCATGCTCATTTCTCTTGACATCTATTATCACCACTACATGTTTCATGCTTTTCTTATTTAAACATATTATTCCATGGAGAAATTTCTTATTTTAAAGGAGAAATAGATTTCGAATAAAAATCATGTAATATTCAAAATCGTGCTCATGCAAATACTCTTTCATATTATATATTTGAGCATTACTTAAAATAGTTACAAAAAGTCGTACAATTCTTCATTAAGATTTATTGCTGCAGTGTAGTAATATTTAATTTAAGTTCAGGACTTATCTCAATTTCTTTTTTACTTTTTTTAATTATATTGGTTATTTTCCTTGTACCATCTTAAAGGTATTATTATTCTTCTATTCTTGCTTCTTAAGTTATCTAAGGTTGATCCCCTTCTTGTAGTGAATTATGTTATATAAAAAAATAATCTGGATATCCTAAGTAACTAGTGATTATTCTTGGATAAATAAAGTAATAAATAACCATTCCTGACAAAATAATAATAAAAGATAAAAGTGCTACAATTATTAATCTTAGTTACTTATTCTTTTTTCTGTATTTTTAAATATCTATTTTTTTAGATTCTTCCTCAATATCAAAAGAAAGCATTTGACGTGGCTATTCATGTTTTTTCTTTTTGATTTACTTCCAGAACATTTTTCAGTTGAATTTATTTTTTAAGAAAAAAAATAAAAATTCAATAAAAATCAAATCTTATTTCAATTAGACAATTTTAACTTTACAAAAAAGTTTTTCCTTTTGTATAAATATATTTTTATTGGTCTATTTTGTCATTACGATCTATACTTTTTTTAATTTTTTTTTAATTAAAAATTAAAAGCTAAAATTTAAATTAAAAAAGATTGCAAATAAATTATTTTAATAGTAAACAAGTACTTTTTTAAGTTAAATTTATAATTAAAAAAAAAGATTTTTAATCCTAATGTAAAATGTATTCTAAAAATACTTTATTCAATTTTTATTAATCTCATTAAATACTCAGTCATTCTTGTCTGTTCATTTATTTTACATCTTTCTCTAAACCCATCCTAATTTCTAAAATATTAATTCATTTTAACTTATATTGTCTACAAAATATTTTTATATAATCTGTATACTAAAATTAAATAACTTAAAAAAAAAGATTTTTTATATCTTGATCATAAATATATCATTTCTTTTTTCGTAATAATTTTAAACAAAAAAATTTAAATGCTTTTTAAGCTAAAAATTTAATTAAATTGAAATTAATTTACTTAAGAATCTTCTAATATAGTTTGATTAAATTTTCTTATATAAATTTTTAATGTTAAAAGCTAAAAAATTAAAAAATTAATTAAATCACTAAAATTATAAAAAATAAAATATTTTAAATTGTAAATCTTTTTTTTTAATTAATAAGCGGAATTTTGAAAAAGAGAGAGATAAGAAGAGAGAAAAATATAAAAATTAATTTCCATATAGAGATAAGAGAAAAAATAGCAATAAAGTTGTTCCTTTTTTGATACAAAGAAGTTTAAGATATCTAGAATGTTTTATTATTAAGAATAATTTAAATTTGATACCTTTCTAGTATTATTTTTTATTTCTTTACTTATTGAAAATTGTTAATCAAAGAAAACAAAAACTAAAAGAGAATTTTTGAAATATTGAAGTTATATTAATGAAAAAAATTGAAAATAAGACATATAAGCACGTCTAAAATTATTAATCTAATTGTCTTTATAAATGAAAAGAAATTTCTCTTAAAAAATAAATTTTAGATATCTAATAATATGTCACCTGAGCTGAATCATTAAATATTGTTAAAAAGTGGAAAGGTAAAATAAAGCTAATAGTTTTGGAAGTGGTTTTTGAGAACAACCGAATCTTTTTATATATTCTCCTACTAAAGAATTACTTAGGACTTTGTTAGTCTGCCATCTTGTTTAAACCTTATTTTTTTAAGTGTAATACAGTCTCTTGAAAAAACTACTTTTAGATTAGCTGTATCTTGAAATTTAAAATGCCTTCCTATAAGTCCGGTTTTTATTGGTCAGATTTAAAAAAATGTTCGAAATTCTATTTATTTTCATTATAATCTTCAAAAATTTCCAGTATATTTTGTATTAGTGTTGCTTTTAGCATATGTAGAAAACATATTTTTCTCTTATGTCCAATTATAAGTCGTTTTGCTATATGTCCATAGTAACACTTCCTAACTATCCATAAGTTCTTTAAATAATTTCCTATTATAATGTCTGTTTTTCCTACAGTTCTTTTCTTTAATATTTAAATGCTGGAAACAAAAACTAAGACTGTTGAGGAATATGCTTAAATTATTAATCAATGTCATTTAGCCTTCATATATTTGAGATTAGATCTTATTAAAAGCCTACATTAAAGATAGAAAAAAACCTTAAATTATTCGCTTTCTTTATTGAATATTTATTATAATTATCCAATTTTTCTCTTATTAAAAATCTATTTTTTTATGCAATAATTGCACAAAAATTCTTAATGCTAATGTTATTCTTTTTATTCAGGCTTTTATCTGGTCTGAATGTATTATTATTATAATTCTTATTTTTAAAGATACTCATTAAGAAAGGTTTGTTGCCTCTTAGAAGCCATTTTATTTATAATAATAATTTTAGAAAGATTAATTCGAAGGCAATTGATATTGATAATAGCAATTTACAAGTTTTTGCTTAAAAATATTATAAAAGAAGTTTTTTTTGCTGAAGATTGGGATTAAAAAAGGAGGATGAGAAGCTTACAAATTTATAATATCATTCGACAAGTTTGCTAAAAATTTTAATCCATCAAATATCTTGCTGAAAAACAAAGCTTTTTAGAAGAAAAACTAGTATTAAAAAATTTAATATTTGTCAAGTAAACCCTATCAGCATAAATACTAGAATAGATCCTTTTAAAAGATCAAATAATATTAAAATTAGATTTCTTTCAGTAGGATAAAAGTAGTAAATATGTCATATTTTGGAAGTGAAATGCCAGATGGCTTTGAAAAATGGTTTATTAATACCTACTAAAAGTATAAGAGAAAGCTTAAATTGGTAACTTCCAATTCTTCTTTTAAGTACGAAAATTTTTCTAAAATACTTAGTAATATAATAAATAAAACCCGATAAAAGGTAGAAGTAAACTCCTGAGACTCTAGATATGACAGAGCAGCCAAGGAAACAGTAGAAAATCATTAAGAATCAGAAAGTGTGGTTTTTCAATTCTGAAAAATGATCTTGTCTTAATAGTCGACGATCTTCAGGAAAAGGTAAAAATTGAAAATTATTGAAAAGATGGAAGATAAAAATATATAAAAGGGAAGAGATTTGAATACTACGTACGTTATATAATGAATTTTCAATTCAGAATGATCAGAACTGCTGTTTCGCAAAACTTATTAAGATAATAACGTAATAAAAAGAATACTCAATGAAATCCAAATTGCCCAAGTTGAAGCAATGAAATGAATGAAATTTGTGTTAATGGAATTTTAATGAAAGCAAAAAATCCCAAAAAAATTTATTAAATCAAGAAATCAGATCTATTGCTGCAAATTTTTATAAATATTTCTAAAAAATCCAAAAAAAATACAAGACGTGGAAATTGATTCAAAACAGAATAATATAAAACCAGATGACAAAACTATATTATGCAAAGCAAATAATATATAAAGTGAATGACTACTGAAAGATCGATAAATCTGTAATGCAAAAAGCATGATTATGATAGATTCAGAGCTTAGAAAAAACTGGAGCTAATTTTTTATTATTTCAATAATAATAAACTCTGTTATTTTATCTGGAGAAATTTGAAAGCCCTTTAAAAGAGAAATTTTATGTTAATAATAATAAATAAAAATTATTATAAATAAAAAATAAATTCTATGACCCTTATTAATATTTTTAAGTTAAATTTATAATAATAAATTTAATGTCTATTAAGATTTTTAAAGCTATTAAAATTAAGGAATATTTTGGAGAAATTTTGTAATAAAAGAAAAATATACATAATTGACTTTTCCAAAAAATACTTTTTGCAAATTTAAATAATAATTTTTAGCTAAAATAATAATTCAAATATAATTATTATAAATTAATTAAAAGCTTAAATTTTAATATAAATACGAAAAATCTTTTATTTAATATAATTTAAATGAATCTTGAAAAATTTAGATAATTAATATTCTGCTATAAATTGTAATAAGATCTAATGAGATTAATAGTAATAATTTTTTAATTTTAAATTGATTATTGAAGAATCAAGATATCTATTTATATTATTATTAAAATAATTTTGACAATATTTTATATTTCCGCAGAAACTTTTTAGAAAATTGATATTAAATTAATAATAAAAATAAATTAAGTTATAGTCTAAAAGAGAACTTCAAAGCTAATTTTGATTTGATGCCGCTCTCTCCCAAACTAAAGGATTGTGTAGGACTTCGTTAGTCCACCATCCTTATCTTCCCTAAAACTCATTTGTCTTTCTAGTTTCTACTTCAAAAGTTATTCTAGTCTTATATTCTTTAGTTATAAAACTTTTTCCTATATATTAGTTCTGTCTTATTTGCTCAAAAAGCAGAAAAGCTCATCTAAAATTATTTCTTTCATTTTCAGTTTTCTTTCCGCATCTTTTTCAACAATGGTTCTTCTAGTATATTTAGTACCAAGTTTTTCTACGATAGAGATTTATCTTATTTATATCTCATTATTGATATTCAGCTTCGATTTTCATTGAAATTCTTGATTACTAATCTTATAATTTTTAAATTACTGCTTGCTATTATTCTTACCTTTCTTAAAGTAGTTTTATTTGATATTAAAATTAAGAAAATTGGAATTTAAGTATTTGAGGAACCTCATTAAATTATTTATCAATCTATTATAATTTAATTACTATTTACGATTAAATTCTATTGATTGTTTCTTCTATAGATTGGAATTGCAGGCTTAGTTATTAAATCAATTTTTTTAGTATATTTTCTAGTATATATTAGTTATACTTTACTGCATTTATTATGCTTAAGCTTCCTGAGAATATTTTTCTTAAGTTTACAGATTTACTTATTCTGATAATTTAGATTATTCTTATTTTTTAATAAATGAGTCAAGAAATGACTATTTCTTAGGATCATTTTATATATATATGATATAATAAAATAAAACTTTTACAACTTTTTAAATCTATTGTCGATTTTCTAAAAAAGCAGATTATTTAATATTCTAAAGTCTTAATTAAAATTATATAAGTCTAATAAATGGTTTATTTCACTTGATTAATAAAACAATATATTTATAGATGTGAATTTGAAGATTAAAAAATAAAAAAGAACTTTTAATATTATAATTATTTTTAAATATAATTCAAAAGATGGTGGGAACTGAGAATTACCTTCGTGACTAAACTTTCTGGTTTTATGGCTAAGACAAGTTCCTTTCCTATCGCTGAGAAAGTCCCTGGTCAGAGTCATTTTCTGAAGGGAATGCTGTCTTTGAGATTATCCGCTCTTGGTAGGGGCTTGAAGCCTGGCTACTCATAGCGATGGAGCTTCCTAGCAGCTGTGCCTGGAGCACAACAGGATATCCCCGTTATTCCATAAAAAGAGAGCGTCGGGTCGTGCAATCGGAAAGGAGTTTCCGGTCCAAAAACTATTTTAGTTAAAATTAATTGAAATTAATTAATTATTTTTAAATTTAATTAAAATAGTATTATGGCATCTTTTCATTGTTGGAATTGCTTCTATCAGATAAAGATGTTATAATGTTAATATTATTATTATTTTTATCTGCATTTTTAGTCCTTAAAAATAAATATTTCAAACAAATATTTATATAACTTTAATAAAAAATGAAGCAAAATCATTAAAAATGATATTTAATACTATGAGAAATAAAAAAACAAATTTATATGTCGAAAGATAAGATTTTTAATTTAAAATAAATTTAATAAGCTTTAATTTATTAAAAAAAGTTATTTACATACTATAAATTTAATAAAAAATGGATGTCGACTGCGATCAGTATAATTAGTAGTAATCTGGTGCAATGTATACTGCATTGCGAGTAATCTCGCACTAATATACCATCGCGGGGAAGGGTAGATAAGCTCAGTTGAGACAAACCTAACTTACTCCGAGGATTCTCTCTAGCAGTATGAAAATTTGACTGACGGACCTTCTATTAATGACTTAATAACTAATTCTTATTTGGACCTTATTCAAGAAAACTGGAACATTTGTTTCAAGACTTGTGAATAATGTTTATTAGATTCCCCATTTGAAGAAGTTGATGTGACTCATTAGACTAGAAGAATTTTAACAAGATGCATGAGAACATTTTTTTTCTTAATACTAAATATAAATATTGAAAGAGCTGTGCTTCAACGAGGTGCTATGCGCTTTATAATCATATTTATTTATTTATTTTATTTTATAAATTTTTTCTTTCTTTTTTTAAACTTTTCTTACATTTATTTACTATCAATAAATCTGCATAATAATAAAATTTAATATAAGCATTGATTGTGATAATTATATAGTGAAATGCTCTTGCTCTAGTACATTATTTTTTTTAATTTTATTTCTTTTTTTAAAAAATTTAGGAAAAAAAAATTTTATATAAAAAATATTGTCCTTTACATTAAGTTGATTGCTTAGAATAAAATATAAATTATTTTTTTTAATTTCTTTAATATAAAATTTTAAAATAATGATAAGTAAGAAAAAAAATTATATTCAAATTTTATGATTAATATAAAAAAAATCATTTTAATTAAAAGTTACTTAAATAAATTCAAAGAAATTTTCTTTTTAAAATTTTAATTTTAATTTTTTTTTAAAAGATAGTATTTTAAAATATTTGTTGCTAATTCAAAAATTTATTTAAATTACATCAAAAAAAGCAATAAATTAATTCCAAATAAAAAAAATAAAATTTTACTTTTTATTTTAATATTATTCAATAAATTTTTCTTAATTTGACAAATTAAAAATAGTTAATAGCATTTTTTAAACTTACATCTTAACTAAATTTTTATTATTATCTTTTTGACATAACTATAAAAATAAATTTGCTAAAAATTCATAAAACATTTTACCATTTATCCATTAAATTAGCCAAATTTTTTAATTATATTCTAAAAATTGCACTAATTTTATGTTTTATTTTGATTGTAAACTAATAGGTAATAATTATATCTAATTAAAGAAATTAAAGCTTTAAAATGCTTATAGTATATTTCTTATTTTTTTAATTTAGTTATTTAAATGTTTTTAAGTTATTGTATTTTTACTTAAAAAGAACATCTAGAATGAAATAATTAACTTTTTTCTACATTCTTAACAAATAAAAAATTTAATAATTTGAATAAAATAATTATATATTATTTTTTTATTACCTTTTAAGAAAAAATGCAATCACTCTAAATTTTAAATTGAATTGAAAAAGATATTTCATTAATAAAATATGTTTTAATATAAAAATTTATAATAGAAATGTCTAAGAATTTTTTAACTAAAATAATAGTTTAAAATATCTGAAAACTTATTATGATATTTTTCTTCAAGCTTAGAAATTATTTTATTTATGTGAAAAGTCGTTCAATTTTAATTATATGTAATTTAACTCAAAATAAAGGCAGAATTTAATAAAATATTATATTTTTTGAATTTAAGCATATTAAAAATTTAACTAATAAATTAGGATTTTTTAATTATTTATTGAAATAAAATCTCTTTTGACCTTAATAAAAATTTTAATTTTTAAAACATAATAATTTTATTGATTTTTTATCTTAATTATATAATGCTAAAATAAACAAAAAGTTCTTTTTAAAGATGACTTTTAAAAAAATAATTAAAAGTTTACAAAAAAATTCCTTTAGATGCAAACTTTTAATTAAAAACATTTATTTCATAGTATCTTATTTTAAATCTTAATGAAACAGAAAAATTTATTCTATCATTTTTAAATAAGCAATTATACATTTTTAGAGTTAAAGCATATTTAAATCTATATACTTGAAAAAGAATATATTTTTCTTAAAATTGATTTGCCAGTTATAAATAATGATATCTTCTTAACAATATTATATTCTAAAAAAACATATAAAATCAATATAAAAATTAAACAAATTAAATTAAATAATTTTAAAGTGTTATTAGATACTTAATTTTTTAAATTAAATAGATTGTAATAAAAAGTTGTAAACTAAATCCAATTATCATATAGCAAAATTAAATTAAAAATTGAAAATAATTTTTCGTTAATTTTGAAATAAAAATTTTAAAGACTTTAAGATAAATTTATAAATGGAAAGAAATTATATGCGAGATTATGAAATAAATTTGCAAAATGATGAAGAACAAAACTAAAATTATATTCCTATATAAATTCCTTCATAATTAATAGAATAAAGGGTTAATTTAGAAGAATAAAATAATGATGTGCCTCAAAATTTATAAATTTCTTAAGAAGAATAAAAAAATAACTTTAATCTTATATAAGATCCTTAATAACAACTAGAATAAAGAGATAATTTAGAAGAACAGAATAATGCTGCGATTCAAGATATATAACTTTATTAAGAAGACAATATAGCTCAAATTATTCCAAGACAAAATCATCTTATAGAGCAGGGTTAAAATTAATAAAGAGCAAACATTGAGAACTAGAGATTTCATCCTTATGAAAAAAAAATGTTTGTGCTTTAAAATTTAAGGCAGCATAAATTTTTTAATTTCAAGAATTTAATTTTAATAGGAATCATTCTTTGAATTAATGTTTGTATTTTGTCATTTTGAGAGATTCATCATAAAAATGAAGATTAAAAACCAATAAGTTTTAAGACTAGTAAAATAATTTAAAAAAACTATACTGAAATGGATACAAAAAAAGAATCAGTACAAATTTAATTTAAAACTGAAGTATAGTATTAATAAAAAGAGCTTAATAAAAAAGAAGTAATGAAGTAAGAAGTAATGAAGTAAGAAGTAACGAAGTAAGAAGAAATGAAGAAAGAAACAAATCTTAGTAAAATTAGTGATAAAGAACCTGATTTTAAAGGCCGGCACTTGCAAAAGTAAAAAAAATTTTAAAACTGTCCGAATTTTTGTGAATATGTAAAATATTGCATGGATATATTTTTTCCCAGAAGAAACATTATTGCAAAATTCTGAGCAATACGAAACCTTTATTTTTCGTAGCCTTTTGATGAAAAATTAAACCCTTCAACGATCATTCCTTATGATTAATATGAGCAGCATAGTTGTGTTTTTTATAAAAAATGTAATGAGAAATATGAATATATGCAATTTAAATGTATGCCATTATTTTAAGTGACTTACAATACAAGAAAGACCACTGTTGAATTTTGATTACATATTGAAATTTATAGTATAACAGAAGAATTAATCGCTAATGACAAAGGAAATGACTATAAAGAAGCATTTTAGAAAGTTAATCACGTGATAGAAAAGTGGATGAAAGAAAATGAAGTTAACATTCTAAACAAAATTCTTTAATTTAAATTTTTACATTATTTATATAATATATCAACATCAATCGATAAATATAAATTTTTTTAAAATTTGGATTCTAAATTTATGACTTAAATCACATTTTTTAAGTCATCATCCTAGAAAATAAAACATTTTATAATCTTTGAGCCATAAATTTTATTCGCAAATAATATCAAAAAATTGGAAAATATTAAAATAGTTAAGAATTGCTAAAAACGATGAAATTTATAAAATTTAAAATTAACAGATAAACTTATAAATTTCTCAGTATCTTTTTTATAAAATTTTTTATATTTAAGGTCTTTTCAAAATTAAAAAATTCTAAAAGAAATAATATAATGTTTTAAATCTGCATTTTGAAAATTTATTTTTAATAATATCTTTTGAAATAATAAAGGTAAATTAAAAATTTTTATTTAATAGATGATTTATTTTTAAATATCAGAAAAATTAAGCAATCTAAATTTTTAATTTAGATAAATTAATAGATTGCTAAAATTAATAAAAATTTAAGTTTGCTATAAAGAAATTTACTTCTTTACCTTTTGAAATTTTTATAAGTTTTGAAATTAAATTATTATTAATTTAAAAGATTGCCAATATAAACAAAAGTTTTATTTTACAGTTTATTTAAAAAGATGTTTGTAAATATTGTCTTTTATAAAGTATAAATTTAAGCTTTAATTCATTATAAATTTATTTTAAAAATTTATGTCATGTCTTAAGAAAGCAATAAGTAAATATTCTATTATAATAATAAAAGATTAAACTGGTACTATCATTTATAGAATCACCATGAGTCAAATATCTTTAAAATATTTTCATTAATGCATTTCAACTTCAAAGTTGCTAGGATTCTTGTTCATGTATTTATGGTTTACATTCTTTTCTGCCATTATATATTTTTTAAGTAAAAACCTAGCATTTTTCTTTCTCACTTTCTAACTGTAAATCTTGGTGCTTTTGATAAACTTAAAAATTCTTTCTATATAATTTTCCGATTTATGACCTCTATATCTTAAACATATTATGCAAAGATTTCTTACTATTACTCTTTTTTTATTGTAATTTAAAACATTATCTATTCTATACTCTTTACATTTGAAGTAAAAGCATCTCTTTATGTTTTTTACTAAAATTTTTAATTTCAGTTAAAGTTATTATTTAATTACCACTAGATCATTTCCTTTATTTAGTTAGACTTACTCCAATCAAATCTTTTCTTTAAATCTACAATTTTTAGGCTATTTATAATTGAATTAATATCAACATTATTTAAAACGATAAAGATCTTAAGTTTATTCCTGCTTTATAGTTTTATATTCATTTGCAAGTTAAATATCTGATGTTATCAAGAATGAGATAAAGAAGGAAATGAAGTATGGGATAAAATGGGTGAGGAATTTTTATACCAAAAATTATCCTTGAGAAGATTGAGATGTTCTAACAATTTAATAAGAGCTATGCACCATTGAGGAGCTAAGCGCTCTATAACATATTTTTTTATTTAAAACCAATTTTAAGAATATAAATATTAAAAAAAATTATTTTAAAAAAAGATGGAGAAAAACATCCGTCTTTCTAAAAATTAAATAAGAAAAGTTAAAAAAGGCGGAGCAGGAGTTATACTAATAGGAAATGTAGGAATCAGAGTCAAGCTCATCTTCGCAAGGCAAATTATGATAGGCATAATTGAACCTAATAAACATAAAATACTGATTCAGGAAGATCTAAAAGTCAAGAAAGAGGTAATGCAAGTGCAAATATTTAAATACGAGGAAACAATTTACAATTAAAATCTATAAATAAGGGAGTTAGCAAATATCATAGAAGACTAAAATAATTATCATATAATATTAAAAAATTAATTTATCGAAAACAACTTAGTAACAGAGGAGCAACTCTGAAAATAATCCTAATAAAACTTTAAATATTCTTAAAAGATGGAAGTCGAAAAATAGCTACTATTGCACGAAAAAGGTTTAACACATAAAAAGAATCTGAAAATAGCGAAAATAACATAAGTAAAGGACTTGATAAAAAAGAAAAAATTTTTAACGATAGTACAAATTAAAAATAAAAAAAACACTGCAGATACTGCCACTCAAGTAATCATCTACTAAGAAACTGCCAATAATGGAAAAAATTAAATGAAAAAGAACAATAAAAGCATGAAAATGACTTAATAAATTATAAATAACAAAATCAAGAATATATAGATAAAAACTTCTTGCAAGGCCTACTGAAACTTAGTGGAAATCTTCCACTTATTAAAAAAGGTCATGGTATACTTTCATGTAAAATAATGGTAGAGTGAAACTGGTTGGAACTCCAGCAAGTTCAAAAACTCTTAAAATTAGTTAATAATAATAATAAAAATTATCTTAATAATTTTTAGAAATAAACCTTATAAAAAAAAATCCAAATTAAAAAAAATTTTTAAAGAATTCTTTTAAGGATTTCCGCCTCATTTTTCTACATCCATTTTTCTAGTTATAGCTAAACTTTTTCAATTGCTTCTTAATAATTATTTCCTTTTTCTTAAGCAATAATTTCTTCGGTTACACTATAAGTTTCAATTCAACGCCAGTATTCATTTATATTTTTCCATGTATTGTAAGTAAAAATAAACATTGGCATACACTTATATTATTTATAATCATATTCTTCATTGCATTTTTTATAAAAAAGACAACTATGAGATTCCTATTGCTCAAAAAGAATTGCATATGAATAGTTCTACTTGTTCTAAACTGAAGAAAAATAAAGGTTACGAATTGTCCAAAATTCAGCTTTCATTGTTCTTTTATCTAAAGGAATGTTACAACAATTTTTAAAATATTCGCAAAAAGTTAAACATTTTTTTTCTTTATATCACTTTTAAACATCCCAAGAATTAAGAAATTACTCACCTTCTATTTATGCTTCTCTTTTACTAGATCTGATTTTAGTGTTTTGATATTCTGAATTATTTTATTTTAAGCTTTATTCTTCCTCACTATCTTGAATTTTATCTTCTATCTAAAAATTTAAACCTTCTTCTTTATAAGATTTAAGTGAAATTATATCGCAAGGATTTTAAAAATCTTTTAGAGGATATCCATTCTTTGAAAAAAGCGGACTTAGAAAAATTAAACAGTTAAACAAAAGAAAGAAAACTAAGCAAACCTTTAAATTCTTGGTCTTTTTCAGTTAATTACATAATTAATATATTGATCCATTTCTTTGACTTTATTGAGATACTTCTATTCCAAATGATTAAATTTGTTCATTCCTTTAAGAAATCATTTTATTAAAAAGGATATTAAAGTATAAAATAATTTTTAAATCTAAGCTAATAAAATGTATATATATTGCTTGAAATCATAATAAAAAATCGTAAGCATTATCAAAAATATTCTGGCTAAAATTATATTTTATTATAAAATAATACCTAAGAAACAATTCACTTTAAATCAATTTTCTAACTAGTAATAAGATACCTGGATTGAAATTTACTTTTTATAAGCTAATAACTTAAAACTATAAGATGCAGTTCAACAAATAAACAATCTTGATTTAAAACTTAACTCTAAAATGATAAAAATCCTTAAAATGAAGTTGAGTTGGAAATTTCTAAACATTTATTTAATAAGAAATTAAAAGAGCGGAGGAAAAAATTAAAAATTAAATTAAATAAACTATCAACCTAAGAAAAGTGAAGAAGAAAAGTAAGAAAAAGAGGCTCAGTTTCACTAAGGTAATTGAAAGTTATCAAATACTAGAATTTATGATTAAAGCCATGCATGTCAAATGAGAATCAGCAATCAAGCTTTAATTTTATCAAGCATTAAAAATCGTCAAATAATAAGTAATAGAAATAAGACCAATTATATGCTGATTCTGTAGAAAGTTTGGAAACACAAGAAAACTTTTGGAGGTAAAAAAATGCAAAAAAGTGAAAGTAAAAAATCCTGAAAAACCTAACTAAGATTTAATGCAAATCTGAAAGTTAATCTATATAGAAAAAAATTATTAGTGGAGATTAATTTTTAGCAAATAATAAATGCAAAAAAAATGAACGAAGCAAAGGTTTGGAAAGGACTGAAATTGGCATAAAATATCAACATAAATGAAAGGACAGATTAGCAGTCATCGATATATTATTCAATGATACGAAACTAGAGAAGTTAGGAGCGATCTCCATGAATTTTATTATAAATCTCAAGACAAATTTATAAAATATCATGAAATAAATAAAGATAATGTCACATTAATAAATTATGCTATGATAAGTTAGGCAATTATTTTTTTTAACTTTAATAACTAAAAATTTTCTCAAGAATTATAACTGAGAAATAAAAATCTCCATTATCAAATTAAATAATTTTTATTTATATATATGTTTAAATGTTTATTAAAAATGTATAGCAGATCATATTCGATGATGAAAATAAATTTATAAGTCCTGTTTCCATTCCATTTTCTTAAATTTTTGTCTTCTTCAAATTTTGTTAAAATCAATCTCATTAGTTCTTGAGTTACTTTTCTCTTGTATAGGTCTCCTTCAGGATTAAAATAGAGCTTTTCTCTCTCTTTTACTCCTAAAGTCAATATTATTTTTAAAATTCGAAAATTTGTCAGCAATTCTAATAAAGGATGCTATTAATTTTGCAAAGTTAGCATTTTTTCTTAATTATTATTTGTTTCTGTTTTGTTAAGCTATTTTTTGTTTTTCATTTAAGTCTAGTTTATTCCAACTTACTCTATTTCAATTTTGTTATCCCAGAGATTTCCTTGATTTTAATTTTCCTGCTTTTGAATCTTTAATTTGTTTTCGATCTGTTATCTTTAATCTTAAATTTTCTATAGTTGAGGATTTGTCTAATTAAACTACTCTCGTTTTTTTTCCATAAGGCATCGATTTCAATCTCTTATTTACCTTTCCTTAAATCCAATATATCTTAGAGAGCAATGTTTATCAGCACCGTCGATTTAGAATTTTTTCTGCTGAGCTTCTTAACCTCTTCCTGGAGGTATAGTACTACTTTGATGAGCTGCTTCACGCTCATTTGTCCGGAAAGATTAAATTCCAAGACATTATAGTGTAGGACGGACTTCGCCTATTTCTTCGATTTCTCCCTCGAAGTCGGTATTATAGCAACATGAATTGTTTTCTATTGTTTTTTGCTCTCCTCATACTGCTGTTATGTTCCTGAGCCCTATTTTTGAGACGCGAAAAATTCCTTCCTTGAAGTCTAACAACTTTTTAAGCATTTTTATTTATATTTAAATATGAGATAAACCTAAGTTTTTAAATAAAAATAATAAATTTTAATCTTAAAAATAAGGGTAATAAATGAATATAATGGTTTCACAAATTAATAGGTTAATCACTTCAAAATTTAATCTATAAATTTTTGTTTATTTCCTCTTCCTATGATTATACGTTCTTGCATTAATTATTTGAAAATTTATGGTTCTTATTCTCCATCTTTATAATCTAGCATTCTCCAACCTAACTAATCTTCAAGTTTTTAAATTTTTTATGTTTTTCATCATTTATGATTTTTCTATGTTCTAAAGTTCTTTCTTCTATATATTTTACCTTCAAATGCATAACAAATTTTGCTTAGCAAATTATGAATAAAATATTTAAGGATATCTCGTTCAAATGGTAGAGCGCTCTTAAACATGTGAGAGGCATTAGGATCGACACCCAGGTTAGAAAATTAATCTGATCTATTTCCTCTAGATTTAGTTTTCACTTGAAAAAATATCCTTCTTATTACTAAGCATTATAATTCTTTATAATAGTGGCATATTTTAAATTTTCTGAATAAAGATTTAATTTTAAAGTTATAATTTTAAACTATTAGATTAAATCTTGTGAAGTTCATTTAGATCATTTAATAGAACTTTGTCTAAGAGCTGATTAACACAGCCATATCTATATTTTTCTTTTTTATTTATTATATAATAAAAACAATTATTATTTCTAAAAATAAAAAAAGGAAAATGGAATAAAGTTTCAGGAAAGGCTTCTATACCACCTCTTCCTAAGCCAAAAAGGAAGAGAGGAAGCAGGAAACTATCTCTTCTCTGTCTTCTTAATAATAACCTTAATCTTCTTCTTAATAAAAACCTGAAACTTAGCAAGATTAACAAAGGATAACCTTAAAGACAGCCCATACGGAAACCCCAACCTCAAGTGAAAAACCGAGGAAGCAGATGAAGTCTGTTCTCCACCAGGAGGTCTCTTAATTTAATCCTTCTGGCCAGATGAGAATGGAATAGCTCATAAAAGTAGTACTAAACCCCCCAGGAAGAGGTTAAAAAGCTACGCAAGGAGAACACGAAGTTGACGGAGCTGATCTCTCATGGAATTTAAGATACACTTGATCTTAGAATGGCCAATTAGGAGAGGGAACTCGACGCTCTTTGGAATTACTAACGAAAGTAATTTAGTTAGACGAACTCCTAAGTGCAAAAGATTCAAGACTAGAACTAGCAGATCGAAAATATCTTACAAAATCAGAAAAGCTTCCAAAGTTAGCAAATTCCATTGGAGTAAATTCTATCTGATAAGATGGAGATCGAGAAGAATCCTTAAGTTAAGATGAAAACTAATCAAAAACCTCGGATTGTGAAACTGTGCTACTATTGTAAAAGTAAATGGCACAAATGGAAGAACTGCGGTGAGTTTCGTAAAGTAAAAGAAATTACATGGAAAAAACAAGTCTAGCAAAGAATAAGAAAGAGCAAGAACCAGATCTGATGTAGAACAAATGGAGAAGTCTACAGATTGAAAACTAACCTTGAACTGGAAGAATTTGGAGATAGAGTTAAAATAAAATATAGTGGGAGATGAAAGATCAGAGGAGCAAGACTCAAGAATCCTAGAACTAGAAACAAGCAAGATAAAGATAACTTTAAAACTTCTTTTTAGTGGTGATTAATTGGTGCCACAAAACAATTTAAATAAAATTATTATAATTATTTCTAAAAAGTTTCATTTATTTTAGCTTCTACTGAGTAAAAAGATTACATTTCATTCTAATAATTTTAATAGTAATTAAAAAGATTGCTGAGATATTAAAATATTTATCTTTTATAGGATATAGTTTAATAATATAGAATTAACAATTATAAACAGAAATACATATTTTATCATTTTTAATAATTATATTATTTAAGCTTTTAAATGCTAATTTTATTAAATTTAAAGTAAAGAAAGATATATAAATTAATAATTTATTTTTAGAGCAATTATTCCAAATTACTTATATTAATTATGCTTCTATATTTTTTCATAATTCATAAAATTAATATAAATTTTTTAATTTTAACTTTTAATCTTTTTAGTTTGAAAGTTTCTTTAAAAGTATTTCATCATTATTTCTATTTTTTTATTATATAAAATGGATGTTGGCCGCGTCAGACAAATTAGTAGGTAATCTGGTGCAGTGTATACTGCATTGTGAGTAATCTCGCACTAGATGTCCCCACGAGGAAGGGTGGATAAGCTCCGTTGAGACATACCTAACTTAACCCAAGGATTCTCTCTAGCAGTATGAAAATTTGACTGACGGGCCTACTAATTACCGACTTAACAACTAATTTTTATTTGGACCTTATTCAAGAAGATTGAAGCATTTGGCTCAAGATTTAAGAATAATTTTTAATAAGAAGATTCCCCATTGAAGAAGTTGACATGACTCATCGGACCTCTAGAATTTTAACAAGAAACATGAGAACATTTTCTTAATATTAAATATTAGTATTGAAAGAGCTGCGCGCCAATGAGGTGCTACATGCTATATAATCATTTTTATTTATTTAGTTAAATTAAATTTTTTAGCTTAAATTAAAAAAATTTAATGAAATTAATTGATATTTTATTTAGAATTTTGGTATTTATAAATTTGCCTATAGTAAAGCTATTAATAGAGATATCTCATTATGATATTTTACTTAAAATAAGATTTAAAGTGTTTGCAGTGCAGAAAATGTCACCGCTTAATAAAAATTTTAAATTTTAAATTATTCACTTTTTTCTGAGCTCTAAAACTTGCAAATCTTGCTCTTTCTCCATATCTTGTCAGTTCTTCAACCTCTAAGTTTTCAAGATTACTTTTTAGTCATCTATTTGTCATTCTTCCTACATCGAATTTTTTGATTTTCACCTATGCTATTCTTTTCTTGACTTGTTATTATAAGGATTTTTCTCTGAGTTTTTTTCTAGAAGGTAGGGCATTTATTATTACAGTAATAGCATAATTTTTTAGTCTTGAAAAGTCTTTCTACATTATTTTTTATATTGGGGATTTTTCTATCTTCATTTGCATTGATCCAGCTTCGATTAAATTTGTCCTTAGTGTATTACTCCACATTTTTTAATTTGTTCTATCAGATGTGTAATTTGTAAGTCTTATTCTTTTTGAAAATTACAGGATGCTTACAGTTCCCTTTCATAGATCATTAATCTTGTCTCATTCGGGTCTTCACTTTGCTATTTTTAATCAAGTTTAAGAATAAACTTTTCATTCAAAATACTTAGTTTTTAAATCTCTTCTTAAGATTGATAGCCATTAGAGCTAGTTGAGCAGATTTAACTTTCTCCTATCCAAAATCGTACTCACACACTACCTGGTAAATGACGATTTCCTTTTATTTCCTTGGCTTTTTCAGCTGTAGTTGGAGAAGCCTGATTTATCTCTCGCCTTATTATAGTTATTACATAATTTCTTATTAAGAATTGGATTAGTTAGAAGAAAGTATGAGGTAAAAAGAAGTGATATCTAGTTTCTTCTCTTCTTTTTTGATTTAAGAAAGAATATTTAAGAAGCCTTATCGTATACCTGCCATTTGATTATTTTTAATAAGATTAAATTTAATTAAATAATGCTTAAAAAATTATAAAAGTAACAATATTTCTAGAGCAATATTTTAAGGTTTAAAGTTTAAAAAATGTTTATATTTTTTACTTCATAAGAGAATTTATATAATTTTTTGCAATAGCTTTTTATTTAAAAATAGGAAATTAATTTTCGTTTAATTTGCTGTATCTTTCTTTATTTTGTATAATCGTATAACTCTTTTTCAGCATATTATAATTTTCTCTTTCTCAGACTAATTAAATTATTAACCTTTATTATTTTTATTAATATCTCAAAATACAATTTCCTTAAATGATATATGTTCTTAGAAAGCTATGAAAGAATTTCGTCCATTCTGATTTTAAACTTATTAAAAAAAATGTTATGCAAGAGTGCGTAGCCCTATAATAGGGCGCATCTCTTTTAAAAAGTCAATTTATAAGTCTCATTAATCTCCAATATTCCCATAGCATTCTCTCTTCTATTTCTGGGCAAGGTTGCGTTTCAAAATCTCCAAAGCACAGGACGCGTCAGGCGATTACAGGTAGATTTCCAACCCATGATGAAGAGATTAATCAGGTCCAACATTAAGAAAAGGCTGCTTCACAGTCAGTTCATATCTGGGGAATTCTTCTCGCGATCAAAAAGATAAGGACCACCCTATTTAAATTAAATGATTTATAAATATCTAATTAATATAAAATAAGGCTAAAATAAGCCATAATATACATTTATTTTATATTTTTAACAGCAGCCAATCCTTAGTTTATAAGTAATTATAGTCAATTATGATTTAACTAAATTAAATAGCAGTAGCAAATTTTATTTTATTATTTATCAACTTTCTAGCTGCTTTGCTCTTAAAGAAATTTAAGCACATAAAGTGATCTTCCAAACTTATTACTACTAAATTCCTTTTTAAAAGTGACTCCAAAATGCACTTTAAGTAGGATAGGAAGAAGAAGGAATAGTCTAGATGTTTTATAAATAGTTTTATGTTTGAGTATTGAAATTATATCACTAGATACTAACCAATATTTTTCATTTTACATTAGTAAAATGAAAACTTAAGGATTTTGTGCTAGTGTCTAAGTTTTATACAGAAATAGAAATTATAATCTTATCTATACAAAGAAAATTTCATAAACTAACTGAATAATGAAACTAGCATAAAATAAATCTAAATAAGCAAAACTATAATTCCTCAATTTTCTTTCCATAATTTAAATGAAACATAACAATAAATACTTCCTATCCAATTTTAAAAATAATTACAAGTAGATTAGAAGAATAATCCAAAATAAGAAACATAAATGGATCAAAATATAAAGTTAAATAATAAATTTCTTCAAAACATTGGAAATAATAATGAATAAGTAATTTTCTAATAAATTTTAGGATTAAAATGCTCAAAAGTAAGTCTACAAGTTTGAAAAGATTAAATAATAGAGGAAAGAAAAATTATCTGAACAAAGCTAAAGTGAAATTAAGCTTAAACAGGTTAATATTATGATAAAAGTAAATAAGTTGTAATTATAGAATCAAGTAGAAAGACTTTAAATTTAAGGTTAGATATAAAATAATATTATAAAATTATAATATTAAATTTGTACACTATAAAATTAACTTGTAATCATCTCTTTTATAGACTTTAAATTTAAAAAACTGCGCGTCGTTGGGGTGCAACGCACTCTGTATTATAATATTTTTTATAAGAAAATATGGATTGTAAATCATTGGACAGTCTATATGTAATCTGGCATAGGTATGCAGTATTAAGAATAGTCTCCTAATAGATACATCCACGGATAAGAACGGATGAGCTCTTTGGGAGATAGACCTTGCTTATTCGAGGGTTCTCTCTAGTGGTTCGAAAGACTGCCCAATTATTTGATATCAGTACTTGTGAGCTGAAGCTCAAATCTCAAAATTTTCTGTCTTCACATGTCATGAACCTAAAAAAATTGGATAAACATAAAAAGACGTGACTGAAACCTTTAAGCGATTTTTGTTTAGAATAAAATTATTCAGATGTGATATTTTTCCAAGAACTAAATTTTTCTCCTTCCCCTTCTCATTCCAGTTTTCAGGAAAAATTTCAGAATTTAATAATAAAAAATTTAAAAATTTTTCTTATTTTAAAAAGAGAAAAAAAATTAATATTCTTTCAAATCTACTTTTAAAATATAAGAAACATTTCTTTTAACATTTCAACAATTATTTTAAAAGTATTTAGAGAAATAAAAATATATACAACAAATTTTTATAACTGCATACCTATATAAAATTTAGAAATTAATTTTTTAAACTACTTTAATATTTTAATTCTACTTAGAAAATATTTTTTTAACTTTATTAATTTCCATTTTATACACTCTTTAAATTTCGAGTCAGGGATGCTTTAATAGATTTTCATCTAGTAGTAAAAATTGTTTAAGATGTATATGAAAAATTGATACTTTAGAAATTATTTATAGTAAATAAAAAGAAAATATTTTCTTTATATAATAATAATAATAATTTGACTTTAGTTTTATTAATTCTCAAAGAATATTTTATCCTCTTCGTCAATCATTCTTAGTATCTTTACATTTTTTAGTAACTCATTATATATTTCATTCACTTATTCTCTATTTTTTTAAGTTGAAAGATTTCGTTCCATAAAATTTAAAACTTTTTAATTTAAATTAGTCTGTATTTTTCCTTATTTCTACAACTAAATTAATACCTTTTATAAATCATCTTCATATTTTATTTGTGTAACTATTATTTATTCTATTCCATATCCTTATTCAAGTAAAGTCTTTATAATTTCTTTATTATTTACTGCTAAGCTTTATACTTTTTATAACATCTTTAGCATATTTTACAGGTTCATTTCTATAGACTCTTACTTAAAATTATAAATAGGGCTTATTTACTAGTTATCTTAAGGGGGCTATAAGCTTTCAACATAACTTTATTCATTTTGATCGATGTTAATCATATCTAAAGTAGGAATTCCTTTAAGTTATTTACTTTACTTGAGAGCTTATGTCTTAATTATTTCACTTATAATGCGCTTGCTACTTTCAGTTGATATTCTATTATTTATGCAACAATCTTAATGTCCAATCTTCGCTAGATCTCGTTTAATGATATGAAAAGCAAATAAATAAAAGTTTCCGTTTTATTAAAACTGATTAACTGCTGCTTTTATAGAATTTTTTATTAATGCGTTATATTTATACAATTCTCCTATTTTCTCATTCTTATGCTTTTCAATATCAAAAAGTCATGTGATTCCCATTTTATTTAAATGTCTATCGTATCCGTATAGTGTAGAACGTGATTCTCCTTTTAATTGACATATAGAATTCTTTACTTGTAGTAAATTTTTCTTTGTCAAGACTTTACCCTGCTAAAAATCATAATCCTCCATTAACTGCATTATTTCTCAAATAAATCTTGAATTTTTTCTGCTTCTTTTCATCTCACGTGAGCGAGATCTTCCAACTAAATTATTTCTTACTTCTTAAAGGAGTTTATTGATAGAACTCATGCTTTATTTCTAAAATACTCAAACAGTTCATAAATAGATTCTTTTCTTTATAATTTTTTTTCCATCATATTTTGGTCTTTTCAAAGGTTTGTATGCATTTTATTTATAAAATAAGTATTTTTTTATGATATAAATGTGAACAGTTTCGTATTTTTATTCTAAATTTTCAAATATATAGGCAAGATGCTTTAAATTATTATAATAAACTTATTTTCTAATTTTTTATTTTGTAATATTTTTGTCTTTAAATTGTTTCAAAAGAGAATAAAAAGGGAGTATATTATATTATTTTTATCCTATACTTTTATTTATTTACCAGGCTGCTATTTATTTTTAATGTTTCTATCTTTCTCTTTTTGTTTATTTTAAGTTTCTTTTAGCTATTTTGTTACATTTTCGTATTTAAGTTAAATATTATTATATTCTTTTGTGATTATTTGCTTAAAGTATAAATACCTTAAAAAGATATATGAAAGGTAGAGATATAGTCAGATATAAACTTTTTTTATGATTATATACTTGTTAATTTTAAATAAGCTACCTGAAACTCATCTGATGAGAATGCTTTATAGATTTGTCTTTTAGATACTTTAAATTATTCACATCAATTATTATTAAGAATAAGCTATCTAAGCAAATGGATAATATGTATAGTTCTTTTATTTTAAATTATCTAAAATATGCTATAATTGAATAAATAAAGAGCTAACAGAATTTAATTTCTAAATGTAAGCAATTTATATAGTTAAGCAAGATTAAACTTAATTTTAGTGTATTGCTATCCTTTGTAAAAATTACAATAATAGAAGTATTTAGATTCACTGTATATTTTAGTAAAGAAATAAAGCTAACTAAAGTATTTGTCTTTTCTATTTTAATTTTAAATTGTTAGTTGTTTTATAAAAATCAGTTTATAAAATCACCATTTTTTGTATATTACATTATAAAAAAGCAATTGATTTCAAATATAGTTCAGTTGCTCTTTTTTTTAAAGAAAGGTTTATTTAAGTTTAATATTAGCAATATTAATGGGATTTAAAATTTAGATTAGGTATATTTAATCTCTTAGAAAAGAACTTATATATAAGTTTTGCAAATAAAATAAATAAAATAAACATTGTAAGCTATTCAAGTTTTTAGTCTTGGTAATACTTTTTCAGATTACATAAGGTAGATGAAATTAAGTTAATTTTTATAACTTAAATACTTTATACTTAGGAATTTGAAAGCTTAGGTAAAATATTGGTTCAATAATAAAATATCTTAGAAATGCAATAAATGAATAGAATGTTATAAGCAAAGGCGAAATATCATCAAGTTAAATTATAAAGAATCTTAGTCGTAAATCTAGAAGTTAAATTATTGTCTACTAAATATTATAAATAATCTTAAAAGACTATTTAATTTTCTTGTTGATTATTTCCTCACCAATAACTTTGGAATGCTTTCTTGAAGTCCAAAACACTAGCCATTAGGCTTAAAATTTATTGCTAATCTATAAAAAAATAGAGAAAATCTATTTTGATATGAAATATAAAATTTATCTAAAACTAAAATAAATTAAGAAATAATTACATTTTAAGTAATAAGTATAAGTCTATCTATTAAGTATTTATATGCTAGGATATTTATTTTTAATCATTTATTTTAAATTTTAAGATTTATCTTAACTTAATTACTAGTATTAAGAATAAACAAATCTCATACTGAAGTTAAATACTCTTAAGTTATGATATATAAATAAGCTTACATAAAAAATTATATAATCTTTATCAAACAAAATGCTTAATGAAATTATAGCAATATTTTGATTACCACAAAGAAATAAATTTGTGCTTACAATCTCATAAATTATTTCAGTCTTTTCTACTTATATAGTTACTAAAGAAATTTATTTTTTATTATGCAAATTAAAATTAGAAGATTTTTAAGATTTTGCTATAAAAATTAATAATTAATATTTGTTTATGTTCTAGTCATTTTATTTGAGAATTTCTTTTCTCTTTAGTATATTAGCTATCATTATATCTCAAATAAGATAGATATTAATTATGTAAAATCATTTTTTTTGCTAAGAAGTACGAGATTCAAAGAATAATCTAAGGGTTTAATAATTAAGATTTTATCTTTTCTTCGCTTCAATTACTACAAAAAGATTGAATTTAAAGAAATGATTTTCTTTAAGCTTAGTTATTCTGAATGTTTATAAATTAGTTTACATTATTATCTCATCGCTTTTTCACTCTTTCTTAAAATTTCTTTAATTATTTTTAGAAAATGAAGCTTTATATAAAATAGCTCTACCTTAATTTATTATTAATCATATCTATGCTTTTTATTTT
This sequence comes from Loxodes magnus, assembly GCA_946699065.1. NCBI lineage: Eukaryota > Ciliophora > Karyorelictea > Loxodida > Loxodidae > Loxodes > Loxodes magnus. The sequence continues at coordinate 95,126 of CAMPDV010000307.1, forward strand.
TCCTTCAAAAGGACTCTTTGATTGAAACTTTTTAATTATAATTGGTAAAATTGAATGATATGATAGTTGATATATTTGAGTTAATTATGTGGTATGTATTTAACTTTTAAAGACTATTAACTTAGTTATTAGTATTATAAATATAATAAGTTGATAATAAAGATAAAACTTAGTACTAACTAATACAACTAATTTAAAATAAAATGTATTATCTTTTATAATAAATAAGCTTATCTATCACTTTATACTATAATATAAATCATTAATTATACAACTAAAGTCTAGATGCTTCTCAGTAAGCGTTTGTATATCTACTTAGTATATTTTAGTTGTATTTTTAAGTTTATAATGTATAGTAATTTCTAGAAATAATTATAGATATAACTTTGATTTTAAGATGATAAATTATTATATATATATTTCTTTAAAACCGCCGTAGTTGTTCGAAGGTGAACAACAAAGTCATCTTCATCAGAGGTTGGGGAAGTTAAGTACCATAATCGACTTTATATCTTCCTCTGCTTTGGCTTGGTCTCGAGACATAAGATTCTTAGACCTTTGACGTTGGATTGACTTGGTTTATTTATTTTTAATACTGGAACGAAAAAGAAATAATATTGCGAGCTTCATCAGAGGTGGGGAATTTAAATACCCATAATTGACACATGTCGTCCTCTGCTTTGGTGATGCAATGAGACACAATCCTGCCATGTCCTTGGACCTCCAACAAGTATTAAAGATTACGAGTATTCTAAAATTATATCAGTATTGAACATTTTTATCAGTACTGAATAATTATACCAGTATTGAACAAGGTTTATCAGTATCTGATAATTTTATCAGTAACAAACATTCTTGTCAGTATGAAACATTTTTTTAAAGAATTGCGCACCAACGAGAGTGCTACATGCTCTATAATCAAATTTATTTATTTATTTATTTATTTATAAATTTATCCTTTTAACTAAAAGGGAAAGTTATCTCTAGCTAAAGGAATTTAGAAGTTTGTTTTTAGTTTGATAAATCTAATGAGTCTTTTACTTCTATTTATAATTACTATGGATTAAGTAGCTTTACTTCTAAAATAGGATAAATTAAAGGAAAAATGGAAAATTGCGCGGTAAAAACGGAATAGTCGATTCGCCTTTCTAGAAACTAAAATAGAAAAGTCAAAAGAAAGGCGGGCAAAGAAAAATAAAAGTAGATGACTACATCAGAATCTAATTCTTATTCCAAAGGTAAAGTGATGGTTGGAATGTAATAAGTAGAAGAATAAAAAAATGACTCATATTAAAAACTCTAAAATTAAGTCGAATAAATGAAAAAATAAATTCCCCGATACGAAGAAATCATATATAACCAAAGCATATAAATAAGAGAACTTATGAGTAATATAGATTTTCAGGATAATGAATTAACAATCTTAAGAAAATAACTAATATAAAATCAATTAATAATAGAAGAATAATTATGAAGATAATCTTAATCAAACTTACCCAATAATCAAATAATGGAATTAGAAAAAACTCCAACTTAAATAAAAAAAGAAGAAATATAAAAAATCGAAATTTAAGATCAGAATATAATAAAAAGATTAGAAAAGATAGAAAACAAGATATTTATAAAAAATTAATCAAGATAAGAACTTAAACAATGTTGATACTGCAAATCAAGATTTAATTTATTAAGGAAATGCATAACCTGAAAAAAACTGGACGAAAAAGAACAAAACAGAACATGAACTTAAATTAGCAAACTTTGAATAACATCAAATGGAATTTATAAGAGAAAAATATTTGCTGGATAGACTGAGAATCAAAAGTGGTTACCTACCACTTAATCAAGAAGGTCATGGTATCCATCCTCGTTAAAAAAATGACAGCAAGTACTTGGTTGAAATCCCAGAGAATGCTAAACTCTTTTTTACATTTAGTTTATAATTAATTAATTAAAGGATAAATTAAAGCATTTAAGTGGTAAACTAGCTTAAGGTTCTTAAAGCTAAACTGCTTTTATATATGTTTAAAGTTTACCCTTTCTTATGATAAGTTTATTAATTAGTTAACTTTGCCAGAATAAGTTTTATAAGCATTACATAGTATTAAAGATAAAATATTTTTGTTAAGTAAGCATAATAATTTAATATACCTAGCTACTGTTAACAATCTAATTTAGTATAAATAAGCATATTCTTATAATAAGGAAATTATATATCTTCCATATAAATTTTATATTTAAGAATTGTTTAACTGAGGAAAAGAGAATAGAATATATTCACTTAATAATACTTCAATTCTACAAAAGTTTCAATTCTATTATTATATTCTATATACCTTAAATAGTAACTAGGTTATAGTTAAATTAATCTAAATTCAAATAGATAATAGATCCTAAATTTATTTTATTCTAGTCTACTAATATAATTCAATCAATCCCTTAGAATTTATTTAGAGCTTAATAATCCATCCAGATTATAAAGCTTACTTATCATATAAGTTGTAAATTAAGTCTAGCATGTAAATAGAGAAAGATAATACTCAAAATGAGATTTTAAGATTCTTAATTCTTTATCAATTGCTTAAGTTTCTACATTTTAATTTTAAGTTTTCTTCTAATCTATTTTAATTACTTATGGAATTACAACTATATCTATTTGAAGTTAATAAGCATTCATGATTTATACTTGTGTAGCATTGTGTTTGTATGCGATTTTCTTTATAACTTAATATTCATAAACATAAAAATTGTTCCTTTTCAATCCTACAAAGAATTTGAACTCTATGGAGTGTAAGCAACAGGTTTTACATTTCTTTTTAAGAAAGAACTCAACTAGCTAAGATTCTAGTTTTTCATACGAATTTCGACTTAATTACAAACAAGTTTTATTTTAGCATATAACAGCAAATCTTATACTAAAATTGTATTATATTTACTAACTCCTTTATGCTTTACTAATCCTTCTTCAACGAAAATTTTCAAACTACGCTCAAACAAAATGTTTAGGAACGAAATTTTTAACTTCCTTATAGCAATGGAGTTAATGAACTAACAAACAATCAAATATATAATCCAATATTTATAGTAATTATATACAAGCTTCTCTTATCTTTACTGCTCATCTATTCAAATACTTTACAAGTAACAAACAAATCTTCACTTCTTAATTGACTCTTTCTACCAAACATTCTAAAAATCTTTGATCAAGTAAAATAAAAATAGAAACTAGCAGTGTTAAAATACTTAATTTCCTATCTAACTGCTGTTTCAACTATACTGTAAAAAGGTTAGGATCTATTTGATAAGAAGCAAATGTGAATCTCAAAAATAGAGTTGATAGAATTTAAAAAAGAATACTATATATATATTTAGCTGTATGAACTAGTGATTTAATAAGTTGACTATTGTATCTATTAAGAATAAACTAACTTTTTAATTAGCTATATATCTCTAAAAGTTATAATAGATTAAACTTTTTATCTTATTTATAAATATTAGAACTTAGCTTAATTTTAGGTTTAATACTAATACTTAAAGTTTAGAATAATTTTTGAAAATTAATTGCTAAGATTCTGAATTTTTAAAAGTTGAAAGTTTTGACTAAAGAGTGAAATAAAGTTTGGTGTTAATTAAATTAGTTTGAGAAAAATTTTGTTCCTTTTGAGCACTATAGCTTGTCTGGTTACTTGATTATAAAATATTTGAAGGGAATATAATAAATGTAATATAATTGATTTAAAGAATTGAAATAGTAACAATATTTGATTCTAGTACTTTGATTAAGTAGTAGGAGTTAATAAATATTCCTAGCTAAATAGCTAGTAGATAATATTTTCATGGATGTTGTATTTTAGTTACTAAATAAATGGGAAATCACATTTTTTAATATATTTCTTATTCAATATAAGAGAACCATTAGGAATGTAACTTATTTAGATAATCTTATAAGATTTTTCATATTCTTATAGTTATTTTGCTATAATATTCCTTCAGAACCCTTTGCTTATAAAGGCAAATAGTTAACTTTCTAAGCTTTTTTATACTATCAACATGTTAATATACATAAAGATATGAGTCATAATTGATTATTGTCTCCTTTAATAAACTTCATAAATTAAAGTGTATATAAGCATTATAGCTTTTAGTATAAGTACAAATTAAAACAATAGAGTCTATCAAAGGATTCCTACTCTCTCAAATTTACTAAAATCTAGCAGAATTTCAGAGTAACGCTATTAAATATCATCTAGTAAACTTCCAAGTCTATGAAGCCAAAATCACAAAAGTTATACCTTTGACTAAACTTATTAAGCTAAATAGTTATCCATACAGTTATGAAATAATAAATAGTAAAGTAAATTATCAATACTAAATCTAAAATAAGCACCAAAATAATAAATTCTTACTAGTCATTGAAGAACAATAAGTTACTTGTAGTTCCTTTTAATAGTCTGCAGAAAGAGCAGGTGGAAGTACTAAAGTAGGTTAATCAATAGTTCTACTAACTTAAAGGAAAGAAGTTATTTATAAAAAGGAAAAAAGGATTTTTATTATTTTGGACGAATTCCTACTAAAACTAAGTTTAATATCAGCATATAAGATTTTTGGAAATAATTATAATTTAGAAAAACTTTTCATCGGGGATTGCCAAAACTCAAAAGTAAAGGAGCTAAATTAATTTGAAGAAAGTATATAGAAGATACAGAATTATCAATAGTTTGTCGTTTCAAAAATGTATGCACTTTACAAAACACGTCAGAAAATAATGTTCAGTAAATTAAGAGAGAATTATAATTCGCATTGCCATTTTATTACAGCTCCTAATTTCATAAACTAGACTCTATAGAAAATTTATTAGAGTATAATCATCAAATTTAAGATTTCATTAGTAGCATATTTTAGAACTACCATTAAGATTTGCAAAAATCAAGACTATTTTTAAGATAGTTATAGTAGAAATTGAAATTTACGCATCCAAATTGTTGCTTAAGAGGCTTTACTTATAGATGAAAAAGAATTTACAGACAAAAGATTATTTAAATCAAAGAGATCAAGAAGATGTTTGCTTGATTGTAAGATAGCAAATCTGAAATTAATTTCCTTCTTTAGTCTAATCAGAAAATATAAAATCCTCCAATTTTTCAATGCGACAATCGTAAAATTTATTCAATACTTTCAATGCTAATTTTGAAGTTAGATTAAAGAATTTCCAGTTTAGTGATACTCAAAAAGAAGAGGCAACAAATTTTATTACTAACAAGTAAAAAAGATCAAAAGATTTCAATGATGATTTTAAACTAATCCGAAATGCTTTGGGTATTAATGAAAACTTTACAGAGAAAACGAAGAAACGCTCTAAATTACAAATGTAAAGCTTTTTTTATCTTAATAAATTTATCTAATTAGTTTTTAAATAGTTTTAATGATTAAGAATCCCTTTATTTATCTTCTAAAATGACTAAAATATAAAATTAAAAATAATCTTTGAAGTTAATATTTAGAATCTATTTTTATTTCCTCTTAAAATGGGAATTTGAATTATGGTACAATTAAGAGTAAAATATTACGATTATTATTAATTTAGACTATATTTTTATAGTCTATTTTTAAGTTTTATCTAAAAAATTATTTTCTTCTAAATTTTTATTTATAGACTGATTTACCTGCCATAAGATCTGAACATGGTATTAAAGTTAAAAAATGAATAGCTTTCAAATATCTTCTTTAATATTTCTCTTTTTTTTAATGTAATATAATAGCTAAAATTTAATAAAGCACTTAAAATAATTAAAAAGCAAAAGTTTTATTAATAGATGTTTAGAACAGGATTAAGTAGTTTCATTTAACTTTCTATTTCTAAATTAAAAAAAACTATTAAAATCAAAAAGTTGATAGAAGTTGTGTAGTGTTGATATGCTACATTATTAATGTACTTTAGTATTGAAGATTAACCAATCTAAGAAAGTTCTTAATAGAATAATAGAGATAATTCCTTATACAATAAACAAAATCTTTTTTAGAAATAAATTTATATCAAGAATATAGCACATACATTTGGAATAAAACTTTGATTAAAGCTTTCTGAAGTTCTATTAATTTGATTAATTGCTTACTTTGCTACTTTTACTAAATTATATTATAAATTTTATTAATGTAAGTTAAAATCTTGCTTATAATCTGAAAATTTTCCAAGGTTTTTATTGCGTATTTTTATAACTTAATAAAATTTAAGTAAGTTAACAAAGTCTAAAATAAAAAATATCCTAACTTATAAAATATAGGAATCAATTAAATAAACCAAGTCATGAAATAAGCATAAAATAATCTTATAATAATTGAAAATTACTTTGTAGCGATCTGAAAGAAATAGATAAAGCTAAATATCTTAATAAAGCTATAAATTTTATTTAAAGCATAGTAAAAGTGATGTCAAGAACAATAAAAATAAAAGCATGACGTTAAAAAGTCTGAATTAAAATAGTCAAGAAATAAAGAAAAAGTTAAAAATTTATTAAGTTTAAGATTTATTTTAAGAAAATAAAAAATTGGAAAAACTAAAAAAGACTAAATTAAAGGCTAGAACAAAAGAGAATTCATTAATAATTAAAAACGAAAATTTTAATTGAAGAAAAAAATGTAAAATGAAATTTAATTTAAATTTGTTTTCTTTTTATTTAAAATAATTAAATACATTTAGAATAAAATATTTTTTGAATAATTAATTAATAAATATTTATAAAAATTAAAATAAGTTATGGATAAAAAATGTATTCATTTCTTCGCCTTTTGATGGGTAGTATGTCAGAATTCAAAACAGGTTTTTCGCGGTTCAAGAAGGCAATATTAAACGACATCCTATAGATGCTAGTATTTTGAAAAGGGAACCAAAAAGGTAATCCATCAAATCGAATCTTCCTTTTATAAAGAAAAGTCTAGGAAATAGGTTTAAAGTATTATACCCTCGTAAGTCTCTAATCTTACATAAGAGTAGTAAATAAGCTGCTGGACTTCCAGGAAAAGGTCAAAATCTGAAGAGAGATAATAAGAACTGATGAAAAAACTTGAAATTGCAGAGGAAATAGAATCGAGACTCAAGAGTTAAGAAAGATACTTTAACGTATTTTAAATATTTCAAAGAACAGAGCAATTAATCATAGCCCTAAAAATATATGCAGAAAGATTTTATCAAAAAAATAAAAAAATAGAGAAAACCAAGAGAAAATTAATGCGTTAAATGGGCCATCAAGAATAAGAAAATAATTCAATGATAGTCGAAGGAGCAGAAAATTAATTATTTAAATTTAAACGGGAAGCCAAAAGATGAAATTATTGTAACTTTCTATTAAAAATATTTTAGAAATTTTAAAACTTTAGATAAGAATAATAGAAGAAGTTGGAGAATAAAAAAGATACAACAACAACTAAAACTAAAAAAAAAAGAGAAAGAGAAAGAGAAAAATTATATTGCAATAAATTCTCAAAAATATACAAAATAAAAGGTAAAAATCATTATCTATTCAAAAGATACCACAAGGACATTACGCATAGCAAGAAGAAGAGCTGTAGAGGTATTCAACCTTTTATGTTTAGCTTCTAGAGTAATCTAGAGGCTGATGGGAAAGAGGTGAAATACCTCCAAAGACGTCACAATTTACTTTTGTATTTGTATTTGTATTTGTATTTGAATCTCCTCGTCTCTTAAAGAATTAACTTAGAAATCTAAAAAGAAAGGTGGTAAAAAAAATGGAAAAAATTAACAGGAATAAGAGTTGAGTTCTTCATCAGAATGAAAAATTATGATCGTATCTGCAGATATTGGATAACCTAAAAACAAAGCTAATCAAAAACTTTGAACTTAGATAGACACATTGAAAAATAATTAAAAAGTATGAAGAAAAAACTTGCAACTAAAGCGAATAAATATGGAAACTAATTAATCACATAGAAAAGCATAACGAAGAATTGTTTTACTTAGAAGACAACTCTCTAAAAGTAATTAGTAACGGAAGATTCTGAACGTAGTCATAATAAATTTTAAAAACGATATTAAAATGAATTAGAAAAACACTGATACATTGTAAAGCAGAATAAAACTAGGAAAAAGAAACAATTTATATTAAATTCTATTGAGGATTAGTAAAAAAGAAAGTAAACTATCTTAAAAAAGAATGAAAGAAATAAAAAAACTCTGCTAAAGTTACAAATTAAATACCCATTTATTAAGAAACTGTATTTTTATGAAAGAAAATAAGTGAACAAGGGCTGAAAAGAACATGGAGATAATTTGACAAATTATGGATAATACAAACTGAAATATATAATTAAAAGCTCTTCGGAGACCACTTGAATAGCTAAATTGGTAACCTCCCATTTATAAAAATAATATTGGAACACATCTACATTAAAAAATGTCAGGAAGAACTGGTTTAAATTCCAGGGAATGTACATCTTTATTAACCTTAAGTATATTATTAAATTATTATTATTAAGAAAAAATAAAATGGAACATTTTTTGAAAAAATATCTTCTTAAAACGATTCATATCAGCTAAACTACGATTAGTAAGTCATATTTTAAGATTTCATAATTATGCAATAAGAAAATTTCAAACTTTTAAGCCAAGTATAAGGGCTCGAAAGTAAAATTGAACACCTGGTGGTTCATGCAAATATTAAAAAACTGAAAATAAGTACAAAGCAATATCAGAATCACTTAATTAATAACAAAATTCAACCATTTCGAGAGCTGACGGAAAGCACATTTCTCTAAAAGAAATCGATGAATTTTCCGATGGATGTGGAACAACAACCTACGATAAATTATATTCCCTATCAGAAAATAATTAGATGCTGATATTGCAAGAGACCAGGACATAAAGTGAGAAATTACTTCTAATTTCGACTAAAAGAAAAGAGAATCATAGAAAATTCATGGGAAAATATATTCAAACTTATTTCAATTAAGAAGGTAAAATTTACAGGTTAGAAATACTCAAACTAAACAAAGAAACTCCATATATCTAATAAGTAATTATTGAATTCAATAAGAAACGTAGAGGAATCAACCTAATGGAAATTATTAGAAAGAACAAACTAAACATTATCAAGACCTATAATAAACATGATTCAAACAAATTTTAAGTTAATGCTTATTCAGCATTAAAGTTTTAAATTGTGATGAACCAAATATAGATGGAATCACGTTAATTAATATTATTTTTATTGAATAAGCTATGGGCTAATCAAAAGACATTAAATTTTAATAATTTTTGTGAAAATAATAACTTTCAAGGAATTGTTTATTTACTTCTAGAGTAAAAAAATCATATTTATGATTCCCCTTTATTAGCATCTTACGGGTAATTTTTAATTTTATCTTCAAGATTAATTTTTAAACAAAGGCTTTACGATATAATATTATCCATCTAAAATTTAAAAAAAAATTGTTTTGAATTTTTAATTCAATCTATCTACTTTAATTTTTATCCTGAATGAAATGAAATCTAAATTATTTATAAATAGAAAAAATTAAAAATTTTCTGCTAAATTTTATTAAAAAATGTTTAAAAAAGCAGTAAATTTTAAACTAAAAAATATGTACCTTTTATTAAACTATTATAAATTTTCTATTTTTCACGTTTATTGTTTAATAAAATATTTATTGGTTAAATTTATTTTTATTAATTAAAATTAAAATTAAAACTCTTATTCATTTTTGTTTTTTATTCAATTAAATTAATTCAATAAAAAATTGGCTTTAAGAAAGAAAATTTATTAAAACCAATTGATTAGTATTCATTTATATTTGTTGGAAAGATGCATAAATATTTAATTATTTTGCTTGAATAGCTGCAAATGAAACTAATTTAAAAAAGTAAATGTAGAAATTTATACCTTGAAGTAAGTTTATAATTTTATATTTATATTTTTTTTAATTTTTATTCAACTAAATTATTTTAATTAATATTTTAAATTTATAGATAGTTCACTTTCTTTATACAAGCGAAATCCTTTTAAATAAATAATTATATAAATCTTTTAGTAACAAAACTTTAAATTTAAAACCAATGAAATATCATACTACAATATTAAATTAAATTTTACCTTTATGAAGTGTTTTAACTCCTTCCGGGAGAAACCAGTTCATGCTCCCTGTTGTTTAATTAAAATTTTTGAGGCAACCAAATTAGCGAGATTGCGAACTCGGGTTTTTCCAAATTTGTTTCCTCCCCTTTCCTTTCTTGGTCTTATCGTGTCTTATTTATTTCAAATATCTTTCACTTGAGCTATATCACATTCGGTTAAATCAGATTTCTTCTTGATTCTTTTTCAATCACTCTTGGTTCCAATAATTCCTTTGTTTCTGCTAGAATTTCAGCATTTCCTATATAGATGCCATAATCTTCCACAATAGAACATTTTTTTCTTATTTTTCATCTATTTATAATTTCTTTTAGATTTTCTTATCATTTCTTCTTAATTATCATTGTGTATATTTTTGATCTCTTATCTCCATTTGAATCCGCAATTTTTGTAGTTTTTTTCTATTCTATTTTCTATTTCTATTTACTTTTATTAATTATACGATTGATTGTTTTGGTCTCATAATATGCTTCAGAAGGCGTTTTAATCTCTTTCTTAGGCCATCATTCTTGATTCCGCTAGCTCTTTCTTTTGTTCGAGTTTTTTCAAGAGATTCAAATTCAGATTCTTGAGACTATCAGCTACCCGAAGATTACACATCAACGCTAATTGAACAATGTTCACTTGCCCTTCTCTAACGTTAAATTCACATACTGCTTGAGGCATGAATATTTCCTATTTTTTCCTTTATTTCTCTTGTGAAGTTGGAATTGCATTAACCTACTTTTGTCTTTTTCCTTTTATTATATGTAATTTTGTTAAAGTTTATTAAGAAGATCATTAATTAGAATAGGATGGTTATGGAGAATGACGCTGTTTGCTTTTACTTCAATTCTGAGGAATTCACTAAAATTTTTTTTTTTTGAATCTGTCAACCATTTTTTTAAACTTTTAATAAATAACTTATATAAAATAATTTCATCTATATTCTATAAAATCTTAGTATTTTTCATTATACCTTACTATCCAATTTAATTCATTTAATTTTAAACTAAACAGAAACTTTATCTTCACAAAACTTAAATTTTAAAGAAAATTTCTTAATTTTAAAAAGATAATAACCCTTATTTATTAAGCTGAATTTCCAAATATAAGTTAAAAAATTTTTCCTTACATTTGCCGTGTATAATAAAAAAATAATATAGCGAATTTAATTTATTAGATTAGTTTAAAATATTTAAAGTTTATTTTCTTAAAGAAACATAGTTTAAAAATAAAATTCAAAGATAAATAATTTATCTGTAAATAAGATTAATAACTAAAACAAATTTGGTTATTTTATTGGTTTCAAACAGTCTTTAACTTTAAAACTTAATAAGTATATCAGTATATTATTTTCTGCAATAATGCTAAGATAAATTTTAAAATATTTTAATATAAAAAAGTTTATACCTGTATTTTTTAGATTAGATATATTATAATAATTTAGATTTATATTATTTTAAGCGAAATTGTAATAATAAAACTACATTGGTTATTTTAATATTATATATACTTGGTATTGTGATTTATAAAGATATATAGATTGGGTTGGTTTAGGAAATAATATTAAACTTAATATTTTCTAATTTTAAAAAATTGAACTAAAAGACATTAAAAAATAACAATTGATATAAATTATTTTAAGTTACAAATAGAAGGCTTTTTTAAATTTATATTTATATTGCTATTATGAAAAAAATATAAAATGGCATCTAAGAAAACAAAGACCTCTCCAACAAAACTTACCAATTAACCTGACCTTTCTAACGACTTCTATTTGCGGCAATTGATAATCAGAAGCTATCAAAAGAAGTGTAAGATCTTAAAATAAATAACTTAATCTATAATGCTAACAATCAACAGATTGTTAAATGAATAAAATCCTAAAAAACAATTTAACTAATAGACATCTTCTTAAGAGATGTAAAGATAAATATTGAATGGAATCTAAGAAAAAATTTCGACCAAAGAATTAGTTAATTAGAGCAAATCAAGTTTAACTAATGTTCTAATCCAGAATCAATTGGAGTACAGAACCCGTCACTTTCCTTTCAGAAAATAGAAAAAAGTTGTTGATATTGTAAAAAATATGGTCAAAAAGTAAATCAATGCTATAGATTCAAGAGTAAATAATATCAAGAAACAAAGAGAGAAATTTAAAATTTATTTAAGATTTATTGCACACCAAATGGAATTTTATACTAGAAAAAAAAATTTAACCTTATTAAGAAGCTCCAAAGATTACAGATGCACTAAGACGATATGAGAGATGACAAGTAGGATTTGATTTCCAAGCACTAACGAGAGGATAAAATAAACAATTTATAAGAATTTATTATCCGGAAAAACCAGATGAATATGACGTTGAAGACTTTTGATTTGGATAAACTTTTGCAAACTCTAATTTCGTGACTAACGAAATAAAAGTGAAGTAACTTTAATAAATTATGTTATAATTATGTTATAATATTAATCAGACAAATTAAAAATATATTTGAACAAATCTTCAAAAATTTGTAATTGAAAATAAAATATTTTATTTTTGCATAATTTTTATTTTATAATTATTAAATAAAACTTCAAATTATTAAATGAAGATAATTTAGTTTAACTCTTTGAATTATTTATTATTTTTGAATCTTTGCTAAAATTCTTTTTGTTTGTAATTTTTTAAATTTATTATATTTTAATTTAATAGAGAGGAACATACCTCCAATTGAGATCGTCAAAACTCATTAATAAGTAAACACTAAACGTGAATAATTATTAGAGAATCTTGGCTGGAGCTAAGAAAAACAGGATAAAAGGTAATTAAAGAAATTCTATAGGTGAAAAATGCTAGATGATTAGGTCTCCGATTATAACTCTAATGAAAGACAAAATTTTCAAGGAAGTGGTAGCCCCAGTGCAATCTTCATTGTGAGATTTTATAAACTTTAAGAATTTAATTTAAAGAGCTGCGCGCCAGCGAGATACTATGTGCTCTATAATATAAGTTCTTATAATTTTAATTTTGTAAATATTTCAACTATTACTTTTTTTATTTTGTTAAAGAGTAGGCAATAAAAGCATAAATTCTTAATTTTAAAATTAATTCAAATATTTCATTAACAATGTTAATACTAAACTCCGAATAATTTAGAAAATTTTAACCAAAAATCTCGCGAAAATAAGAAAGCAAGATAATTTTTTAAAATAAAAAAAATCATACTAATAGATAGATATTTTTGTAAAATTCAAACTAAATTAATAAACCATTCATCTAGTATTTTTAAGTTTTTATTAATCAATATTTTTAGAAAATTTGCTAATTTTAATAATTCTAAATTTTCAAAATTTATAATTTTTTATTCTAATTTTTTAATTATTTGCTTTAATTAAGCACATTTTTTTCTTCTATTTTAATTTTGTTTAAAACTTAAAAATGGGATCCTTTTTTAATTAGTATATCTAACTTGTAAAATTCGCTTTAGTTTTATATTAACTCACCAATACAATAGAAATAAATTTTTGATTTTCAATCTTTTTGATTTTAATATTTTATATGTTTAGGATTAAAAAAACTTTAGTCTTTTTGTATAATTTAATAACTAAAAATTAATGATAAAAAAAGTTAAAAGTTCAAAAGCTTTGTTAAAGCCTTGGTAGTCAGCCATCTGACCTATTCCATCAGCTTGTCTCCATTAGTTTGTCTTGAATTTCTACTAGGCTTAGTTAGGCGGTGTAGCACTTCATTAGCGCACCATCCTTTAATATTCTGAATAGTTTTCATCTTGCATGTAGCGTTCCTAATTATTTCTCCAAGGATTAAGATTTGAATTTAAAAAAAATTTTCTATAAATTTTTCCGCTTTATGTTGGATATATCCTAAATAGTTTTCTAAAAATATCTTATTTATTCTTTCTTTAAATTTCGCTTAGTTAGTAGCAGTATTTTCATTGGTGTTATTTATTGCACACGTAGCATTTTATTCTTCTTTTAAACTATTATTCCTGTAACATTTATTTAATTTAAATTTACTACTTATTTTAAATAAACGTTTGCTGTTTATTTTAATTTGAAGCTTCATTTTCTATTTCCATAGGATCTGATTAATTCTGTTAAATCGAAAATGGCGTAACCTGAATTTATTATTAAATTTAAAGAATTCTTTGTTCCAGTTTGTCTTCTATTTCTTATGATGATTAATATTGTTTCTTAAGTAAAGACGTTATTAGTTTTTCTAATTTTTCTACTTTATCAGTGAGGTATCTATTTTTAAACATAAACTCTTTTAATGACTTAGATAATATTTCTATTTGAGTTTGTGTCAGAAGTTTTTTAGTTCTGGATTTCCAAGTGGTTAATGTTCGTCATATCAATCATATTTCTCACTTTCACTCATTGTAATTATTTCGTTTTTTTATTTTTTAGAGAATTTTCCTGTTTAAATGTTTTGTTCAAAGTTCTGTTATTTCTTAGAAGCCATTTTATATGATATATAATAATTTTGATAACAAACAAATGAATATTTCATTAATTTAAAGAAAGAAAATAGCGATATTTGCTTTATGCTTAACTTTTATTTTATTTTATTTATTTTAGTTTATTTATAAATTAAATTTTTGCTATATTATTTTAATTATCATAAAAAGTATAAACTTTAATAAACTGATATTATTCCAAAACTTTCATTCAAAGTTTGAATAAAAAAATAAAAAAAGAAAAGTTAGAATATTTTAATCTTATTTATTAATAATAAAATTAATTAAATAAGTTAAATATTGTGATCCTTACTAAAAATAATTTAATTATTGTTAATAAAAATATTAAAAAAGAACTAAAAATTGTAAAAATATTTTATAGGTTAAATTATTTTTTACTATTATTCCGTTTTCCGAGTAAATTATAAAATTATATTGAAAAATCTAAAAAATAAAAAATAGAAAATAAGCATTTCCTAATTTTAAGAATTTACTGAAATTATTCTTTGATGAATATTATTTACTTATGCATAAAAATTTGGATAGGATTAAAGCGAGATAGAAGAGAATTTTACAGATTTTAATTTAATTATAAATGAGATTTTAATTTTAAGTTCAGAAGTTTTTATTTCTAGTTTCACTACTTCTAAGAATCTTTTAATCTTATTTTAGAATTTTCTAAGACTTATTAATATCTCTCAGGCCCAATCGTCCAACTAATTTCATTTTGTTCTATATTGTTCATACAGAACTAGCATGTAATATACTCTCCGTATTCCTTTTCATTAAAAACAAATAATCCATTCGTGTAATAATCTAAAAAACTGAGCAGGCAAGCTTTACAGACAATCTCTTTACAATGAAGAACTAACTTCTCAGTACATTATCTATCACATCCTTAAAAGCCACAAACATAATTATCTAAATCTATTTTATTTTAATTTAATTACTATTCAAATCTTTTATT
The DNA here is from genome assembly GCA_946699065.1 of Loxodes magnus. Classification (NCBI taxonomy): domain Eukaryota; phylum Ciliophora; class Karyorelictea; order Loxodida; family Loxodidae; genus Loxodes; species Loxodes magnus. Next base: position 110,677 of record CAMPDV010000307.1, read on the forward strand.
TGCTTCTTATAATTTTTATTCGAATAACTCGTTTCCCAAAATCTATTTTATTTTCTTAAGTTCAATTTCAGTATTACAAGCAGTACAATTAAGTTCTTTATTTCCTTTCTCATTTTCTAGAGTGATTATTAGTTCATTTGTCTTTTCATTAAGAAAATTAGTAATGCAAAGTTTACAAAAAATATGATTGCAAGTTAATTCTATAGTATCTTAGAATTAAATATTTTTATTACAAATTTAGCATTATAATCTTAAACTCGTATTTTATATGTAATCTTAGATTTCAAGTTCATTTCCTTGATTCTTAAGCTACAACTGATCTTCAGGCTTTTTATCATAATTTTAACTTATCTAAACTTAAAATTAATTTTTGCTTTATTCATATGATTATTTTATTTCCTCTATTTTTTTGATCTTTTCAAACTTGTAGATTTACTTTTGAGAATTTTATTCCTAGAGCTTTATTTGCAAATTGGTTTATTCATTATTCATTCCAATGTTTTAAAGAGATTGCTTATTTAAGTTTATATTTTCTTATTTTTGTATCTATTTTTCTTGCTATGGATAATTCTTCTAATCTACTTGAAATTCTTGTTAAAATTGAATATTTTCAGTCTTAGGAAATATTTATTGCTAAACCTCATTTAAAGTATAAAAAGGAGGTTGAGGAATTATATTTTTGCTAATCTATATTTATTTCATGCTAGCTCATAAATTCAGTTGAGAGTCAAATCCATCAGTTTACGAAATTATCTTTTTATAGATAAGATTATAATTTCCATTCTTGTATAAAACTTAAATATTAGCACAAAACCCTTAAGTCTTCATTTTACTTATATCATATGGTAAATTCTGGTTAGCATCTAGTTATATAATTTCAATATTCAAACTCAAAACTATTTACAGAATACCTAGACAAATTCCTTCTGCTTCATATCCTACTTAAAGTGTATTTTGGAGTAATTTCTAAAAAGGAATTAAGGAATAATTTTGGAAGATCACTTTATGTGCTTCTAAATAATTAGCTGTAAGAGTTCTCATTTCCCATACAACAACATCATCAGTTTAATTAATATTTTCTTAAATTTATTATTCTAAAAATTAGTAAATTTGAGTGTTTTCTTATAGCTTTTATTCTTTTAGAGAATATAATAAACTTATAAATTTTTATCTTAATCTAATATTTCCATTTCCTTTTCTAACTTAGTAATATCCTTGAGCTTTCTCAAGATTTTCTATAAAGAATAGAAACTCTTAACTAGGAGTTGAAGGTCTTATTAAATGTTCTAAGAATGAGAGTCCAATAACTCTATAAAAGCTGTTTCCATCATTTTTTGCTGTTCTAAAGGTATCGTAATCTCTTTGAAGTTTGTTCTTTAATTCGGAAGATAAAAATTATTAGTTCTACTATATTAGTATATTTAAATTGATTCTTTTACTAATTCTTTAGTCTTTTACTATTTCTAAGTTTTGCAAACGTATTTAAACTTACTATTCTTAAAATTAATTTTGTTTATTTTATTATCTTTCAAGTTACTAAACTTGATAATTCATTTGTTAGAAATTCGAATGCTGAGAAATTTAGGAATTTTATGAGGAAATATCTTTGACGAGAGCTTAATTATTAGATGATTGACTTTAAAATTATTAAGGAGTTTGTTAAATCCAATTGAGGGACTTCTTAAATTCTAAATTTTACTAATTTTCTATTTTTATTTAGTTTTAAACTTATTGATCTGAAGAAGAACGTTTTGCTGGGACGATGTTAACTTTTTATACATAATTTGAATTCTCTTATTTTATAAAACTACCTTCATTTTCGTTTTATCCTTTTTAGTAATATTCTGATGCTTATTACTGCTTGAATGTATTTATGTTTGATTTTAACGTTTCATTTTCCATAATAAGATTACGAATATAATTATCTTTTAACTTAACATCAGTTTTTTTTTCTTCTAATTCTTTAAGAATATTTTCATATTTCAACTTTTCTTATTATAATGAACTTTCAAGTTTTACCGTTTGATTGTGCAATAGTAAAACTTAATCTTTGCGCTTTTCAAATTCTTACTAAACTAACTAATTTTTTATTTTTTGATTTTAAATTTCTTGTTCTAACTGCTTAACATAAATTTTAGATGTTTAATTTTCAGATTAAAATTACTATTTTTAAATTTCTGAAACTTCTTTTAGCTAGTTATCCTGATTACCGTCTAGTTTTTATTTTTATAATTAAATTTCATTATTTTTATCACTTATTTCTCTTTTAAAATACTAGATCTGCTTTTGTAATTAGATAATTACCTCTTATTTTTCTTTTATTAATTTCTCTAATTACTGTTGTGATTATTCAGGCGATTATATGGAATTCAACTAGTTAATTTCAATTTTTTACTGATTGTTTAGATCTTGTAGCTACTAGTTTTAATTCTTTAGTTAGTTTATTTGAAATTAATATGATTATTTTTCTTGCTTAAAATCTTCTTGGATTTATTTTAAGTCACTAAGTACTTTATTCTAAATATAAAAGAACTTACTCTTTATTAAATAGTTGGAATATTTTAGATTAAGCCTTAATTTATTTGATAGTTCATAGATATACTTTATTTTGGTATTTGCTGCTAATTTTATGAGTTTTATTGATTCTAAAAATTTTGCATTCTCATCTCCTAACTAATTGGCATCTAAGTCTGGTTTCAGTACTGCTGTTCTTTTAAATTTGGGATGTTTTCTGGAGTCTCCATAAAGGCCTTTTCTTGGGATGTTCTATTTAGTGTTATCTAAAATAAAAAATTACTGCATTTAACTATTCAGTTTTAGCCTTTTCTTTATGCATTTTCAAAGCAAACTCTAAATTTTTTCTGTCTATTAAATTTATATAAACGCAGGAATTTACAGGGCATTTAAAAAAATAAGTTCTGGGACATTAATCAAACTAAGATTAAAGCTGATAAGGATTTAAAGAACTGGATATACATTCCTAGCATAATTAATGTTTGCAAGTTAGGCTTATCTCCTGGTATTTTGGCCTTTTCTTACAATTATCACAGAAAGAAGGTTACTAATACATAGGATGTATTTGTTATTATTATTATTAAATAAAAAGCTTAATTTTGCAGAAGGAAGTTAATTATTTTATAATATTTAAATTTATTATTTATTTCATTGAAATTAGTTATATTATTTCACTTTATTTCATAAATTTTTTATCTTAGAAATAAAAATTTGCGCTCCTTTTAAAAGTAATTTTTATTAATCTTAACTTAAATAATTTTTTTTATTTTTTAGAAAATGAAGGTTTTAGTTATCCCCTTTTTTATGCTTGAGTATAAAATGGATTTTATGGATAAAGCCTTTCATTTTGATTTTGGATAAAAACAATTGGATTTAGTTTTTTAATGTCAAAATTGATTTTTTAAAATCATTTAAAAATATGGAAGTAGAGGGAATTAGTAGGTAATCTGGTGTAGTGTATACTGTATTGTAGGTGATATCGCACTAGATTCCACCACGGGGAAGGGTGAACAAGCTCGGAAGAGACTAACCTAACTTTCCCGAGGGCTCTCGCATGTAATACGGAAGAATGACTGACAAGCCTAGTAATGACTTAATTTCTAATTCTTATTTGGATCTTATTTAAGAAGACTGGAGCATTTGGTTCTAGATTTAAGAATATTTTTTAATAAGAAGATTCCCCACTTGGAGAGATGACGTGGCTTATTGGATGAATAGAATGAGCAACACGAAGTATGAGAACACTTTTTAATCCTAAATATTAATATAGAAAGAGTTGCACGCCAACGAGGTGCTACTCGTTCTATAATAATATTTATTTATTAAAAAATCCATAGAAAAATATAAAGTTTAGTTTGTCTCTAATTTAAATTAGAAGTTTTAAATATAATAGAAAATCAATGTTGATAATTAATATTTTATAAAGAAATAAAGATTATCAATGAAAATTACATTTTAATATTTAGAAATATTTCCTTAAATAAAGTTGAAACATTTAAAATAAAAATTTTACATTGAAATTTTTTTATTTTAGTGATTATATTTCTATTAATGATTTTTAAAGCTTATCCAAGTTGAAAAAAAATTGGATTAATAAATTTTATTTTTATTTATCTTATAATTGAGTTTAGTGAAATAAAACGAAAAAAATAAATGTAGATAGTTATTTCTTTGATTAAGCCTATTTAGCTAAATTTATTTAATTGAAAGAAAAGATGATTAATACTTTTTATTGTTTGCTATTTTTATTCTTTAAAAAAAATTTCTGATTTTTATATTTTTTTTACTTATGTTTCGCTCTATAAAAAAATTGTTGCATTAAATCTTAATTTAAACTTTTTTTCTTTTAAAATCACTTTTATTTATTTAGACTTATATGTTTCATTTATCTATAGATTAAAATAAATGTATTAAATCATAAAAAATTATCTATTTTTTTATTTCAAAAAAATTATATTAAATTCCATTCAAATCAAAAGCTCAAGGTAAAAGAGAATGCTTCATTAAAGGCTTCTAACTCCCTTCAATTCCTTTTTCAGAACCTCGAAATCGCTTGTTTCCAAGATAATTTTCGGATCTTCGCTATGGATGTCGTTGTATCTTCTTCATTCACAGTCTTTCGTCATTTGCAGGAAGAGGACTTGTGGTTAAGTCATACTAGATACCATTTCAAATTCTTTGACGTACTGCAAGGTTTTTCTTGCATTTCCTCCATAAATACTTTCTGCTACCGCAGATGTGGCACTTTTTCTTGAAATAGTCTTCCTTTTTCACTATTTTTTCATCTCTACTGTTTAATTTTTCTCTTATTTTATGTCCATTGGAATAGTTTCTTTGTTTTTGATTTTCTCTTTTAGCTTGAACTCGATTTATTTTAATAAAAAATAAATATTTTCGTTCATTTAATAGAATTTTTCATTCTGCTGTTTAAATTCATAAATTCATGATGTTCATTATGGCTTAGTTTTTATTTCTTGAAACATCTATTTCATCATTTTTCAAGAGTTATTTTTTGGAATTAGCTAATTCATCAATTTGTTTTTTCAAATATTGATTTTAGCTTATTAGAGCTAAAATAAGCTTAGACATCTCCTCCTTCGTCATTCCTAAGATCTTTTCTTTATTGAGATCTCCGAGGTTAGGTAGAGGTTAAATGTCTTAGTCTACTCCTGGAATTCGCTAATCTTTTGCTTCTTGGTAAGGTTATCAGTCGCTGTTTTTGCATGCTGATGTTTTTAGGGTTGTCTGGAAGTGTTATTTAGGTTTACTCCAATATATCATAAAAGATGGTTAAAGTATGAAGCATGACATAAAAAAATAAGTGCAGTTTCTTGCTTCACATTTCTAAGTGTTGTTGAATCCTTTCTTAAACTTTCTATTATATTTTATATATAATAAAATTAGATATAAAAATTCTAAGATATTTATTTTATTTGTGCTTCTATTATTATTTAGAAATTAATTTTAAGTTTTTTAAGTTTCTCAATCTTCTTACCACTAATTTTAAGTAACATTATTAAAATTAATAATTTTCTTCTCTTTCATAATAAATAATTTTACTCTTATATTCAAATATTTATTTTGATATTTATTTATTCTTTAATTTTTTGCTTATTTTACCTCCAGTACATACAATATATGCGTTCTTAATTATTTTCACGTTAAAGGATCTTGCTATTACATAGTTCAATTAAATCACATAATTCCTTGCAGTATATGTAGAGTGACATTTAAAATAGCTATATTTGTATTATTTTATTATATTATTTATCTTTAAATTCATTATGTCTTCATTTCAGGTTTACTTAATTTTATAAAATTATCTTAGAAAATATTAAATTAAATATTTCCTACAAAAACTAGAGATTTTAATAATAATATAATTTATTAGTGTAGCATCTTCCATTATTAAGATAGTCATTATTAATTTTGTAAGTTGTTCTTAGAGTGTTAAAAATATTCTTACTCTTCATAAGGGTCTTTTCCTTTATAGCATAGGCACTTGTGCATATCTAGCCTTCTTGGTTACAGGTTTCTTACTCCAATCCCAGTTTTTTCCAAGCATTAATCTTGTCCTTCTCTTTTATGTGTTTGCAATTTGTTTAAATTTTGCTCTTTCTTTTCAATTTATTAATTAAAACGGACTATTGATGGATTTAATCAAATTTCAGTTTTAATCCAAAATTTTCATTTTTGAGCTAAGAAGCAGTATTAGCTAAGTTATTCAACAGATTCTTTCGATTTTCTATTTTCTTCTGTCAAGAAGTTAGTTTAGAAGAGCGTATCTTATTGTTAGGTTAGCTACTGAATTGAAGGGATTTATTTTTTGAGCCATTATATATATAATATTATATTTATTGGAACTGCTTGCTAGTTAAAAAATTGATTGAAGTTTGGATTTATTAATTATTTCATGAAAAATAAATGATTGAGATAGTTCTATAAATCAATTTTAGAAATATAAACTTTCACTAAAAGCTTTCTATAAGAAGAATTTAAATTCTCGAATGGAAAGATGAACTACTACAATAATAGAATTATCTGGACAAATCTAAAGTAGTAGAAAATGAAGAAGAAGATAAATGTGAGAAGCAGACCGATGAATGAAATGCAAATAAACAGATTTATTACCTTGTTTTCTAGGTAATTTTTCTTTTGAATGTAATTTAAATTGTATATTCTTAACTTCTTACTCTACCTTACTATTTTATAACCTCTTTGAAAAATAAGTCTTGCTTATAGCAATTTTTGCAGCAATATTTTAATATTTCTTTCTAGTAAATTTTAGATAAAAATATCTGAATTAAATATAATTTATTTATTCAAATTTATAATAGAAATATATAGTTTTAAATAATGATAAACAATAATTATTTTTATTTTCTTATCTTTTTTAATATAAATAAAATGCAGAAAATAAATCTTTTAACTATCAATAAACTTAATTAATGATTAAACTTTATAACTAAAATAGATTTTTATTAGTTCTATAGTGGTTTTAACTTAAGATATTCAGTTATAAAGATTAAATTATCTATGCTATCAATTTTTTTGAGAATATATATTATCAATTTATATGTTGTTATCATAGATAGGAGTTGATATTATTAAAAAATAGCTTTAAATTTAATTAAGAATAACTTTTTTCTAAATTTTATAAATATTTCTGTTGCTAAAGCTTTATTTATTTTTGATCTATAAAGATAATATAAATATACCTGAAATATACTTGTATTTACCTAAACATATTTATCTTTATAATATAGTTTAAAGCTTAAAAATCTTTCTTTTTTGCATTTATTTAGTTTATTAAATAAAAACTATTTCATACAAAACTAGGAAATTCTCTCTTACTTTTATAAAGCACTATTTTTAGGTTAGATATTACTTTAAGATTAATGCTTTGCTTTGAATTTCAAAATTTTTTTTGAACAATATTATTTTAACTTTAATTATTATAGCTATGTTTAGACTGTTTTTATTAAAATAAAGTTTAATAAAAACAGAGAAAATGGAGAATAGTAAAAATCTAAAGCTTAATAAAGAAAAGATAGGAGATAAGTCAGATGAAAAGAGGAAAAACAAAAGTCACCAGAATCTGCCTGATCTGTTTAAGGCAAACAGCTATAAGGAATCTAGGAAAGAATTTCAATAATAGAATTTTAAAATGAATCTTTATATGTATATGAATAATAAATTAAAAAATGGAAGCTTTAAAAAGGATTTATAAACCGCTTCCTCGAAGAAGGAGAGGAAACCAAAAGCAAATCTCAGGTAGTTTTCTTACACTTAACCTTAATCCTTTTCTTTATAATCATAACAATCTGAAATATAATAGAGTTTTGAAGAACGAAAAAAGACTCGGAAAAGCACTTATATGCTTACTCCAACGTCGGAAGAGAAGCCTAGAAGACATGCAAAATCTGCTTTGCACCAAGAGGTCTCAGAGTTTAGCCTTTCTGACTAGATGAGCATAGAACAACTAATTAAAGTTGTACTAAATCTCCAGGAAGAGGTCAAAAAGCTAAAGAAGAACAATGAGAAGTTAATGCTACAACTTAATCTAGCAGAAGGAATAGAGTCAAGACTCAAGGAAAGAGAGATAAGCGCATTTTGAAACATATCACAAAATCAGAATACCTAATCCTAAAATTAGCTTCAGAAGCAGACTGAACTGGATAATAGACTCGTAAATATGGAAGATAAATTGTAAAATTTTAAGAAAGAGCAAAGCGAAACTGGAGCTATAAAAATGGAAATCGAAGCCTAAAAGAGTAAACCCATCAAGGAAATAATTAAAAATAAAAAAGAAATGTTTCTACTGTGGAAACCTATGACATCTTTATCGGAAGTGTTGGGAATTTTAATAGAAGAAAAGAAACTTTAGAAAAAGAGCAGCAAAAGAAGGAAAAAAAAGCAGTCAGATTGAAAAGAATGTATTATAACCGGAATGGTTCAATATAAAAGATTAAGATCGAACCAAGGCAAGTTAAAGGAGGGAAAACCTGGAGAAATCCGAGTTTCCAATCTCACTATAATTGGACGACTCAAATTTTTATATTTAACAGCAGGGATTATGAACTGCTGTCCTCCTGACGGGATTGAAAATCCCTTAAACGGAAAACACAAATTAATATTCTTACTATTATTATAATATGAATATGAATAATATTACAAAATGGAAAAAAATATAAAGCAGGGTAATTTACATTCTTTCAGACATAATAAGAAAATTGATATTGAACAATTATCCTTAGAAACGTCTTGCTTGTGCAAATAATTTTTTAAATAAAGTATTAATAGAAGAAAAATTAGTCCTAAGAAAATTTAATTTAAGAAATTCCAATGATCTTTGAAGAAGTAAAGACTGGTATAATGTCGAATAAAATGAATGATTAAATATTTAAAGAATTGAGATAATAAGAAGAATGTAAAAACTTGCAAAATTTATTATTCCGAAAGAGAAAAAGAAATAAAAAATCAAGAGATGTAAATTCTTCAAAATCTAATAAAACACTACATTGGACACAAAGATTTAAAAAGCAAGAAGATTAAAGGATCTGAAGAGAATTGATAAGACTTTTTATAAATATCAACAGAGACTATAAAAGCAAAGAATAAATTTTAGTGAGATGAAGAGGGGTTGGTAACAGTCACATGTTCGAGGAATTCAACCTCGATAAAAAATGAATAGCTGGAACTGGTTGAATTTCTATGATAGCAGAGATTTATTAAATTTTTAGTGGATAATAATAATAATAGAAAAATTATTTAGATATCTTCTTTGATTTTCACCAGTTTCCCTCTTTCCAACTAGAGTAATCTGGTGGATAAAAAGAAAAGTTTATAGTTTAATTTCTATTTTTTCTTGTCCTAAATCTTGTATTTCTCTTATCTCTCTATCCTTTTTTCTTGCAGTAATAACATTTTCTACTCTCATTGTATTCTGATAAATTTTTGATCTTTTTTCAATTTCCATTTGACAACCTTGCTAATTATTTTAAAACTATTCTTAAATTTTATTTCGCCCCAATATTACAATTGGTTCTGGCTATTATGCACGTTCTGTTTATTTAATTATGATTATGAGTCTAATTTCGTTTTCTATATTATCTAAGAGCAGTCAGTTTGAATATTTCAATAGGAATCAATTTCTCTTTCTTATTTAAATAATCTATCTTCAACGTTTTCACGATTCTCTATCAATATTTGATTTTACTCCTTTTGCTTTTTAACTTAATTAAGCAAAATTTTTACAAATTAAGTTATTCAATGTGATCCTCACTAAGATTAATTTCTGAAAGATCTTAGTCAACTGTAGTTCTTATTACTTTGGAGGTATGGACATTCACTTTTTCTGTTTTGATTATTTCTACTTTTTCTCTTCAGATTTTTATTAATTTTTACCTTTGCAATTTTATTTGGTAAAGAAGACGGGCTTAATTTTTTTATTAATAATAATATTAAAATATAATGTTTACTTATAGATTTAAAAATATGATATTTTCTCATAATTCTTTTATAAATTTTTTTTAATTGCAAAATAATCAAAAAATGTAATATTTGCTTAGATAATATAAAATAAATTTTTAATCATAAAATGATGGTTAAAATATTTGTCTTCTCAGTTAAGAAAGTAATTAATTTTTACTATTTATGATTTTACAATCATCATCTTATAATATATTATTTTAAAACCTATGAATAAAATTTATTTATTTCTCTTGCAAAATAATTATAAACTTACTTCTACTCTTTTTAGATAATTTTAATTTTATTATATAAATTAAACTAAAATACTGATATGTTAATTTAAATATATTCAAAATAATAATGAAAATATTGACTTAACTAAAACGGTAAAATTTAAATTAATTGCTCTAATTATTAATTTCCTTGTCTTTTTTATAAATTTTTATTTTTTAATAGATGTTAACTTTTCAGTGAAATATTTAAATATAATAATAAAGAAATTCATTTTTCTTTGTTTAAGTTTGAATATATTCTTACTATTAACATTCTAGGTATTCGATATGCTTTAAGTTAAAATTATGACTTAAGTAAAAAAATAGATAAAAGCTTAAATTTTAATTAAAATAATTATGTTTGCAAATAAACTTCTGAGATATATTAGTTTTAACTTAAAAATCTAATGCTTAATAATAACTCAAAATATTTTTACCTTGGAAATTAAATAAGAAGGTTCATTTTGCATTTTAATTTCAAAAAGTTCATTTAATTTTCTAAAAAAAAAAATATAAATTTAATAGTCAAATTTAGTTAAATAAGCAGACATTAAAATAATAATAAATGTTTGTTAACTGAAATTTAATTTTAAATATATCTTATATACTTTACTTTGAGTGAAGCTTAGTTTTTGTTTTCGAGTATTTAACAAATATTAATCTTGAAATCTCATTTATAACTATAAAATATCGAATAGTTGAAAAGATTGTGGGAGTTGAGAATAAACTTCGTGACAACACTTTCTGGTTTTATGGCTAGGAACAAGTTTCTTTCCTGTCGCTGAGAAAGTTCCCGGTCAGAGTCAATTTTTAAAGGGAGTGCTGTCTTTGAGATTATCCGCTCTTGGTAGGGGCTTGAAGCCTGGCTCCTCATAGCGATGGAGCTCCCTAGCAGCTGTGCTTGGAGCACAACAGGATATCCCCGTTATTCCATAAAAAGAGAGCGTCGGGTCGTGCAATCGGAAAGGAGTTTCCGGTCCAAAAACTTTTATAGTTGAAATTAATTAATAAAATGTCGAATTTAATATAATTTTTAATTTAATTTTAAGAATTAGATAAATATCTTCCAAATATATTTTTTAAATTTTTGAAGTTAATCTAAAAAATATAAATAAATCCATAATTTTAAAAGATAAAAGATATATATAAAGAAATTTTAATGGAAAAATCACTAAATCAAAAGTTTTATACATATTTTTAATCAAGCAAACTCTTTTAAACAAAGGATTTGATGGTCTCATTCTGAATATCTTAATTTGTATGATTGAAAATATTCCAGATTATTAGATATTGATTATTCTAAATACTTTCCGTTTCTGATCTTTATCTTGATTATCTTTAAGTCAGAAAAATAATTCTTGGACAAAGATAATAATTGTATTTGAATAATTAGTTACTGCTTAGTAATTATTTAAGTAATTTTCTACAAAACTATTTGAATTTATTGAGGTATTTAAGTTGAAATTATCTCAGCATCTTATCTTTATATTCCTTAAAATTTAACTATTCCTTTTTCTAGAATTCTATATTCATAATAAAGAGAGCAAATTTAATTTCTTTTATTAAAACTAAGACTTTTACATCTCCCAATTACTCACTTTTTATATTTTTGCGATTATTAATTTTTCTTCCATTATGTTGCTATAATATTCCTTCTAATTATTAAAACTTAATTCTTATTATTTATCATTTGTCTTTATATCTTATTTTTCCTAGTTAACGAGTTTATTCACGAACTATCGAGTTTTAAAAAAGGTGACTGAAAGTAATTATTTTTGATTTTCATTTAAGTTTTAATTAATTTTTAGTCTCTTTAGTTTTATTTCTATTTCATTATTGTATTTTGTTCCAATCTATAAATCAAGAAGTACTTGAAATTTATTTAGAATTTCTAACTTATTTTTAAAGAATAATTGTTCTAATAGCTATCTTTATTAATTCTAACTTAAGCTAAATTAATTTAATAATGCTTAAAACTTTAGATGTGTACTCTTTATAATAATTTCTACGTTTTAGTTAGGTTTGTATCTTTAATCTTCTGCTTCTTATAAGAAGTGATTTATAATTTTATTTTTAATTATCTCTATTACTTTTTATTAAATCTATGAAACTGTTTTAGTAGCAGTATCCGCAATAAAAATGTTTCTTAGATATGTTAAGTCTTTTTAAAAGAATTATATAACTGATTCTAAATCTATTTAAGTGTTAGTCAATAGTAACTCATAAAATCTTATTGTTTCTTCTTCTATTTCTTCTATTATACTCTGGTACATTTCTTCTGGAATCAATTATTGGGAGTTGGTATATTAAACAGTCTACTCGTTTAAAGTAATATCAAAGATAGATTACATTAATTTTTTGACTAAGTGAAATTCATATTATTTAATCTTAGAAATTTTATCTTATTCAATTTGATGCTTACTTAGCTTATGCTTGTTGATATATTCTTAGATTCTTTGTATATGTTGCCATCTAAATAAATCCAATTTTTTAGCTCTTCATTGTGTAATTAAATTAATAGCAGCTGTTCTTAGTTGGCTTTATAATTAAATATATACTTCTTTAATCCAAATAGTGGACATATGTCTTCATATTGTATATTAAGGAACTTCAACTGTCTCATTCAATAAGCTATCGTAAAAGTCATTTATCAATTATTAATAAATATCAAAATTTTCCTATATATCTTAAATTGAACAGGTATAAGCACTCCATTATTTGGTATATTCTTGGATCAAACTTTCGTCATTTTGTATATTTATAGATATGCTAGTTTTTAAAGCTAGCAGTAAAATTATATCTAGGAATCAAAGAAATTAAACATTTCTATTATAAAAGGATTCTATTAACTGTTTTCAAATTATCTTTACTATGATAGCTGGAAATCTTAATTACAAGATAAAACAGAGTTGCTATTTTTCTAGAATTAACTTTTAATATTCAAGTATTCGTTTTATTTACAATCCTATAATGCAAGCCATCTCATATAATAAAATTATGCTTTAAATACTTCATTTTCTTTTAATTCCTAAAACATATTTTACCCATTTTTTTCTAGCTTTTTGAAGATATTTTGTAATTGATTTGCACTGCTACAATGTTTATAGGAATCAGGCATATAATAATTAGCAAGACAATCCTAGTAAATTGTTTGAAAAGTATATTCTCTTCTAAGCTTTGGAAAAGGAATTGCTGGCGTTTTTAAAGTATTTAGTAAATAATCTTGCATTATTTTAGCTTCATTTTCCGTCCAAATATTTCCTTCAAGTTGTTTTCACTAGATTTAAGATCCTCTCTTATATAATAGTTTCCAATTAACTTTGACAATTTCTTTAATCACTTATAAGTCTCTTTCCTTTTATTATTTTACTTTATTAGATAAGGTTTCCAAATTAAACCAATTGTTTTCTCTAATTCATTTCTTCTTGCATAGCATGAATCATATTTCATTGCTATCATTTATTATATTATTAGTTCTTTTGCACAGCAGCATTACTTTAAAAAGATCATTTATATCTAAAAATGCTGCTATCTTGGTCAGTGTATTTTTCATCAAAAACTTCTTTTATAAGCTTGGACTTTCCTACATCTTTATTATTATCTAAAAACTAATTCTTTTATATCAATATTTTTTAACAGTAAAAATCATTTATGCTATTATTTTATATCTATTTAAGAATCTTTAAAAATGTAAAGCCAACAATTTTCTTTAGTATTCCTATATAAATTAAAATGTAAAAATTAATTATAAGATACTTAAATTTGATAAGGATAATTTTATTTGGTTTAATTCATTTTTATATTATAAGACTCTTAGTATTTTTAACTTATTTTTATTATAAGTTTTAAAGTATATGGATCTTAAGTTACCTATCTCTATTAATTTATTCTTACTATTTTATTTTTATTTATTATGATATTTTCTTTTGCTACTATGCTTACTTGTTATAAAATTAATAAATTAAGATTCACCCTAAAATTTAGGGATAATGCTGGTTACTTTTTAAATTAACTCAAAATAGCATATTTGGATTATTGTACTTAGATATAGGATATTTTCTTGTCGATCTTGAACAATTATATGATATCTCAAATACATCCAATGAAATTTAAAATCTTCTTAAATTAAATTGATAATAATTATTGTTGCAAAATAAATGGAATTTTGTCTTTTTAGCGAAGAATATGGTTTATAAAAGTGGTAATTTATTAGCGAACTTTTATTATTTTATATATTTCTTTGAAAATTCTAATAAACTTTTTTTATCTTTATTCAATAACTTATCATCTTCTGAATGCTTATATTAATCCTCTTTACTTTTTCTCTTACAATTACATCTCTATTTTCTGCTAAAATTATTAAGGTTATATAACTAAATATTCCTTTTTAGTAAAATTTTCTTTAAAAGTTGTTATTAAAATAATTAATCTTTGATATCTCAAAACTCTGAGATGCAACTTCTAATTATGATGTTAGATTAATTTGGGGATTAAATATGTTTAGAAAGTTTGCAGAGTCTTTTGTTTGCAATTTCTTTGATACTATTAAGATTCTTTTTTAAACATCTTATTAACAATAAATTTTGTCTCTTCCTTTTAAAGGCACTCTCAGCTAGTTTCTGTTTTATTTTATCATATTATTATTTTAATTTTTCTTAAACAATTACTAAGTTATTTTAATCATTGACCTCTGTTCTCTTGGATTTTATGGTTTTTCTTGAAGATAAAAATGTTTAATTAAAGACAATAATATAAGAAATATTTCCTTTATCGGTCTTTGAAATGCTTCTAGTTCTTTATTTTCGTAACTAAATTTAAGATTTTTTATTCATAAAAATAGTTTTTTACTTGCAATCTATTCCATTACTAGCAGAATCATCTAGCTAGCTAAGATGTCTATTTTATAATTAAGTCTATTTCGAATCTCGATCTTCGCTACTAATTATTTTATCATCTCTATTTATTTAAAAAGCTAACTATTAGAATAATAGAAGTCGAAATCAAGATTTTAAACAAGTTACTTTAAAGAAAAAGTCTATTATTTTATACTTAAGAATTGGTAAATTCCTCAGGATAGAAATTTACTAGGCATTTATATCCTAAAATCTTCCAGACAATAATTAGACCAAAAGCAAGAGAACAGTAAAATTTAGCTTTATGACAGTGAAATTTTTATAATGGTTGAATTTCTTATTCTTTAGCACCAATAATTAGCGATTCTCTTTAATATTAACTAAGATGTGATATATTTGGATTAATATTTGAATATTTGCTTAATAATATAAAGGTAACATTTAAATATCACATAAAGTTTTAAAACTAATAACGAAGAATTGAAAAACTCTGCTTAAATTTCTATTTTTAATTAAAGCTATTATATCTAAATAAATAAATTTAATGGTAATATAAATACTAAAAATAAAAAGATTTTTAATCAAAACTTAATTGAAAACTTTTAATTTTTTAATTAAGAAATCATTATACTTATCTGTTCATTTTAATATTATATTCTTTTGCTGATATTTTTTCAAGAATTAATACCTTTTATTTTACTCATAAATAACTAATTTAAAAATTGAAGATATTGTAAAATAAATAGAAAAGAAATAATAATTTTCCTCATACTATCAATATATGGTTATTGTAGAGTTTAGACTATTAATTTATTCTTTATTTTTCTACTATTAAATTAAATTAAAAATTTTATGGATAATGGAATGTTTCCTTAATATGTCCATAACCCCCTGCGTTACCTTTTACAGGGTCTCGGACTTGCTGGTGTCTCCACCCAAGTTCATTTCCGAGCTTTCCGAATGGTCTTGGAGTTATCTTTTTTCTTCAAAGCTAACCATCCGAGGAAGGATAAAAATTTGTAAGTTCTTTCCAAATATTTTTTATTGTTTACCAATTCCTCCTACACTTTTTTCATAAGTGAAATAAACTGTCGCATATATAACATTTTTTCTTGAAAATTTTTTCTAACGTCATAGGTTATTCTTCTATCACCATTGGATTATTATTTCTTTTTAGGCCTTATTCCTCTAATTTCCCTAGTCTCTTTTTTATGTCCGTTATTTATTAAAATGCGTTTTCATACTTTAAGAAATCTGTTCCCATTTATTCATCAATTCTTACTATATCGCATTCTATTTCTTAATATCTGTTGTTAATGTCCTCTTTGGTCACAAATTCATTATGCGGTCTCTCGTCCTCGACATGATCTTATAAGTCTTATTGTAAACTCAAGACGTAATATTCGAGGTTCTCTACCTTATAAATGTAATCAAAAATGGTTTAAGCAAGAGACTTTTTATCTAAGTTCATAAGTTGTTCGAAGGTGTAACTTTTTTTTAAAATCTTGGAAGGAAATTATTTTTCTTCTGAGATTTTACAATATTATTTATTTTTTGTCTTTGTTGGAGTTTGTTAGAGTTGAAAAGATTGATCTAAGGAGCTACAAGAAGCCTTTTAGTCGAGAAAGTCTTTGTTCCATTCCGCCATCTTTTTTTTCTAATATATTATTTTTCTACTATACTATTATTTTAAAATTAGTAAATCCAAATATTTAATTTATTAGCAAACACTAAAAATATAATATTTTAAAAGTATATATGTTTATCAAATTTCTAATTAAAATACTAAAAATTAATTCAAAAAATCTAAATTTAAAATGTAAAGGCTAAAACTACCGAAAATATATTAGAGAATTATTTTAATCTATTTGTTTGCCTTTATTTACATATAATCAATTAAATCAATATAAATCAAAGTATAAATCAAATTATTAATATATCAAAAATATTAAATCAAATACTCTTCAATTTTCACCTATAATGAGTTAACTTATTTATTTATTCTCCTCCTTATCACTTTTCATTCAAAGTGGACTCATTTTTTATACGTCTAAGCCGTAATATAAGAATGATATCCTCTAGTGATCATCAAACTGACCTAATTAGAATTTTTGGGCATTAAATAAGTATCCATGTTCTGATAAAATTCCCATTCTGAAAATAAAGAAAGAAAGGCATTTGAGTCTCTACAGTTTAGCTGTGCTGCAAGAGCTTCCATTTAATACAAGCGATTAAACTAATAAATCTCAAGAGAAAACCTTAGGAAATTGTATTAAGCACAGTAGATTGATATTCCATTGAAATTTCCTTTAAACATGCTGGAAAATCTTATTGCGTTCAAGATCCAAAATCCTAGCCTTCTATTTTTAATATAATATATAATAAAAAATATTTAAATGAAGGTTTCCAAATTTTTGCCTTCTTAGCTTTAGTAGGTGGAACCTCTGAAGGTAATTAAGCCATCAATCAAGGGATGAAGAAAGGATAGCTTCATCAGAGTTGGGAAATTAAGTACCTATAATAAACTTTTTTTCACTGAATTAATTTATCCTTGAAACCTGGAAAGAAATAACCTTTGCTTGTGGCGCTGTTTGACCTTGAAGTAAGTGATATGTGATCACAGCTTTAGTAGTTTCAAGAGACATTCTTAATTTTTCAAGATTTATCCCATTTAATCGTGATAAATCTAATAATAGTGAAACCGCGTTAATTTAATTAATTAATATAAAAAATATAACAATTAAAATATACATGCTTTATTTAAAGGTGAAAGTAAATATTTAAAAATTAAAAATAATTAGAAATTAAAGCTAAAATATTATTAAATAGACTTTTAATTTTTTATTATAATTCATCTTATAGATTTTTATTGATATGCTATTGTATTTTAGAAAATTTAAAAACCTTAGTATCAATAATTATATAAAATAAATATGATAAAACTCAAATTTTAAAATTATTATAATAATTAAAAAGATCTTTAAATTCAATATTTTAAAGTAATTAGTTTAAAGTTTTATTGCTGCTCAAAAAATATTTTTCTCACTTCTTTAGAGATTCTTAACTTATTTAAATTCTTTAATAACTCCTCAAATATTTCATTCACTAATTTGTTATTTTCTTCATATGGAAGGTTTTAATCCATTAATTATTGCACTTTTAAATGTAAGCTAGTTTGTATTTTTCCTTGCTTCTACAACTAAATTAATACTTTTTATAAATTATCTTCGTATTTTATCTGAGTAACTATTATTTATTCTATCCCATATCCTTATTAAAGTAAAGCGATTATAATCTCACTATTAATTGTCGCTAAATTTTTTATTTTTATTATTATATTTATCATGTTTTATAGATTCATTTCTATAGGGTCTTATTATAGATTATAAATAGGGCTTATTTACTAGTAATCTTAATGAAGCTTTGATATTTCGTTCTAAACTTGTTCATTTAGGTCGTCATTTATCATGTCTAAAGTAGGAATTCCTATAAGTTACAAACTTTATTTGGAAGCTTATGTTTTTATTATTTGGCTAATAGTGTACTTGTTACTTTCAGTCAACATTCTCCTAACTATACAACAATTTTAATGTCCAATATTTTCTAGATCTTGCTTAATGATATGAAAAGCAAATAAATAAAAATTGCTGCTTTATTAAAACTGATTAACTGCTTCTTTGATGGAACTTTTTATTTATGCGTTATATTTATATAATTCTCCTATTTTCTCATTCTAATGCTTATCAATATCAAAAAGTCAAGCAATTCCCATTTTTTTCAAATGTCTTTCATATCCATATAATGTAGAGCGTGATTCTCCTTTTTATTCGCAAATAGAATTCTTTACTTTAAGTAAATTTTTCTTTGTTTAGGTTTTACCCTGCTATAGATTATAATCCTTCATTAACACAATTATTTCATAAATAAATCTTGAATCTTTTCTGCTTCTTTTCTTCTCACTTGATTGTTCAACTAGATCACCTTTTACTTCTTAAAATGGTTAAATCTTCATATTAAATAAAGAATAATTGAAAATAATAAAGATAAACTTAGTTATAGTACAAATTATTTATTATCTTATAAATTAATTTCTTTATAAACTTAATATATTAGGAACTTTTCCAGTAATTGAAGTGGTGAAAAAATATATAATAACAATGACTTTATATAATAAATTAAAAAGTCATTTGATTATAAAATAATAATTTATGTACTTTTTGTTATAACTTTATAATACAAATTTTCTATTCGTTTGCTTTATAAAATTTGTATCTTTCTAAAGAAATTAAAAGCTTTAATTAAGTTGTCTTTGTGTTATAAGTTTATTATAAGTAATTTATAGCTTTATCTTTATATTTTACTAATTTACTCTTTTTATTAATATTTATTTCAAGCTTGGTTAAGTATGCTTGTATTTCTTCTATATGTAAGTTAGGATGTTATATAGTCTTTTACGCTTCATTGTTTAATTTAAATTTTTTTAAGTTTTATATATCTAAAATAGTTTGTGGAAGATTGAAATTTAATCTTAAAACTATTTACAATAATTTTTATAATTTTTATTGTTGGAGAAGAGATATAAAGCTTACAAGGTATATTAAAATATTGGATTTTTAGATTATATTTATACAGATTAATTTTTACTTTATTCATTAAGTTAAGATAAGCTAGCTAAAGCTAATTTAAATTTTTGGATATCCTTTATAAAAGGTATCTTAAAGTATGTTTAAACTGAGTAAAGAATTACAATTAATATATTTCTAAATAAAGCAACAGAAATAATTAAGAAAAGTATAACTAAAAATAAATTATTAAATGGATTAATAATTTCTTTTGTAAATTATTAAAGGTTATATTATAAATCCTTTAGATTTCATAAATTATTAAAGAAATTAAAGCTTTATAGCTATTCTTTTTATCTTTTTTCTAATTTAAAGTTTTCTATTATTGAAGGAAAAATAGCTAGTTTTATCTAAATTTTATTTATTCTTTTGCTTATATAAAGAAGCATTCAGTTCAGCTATTATTTTTTTGCTCTTTATTTAAGGAAATGGTATCTATGTAATAATAAGCTCAATAATACCAGTTAATTATTGATTAAAAGATATATAGTTGTTTAGAAAAGAACTTATGAATAAGCTTTTGCTACTTAAAAGCTAAGATAAATATTGTTAATTATACTAATTCTTAGTCTAGCTAAGACCTTTGCTGATATGATAAGGTTTATAAAATTAAATTTAACCTATTATTGCTTACTTAATTTTCAGTTAAGAATTTTAAAGCAAGGTAGAATGTTAATGAAATATATAAAGGGATCTTTTGGAATAAAATAAGAAATTTATTATTTAATCTAAAAAGGAAATTTTATCAGGTTAAATGATAAAGTACTCTAAATAGTTAATTTAGAAGTTAATCTTCCATCTACAAGAAAGTATCAATACTCTTAAAAGGTATTCCAATATTTTTTTATTAGTTGTTTTCTCTCCAATAATCAAGGATTTTTAGTTTAAAGTTCTAAATATAAATAATAGATATATTTCTTATTGCTAATTTCTAATAAATTAGATAAAGTTCTTATGATTTATATGAGATATATGAAGTTATCTAAAACTTGATAAATAAAGATATTATTAATTAAATTTAAATCAATAAGTGTATAAGTATATTTATTAAGTTTTTATCATTAGTTGTTAAAAATAGAAAATTTCATATTGAAGATATATATTTCTCAAATATCATATATAAATAAAGCAATATTGGTCTTCTTTTAAAGTATAATAAATTCTAGTGCATACCTACCAACATTATATTTACCATAATATTTCAATAGTTAATCAACATTAAATATTTTATTCTTCGCTTTTCTTCTACTTATATATAAGCTACTAAAGAAATAATTTTAGCTTTTTTGTATGTAACTCTGTATTAAAGAAGCATTTCGAATTTTTTTAAATAAAATAAAACTGATTATTTATAATTCCTTATGTTCAAGTTTTTTATTTTAAAATTTCTTATCTCTTGATTATTTTGGCAATAATTCACTCCATTTAAGATAGATATTAATTATTTATAATCAATCTCATCTGTTAAAACGTACAAATATTATAGTATAATTTTAGGATTTAATAATTCGGTTTTATTCTTTATTTTTGAACTTATTATAAAATAAAATTATTTCAATCAAATTTTTCTTTTAACCAAATTGATTTCAATGTGAACAGTCAAGTTTAAATTTATATCTCATTGTTTTTTCGCTCAATTTTGATATTTCTTTAAAAGTTATTTTAGAAATATGGATTTAAATAAAATTATTCTACTAAATCTTTCATTTATTTTTATTGCATCTATCCTTTTATTTTTTCCTTCAAAAAGACTCTTTTATTATAATTTTTTTTAATACAAAGGTAAAATTCAATCATTACCAAAGAATCTACATTTTGAGTTTATAGTAAAGTTGATATATATGTGTTTTACTTAGAGAAATAGCATTAATTTAATAATTAGTATCCATAAAAATTAAAAAGCATCAAGTTTCACTATATTTAGTCTAAATCATAAAACTAATTTAAAGTAGTTCATTTATCTTTAATGATAACTTAATTTTATCTATTAAGCTATCTTTCTGAATGTTAATTATACTATTAAATTCTAAACAATTAGCTTATTTCAGAAAGCTTTTATGAAATTATTCTTTTTATTAAATAAATAAAAAGTTTGGATAAATAGTTTATAGATATAGCTATTATTTTAAGATAGTAAATGAAGTAGATAAAAATTTAATATTTTAACTTAAAAAGGAAATAGTAATAATAAAGGAATTTGAAAGTTTTATGTTTGATAAATGATAAAAGCCTAAATATAAGCTAGAACATTGTTAAGTATACTATTAATTTATTTAGAACTTTAGATATATACAATAATTTATTTATGAGTTTATGTAGATTTAATATCTTTAGATTGGTTATAGTTAGGATTGTTTATTTAATTAAATATAGATAAAGATTTCAGAAAAACTAATTATAAAATACTAATATTTTATTTACTTATAATATTCCTTTTTTTTAAATCTTACGAAGCTTCTATTTCTTTATAACCTTTTTTAAAGTAGGCAATTATATGGATGTATAAAAATACAATAAATATAAACATTTAAAGGCTGAATTAGTTTATTTTCTTTAAGCTAAAGTACCTGTATTTATAAAAGTTCAACCTACTTTTTTTAATGTAAGTGCATTCATTAGTTATTAAATTTCCCTAGAATAGATTTAATACAATAAACTTAATTTAAGAGTTAGTGCTTTCCTTAAGTCAAAATTATAAATTAATATATCTAGCTGCTATTTATTAGCAATCAGAATCATTATATAAGAGTATATTCTTATCTAAAGCAAAAATTATAAACTTTTTCATATGTATTAAATTTATTTCGTTATGGTGCTTACTCTTATGGAAACAGAAATAGAAGTAAATGTAATTATTAAACTAATATGCAAGCTTTTCAAGAGTATATTTAATTATAAATTTAAATATACCTTATGAAATATCTAGAAGTTAAATAATAAAGTTCATTAAAATGTATATAAAACACATAAGATATTAAAGTAGAAATTAAAGCCAAATTAATAGCTACTATTTTTATTTATTCTAGTTTATTAATATAACTTAATACATTTCTTTATTTTATTTAAGCTTATTTAGAAATAACTAATGTGAGTAGAATTAAAATAATCTTATTTATGATGTTTGTTGTTATGCAAATCTGCTCATTTAAATAGAGGAAGATAATAATCAAAATGAGATTTGAAGATTCTTAATCCTTTATCAAGTTGCTTTAGCTCTTACATATCACTTTGCTCTAAGTTTATTTAGACTGATTTTAAGTTTTCTACTAATCTATTTTAATTACTAGTTTTAGGAATTACTGCTATATCTCTTTGGAGCTAGTAAGCAATCATAGTTTATGCTAATGTAGCATTGTATTTTTAAGCGATTTTCTTTATAACTTAATCTTCAAAAACGTTAAAATTTCTTCCCTTTTAATCCTACAAAGAATTAGAACCTAATGGAGCGTAAGCAACTGGCATTACATCATACTTTAAGCAGAACTCTACAAGCTCAGGTTGCTAGTTGTACATATGAATTTCGACTTAATTACAAATAGGCTTTATTTTAGCATATGATAGCAAATCGTATACTAAAATTGTATTATAATTACTAACTCCTATATGCTTTACTAATCCTTCTTCAACTAAGCTTTCAAACTACGCCCAAACAAAATGTCTAGGAATGAAATCAATATCTCTAACTCCATTTTTATCTTCTTTAAAGCAATAAGGTCAATGAACTAGCAAGCAATCAAAATAATCAAATCCAATATTTTTAAGTGATTATACACAAGTTTCTCTTATTTTTCTCTACTCATTCATCCAAACTTTACTAGTAACAAACAAATCCTCTCTTCTAACCAGTCCTTTCTAGAAAACATTCTAAAAAGCTTTGTTCAACTCAGCAAAATTAAAATAGAAACTAGCAGTGTCAAAATGTCTTATTCCCTATCTAACTGCTGTTTCAACTATACTTGTAAAAACATTAGGATCTATTTAATAAGTACCAAGTCCTAATCTCTAAAATTAAGTTCCTGAAGTGAGAATTTTATAAGGAATCTTAAACATATAATATATAAAAATTAACTAAATAAGCTAGCAATTTAATAATTTATCTACCTAATTATAACTCTTAAGTTAAAACTTCTAATAAGCTAAGTATTTAATTAGCTATATATCTTTATAAAAATAATTATTAGGCAATCTATTTATCTTATTTATAAACAGTTCCCTTAGAATTTTGCTTTTTTTTTAGATTATAGTTACTTTTAAAAAATATTTAAAATCTAATAATAGTGAAACCGCGTTAATTTAATTAATTAATATAAAAAATATAACAATTAAAATATACATGCTTTATTTAAAGGTGAAAGTAAATATTTAAAAATTAAAAATAATTAGAAATTAAAGCTAAAATATTATTAAATAGACTTTTAATTTTATTATAATTCATCTTATAGATTTTTATTGATATGCTATTGTATTTTAGAAAATTTAAAAACCTTAGTATCAATAATTATATAAAATAAATATGATAAAACTCAAATTTTAAAATTATTATAATAATTAAAAAGATCTTTAAATTCAATATTTTAAAGTAATTAGTTTAAAGTTTTATTGCTGCTCAAAAAATATTTTTCTCACTTCTTTAGAGATTCTTAACTTATTTAAATTCTTTAATAACTCCTCAAATATTTCATTCACTAATTTGTTATTTTCTTCATATGGAAGGTTTTAATCCATTAATTATTGCACTTTTAAATGTAAGCTAGTTTGTATTTTTCCTTGCTTCTACAACTAAATTAATACTTTTTATAAATTATCTTCGTATTTTATCTGAGTAACTATTATTTATTCTATCCCATATCCTTATTAAAGTAAAGCGATTATAATCTCACTATTAATTGTCGCTAAATTTTTTATTTTTATTATTATATTTATCATGTTTTATAGATTCATTTCTATAGGGTCTTATTATAGATTATAAATAGGGCTTATTTACTAGTAATCTTAATGAAGCTTTGATATTTCGTTCTAAACTTGTTCATTTAGGTCGTCATTTATCATGTCTAAAGTAGGAATTCCTATAAGTTACAAACTTTATTTGGAAGCTTATGTTTTTATTATTTGGCTAATAGTGTACTTGTTACTTTCAGTCAACATTCTCCTAACTATACAACAATTTTAATGTCCAATATTTTCTAGATCTTGCTTAATGATATGAAAAGCAAATAAATAAAAATTGCTGCTTTATTAAAACTGATTAACTGCTTCTTTGATGGAACTTTTTATTTATGCGTTATATTTATATAATTCTCCTATTTTCTCATTCTAATGCTTATCAATATCAAAAAGTCAAGCAATTCCCATTTTTTTCAAATGTCTTTCATATCCATATAATGTAGAGCGTGATTCTCCTTTTTATTCGCAAATAGAATTCTTTACTTTAAGTAAATTTTTCTTTGTTTAGGTTTTACCCTGCTATAGATTATAATCCTTCATTAACACAATTATTTCATAAATAAATCTTGAATCTTTTCTGCTTCTTTTCTTCTCACTTGATTGTTCAACTAGATCACCTTTTACTTCTTAAAATGGTTAAATCTTCATATTAAATAAAGAATAATTGAAAATAATAAAGATAAACTTAGTTATAGTACAAATTATTTATTATCTTATAAATTAATTTCTTTATAAACTTAATATATTAGGAACTTTTCCAGTAATTGAAGTGGTGAAAAAATATATAATAACAATGACTTTATATAATAAATTAAAAAGTCATTTGATTATAAAATAATAATTTATGTACTTTTTGTTATAACTTTATAATACAAATTTTCTATTCGTTTGCTTTATAAAATTTGTATCTTTCTAAAGAAATTAAAAGCTTTAATTAAGTTGTCTTTGTGTTATAAGTTTATTATAAGTAATTTATAGCTTTATCTTTATATTTTACTAATTTACTCTTTTTATTAATATTTATTTCAAGCTTGGTTAAGTATGCTTGTATTTCTTCTATATGTAAGTTAGGATGTTATATAGTCTTTTACGCTTCATTGTTTAATTTAAATTTTTTTAAGTTTTATATATCTAAAATAGTTTGTGGAAGATTGAAATTTAATCTTAAAACTATTTACAATAATTTTTATAATTTTTATTGTTGGAGAAGAGATATAAAGCTTACAAGGTATATTAAAATATTGGATTTTTAGATTGTATTTATACAGATTAATTTTTACTTTATTCATTAAGTTAAGATAAGCTAGCTAAAGCTAATTTAAATTTTTGGATATCCTTTATAAAAGGTATCTTAAAGTATGTTTAAACTGAGTAAAGAATTACAATTAATATATTTCTAAATAAAGCAACAGAAATAATTAAGAAAAGTATAACTAAAAATAAATTATTAAATGGATTAATAATTTCTTTTGTAAATTATTAAAGGTTATATTATAAATCCTTTAGATTTCATAAATTATTAAAGAAATTAAAGCTTTATAGCTATTCTTTTTATCTTTTTTCTAATTTAAAATTTTCTATTATTGAAGGAAAAATAGCTAGTTTTATCTAAATTTTATTTATTCTTTTGCTTATATAAAGAAGCATTCAGTTCAGCTATTATTTTTTTGCTCTTTATTTAAGGAAATGGTATCTATGTAATAATAAGCTCAATAATACCAGTTAATTATTGATTAAAAGATATATAGTTGTTTAGAAAAGAACTTATGAATAAGCTTTTGCTACTTAAAAGCTAAGATAAATATTGTTAATTATACTAATTCTTAGTCTAGCTAAGACCTTTGCTGATATGATAAGGTTTATAAAATTAAATTTAACCTATTATTGCTTACTTAATTTTCAGTTAAGAATTTTAAAGCAAGGTAGAATGTTAATGAAATATATAAAGGGATCTTTTGGAATAAAATAAGAAATTTATTATTTAATCTAAAAAGGAAATTTTATCAGGTTAAATGATAAAGTACTCTAAATAGTTAATTTAGAAGTTAATCTTCCATCTACAAGAAAGTATCAATACTCTTAAAAGGTATTCCAATATTTTTTTATTAGTTGTTTTCTCTCCAATAATCAAGGATTTTTAGTTTAAAGCTCTAAATATAAATAATAGATACATTTCTTATTGCTAATTTCTAATAAATTAGATAAAGTTCTTATGATTTATATGAGATATATGAAGTTATCTAAAACTTGATAAATAAAGATATTATTAATTAAATTTAAATCAATAAGTGTATAAGTATATTTATTAAGTTTTTATCATTAGTTGTTAAAAATAGAAAATTTCATATTGAAGATATATATTTCTCAAATATCATATATAAATAAAGCAATATTGGTCTTCTTTTAAAGTATAATAAATTCTAGTGCATACCTACCAACATTATATTTACCATAATATTTCAATAGTTAATCAACATTAAATATTTTATTCTTCGCTTTTCTTCTACTTATATATAAGCTACTAAAGAAATAATTTTAGCTTTTTTGTATGTAACTCTGTATTAAAGAAGCATTTCGAATTTTTTTAAATAAAATAAACTGACTATTTATAATTCCTTATGTTCAAGTTTTTTATTTTAAAATTTCTTATCTCTTGATTATTTTGGCAATAATTAACTCCATTTAAGATTGATATTAAATATTTATAATCAATCTCATCTGTTAAAACGAAAAATATTATAAATAATTTTAGGATTTAATAATTCGGTTTTATTCTTTATTTTTGAACTTATTATAAAATAAAATTATTTCAATCAAATTTTTCTTTTAACCAAATTGATTTCAATGTGAACAGTCAAGTTTAAATTTATATCTCATTGTTTTTTCACTCAATTTTGATATTTCTTTAAAAGTTATTTTAGAAATATGGATTTAAATAAAATTATTCTACTTTCATTTATTTTTATTGCATCTATCCTTTTATTTTTTCCTTCAAAAAGACTCTTTTATTATAATTTTTTTTAATACAAAGGTAAAATTCAATCATTACCAAAGAATCTACATTTTGAGTTTATAGTAAAGTTGATATATATATGTTTTACTTAGAGAAAGAGCATTAATTTAATAATTAGTATCCATAAAAATTAAAAAGCATCAAGTTTCACTATATTTAGTCTAAATCATAAAACTAATTTAAAGTAGTTCATTTATCTTTAATGATAACTTAATTTTATCTATTAAGCTATCTTTCTGAATGTTAATTATACTATTAAATTCTAAACAATTAGCTTATTTCAGAAAGCTTTTATGAAATTATTCTTTTTATTAAATAAATAAAAAGTTTGGATAAATAGTTTATAGATAAAGCTATTATTTTAAGATAGTAAATGAAGTAGATAAAAATTTAATATTTTAACTTAAAAAGGAAATAGTAATAATAAAGGAATTTGAAAGTTTTATGTTTGATAAATGATAAAAGCCTAAATATAAGCTAGAACATTGTTAAGTATACTATTAATTTATTTAGAACTTTAGATATATACAATAATTTATTTATGAGTTTATGTAGATTTAATATCTTTAGATTGGTTATAGTTAGGATTGTTTATTTAATTAAATATAGATAAAGATTTCAGAAAAATTAATTATAAAATACTAATATTTTATTTACTTATAATATTCCTTTTTTTTAAATCTTACGAAGCTTCTATTTCTTTATAACCTTTTTTAAAGTAGGCAATTATATGGATGTATAAAAATACAATAAATATAAACATTTAAAGGCTGAATTAGTTTATTTTCTTTAAGCTAAACTACCTGTATTTATAAAAGTTCAACCTACTTTTTTTAATGTAAGTGCATTCATTAATTATTAAATTTCCCTAGAATAGATTTAATACAATAAACTTAATTTAAGAGTTAGTGCTTTCCTTAAGTCAAAATTATAGATTCATATATCTAGCTGCTATTTATTAGCAATCAGAATCATTATATAAGAGTATATTCTTATCTAAAGCAAAAATTATAAACTTTTTCATATGTATTAAATTTATTTCGTTATGGTGCTTACTCTTATGGAAACAGAAATAGAAGTAAATGTAATTATTAAACTAATATGCAAGCTTTTCAAGAGTATATTTAATTATAAATTTAAATATACCTTATGAAATATCTAGAAGTTAAATAATAAAGTTCATTAAAATGTATATAAAACACATAAGATATTAAAGTAGAAATTAAAGCCAAATTAATAGCTACTATTTTTATTTATTCTAGTTTATTAATATAACTTAATACATTTCTTTATTTTATTTAAGCTTATTTAGAAATAACTAATGTGAGTAGAATTAAAATAATCTTATTTATGATGTTTGTTGTTATGCAAATCTGCTCATTTAAATAGAGGAAGATAATAATCAAAATGAGATTTGAAGATTCTTAATCCTTTATCAAGTTGCTTTAGCTCTTACATATCACTTTGCTCTAAGTTTATTTAGACTGATTTTAAGTTTTCTACTAATCTATTTTAATTACTAGTTTTAGGAATTACTGCTATATCTCTTTGGAGCTAGTAAGCAATCATAGTTTATGCTAATGTAGCATTGTATTTTTAAGCGATTTTCTTTATAACTTAATCTTCAAAAACGTTAAAATTTCTTCCCTTTTAATCCTACAAAGAATTAGAACCTAATGGAGCGTAAGCAACTGGCATTACATCATACTTTAAGCAGAACTCTACAAGCTCAGGTTGCTAGTTGTACATATGAATTTCGACTTAATTACAAATAGGCTTTATTTTAGCATATGATAGCAAATCGTATACTAAAATTGTATTATAATTACTAACTCCTATATGCTTTACTAATCCTTCTTCAACTAAGCTTTCAAACTACGCCCAAACAAAATGTCTAGGAATGAAATCAATATCTCTAACTCCATTTTTATCTTCTTTAAAGCAATAAGGTCAATGAACTAGCAAGCAATCAAAATAATCAAATCCAATATTTTTAAGTGATTATACACAAGTTTCTCTTATTTTTCTCTACTCATTCATCCAAACTTTACTAGTAACAAACAAATCCTCTCTTCTAACCAGTCCTTTCTAGAAAACATTCTAAAAAGCTTTGTTCAACTCAGCAAAATTAAAATAGAAACTAGCAGTGTCAAAATGTCTTATTCCCTATCTAACTGCTGTTTCAACTATACTTGTAAAAACATTAGGATCTATTTAATAAGTACCAAGTCCTAATCTCTAAAATTAAGTTCCTGAAGTGAGAATTTTATAAGGAATCTTAAACATATAATATATAAAAATTAACTAAATAAGCTAGCAATTTAATAATTTATCTACCTAATTATAACTCTTAAGTTAAAACTTCTAATAAGCTAAGTATTTAATTAGCTATATATCTTTATAAAAATAATTATTAGGCAATCTATTTATCTTATTTATAAACAGTTCCCTTAGAATTTTGCTTTTTTTTTAGATTATAGTTACTTTTAAAAAATATTTAAAATATAATTATTTTAGAAATTTCTTTTTTTAGAATTTGTAGATATTAATGTTGATGCTTTTATTAAAATAGCAAAATAAAGTTTTATAATTATTTTAAGTCATATAATAATAGAAATTTTTAATTTTCTATTCAATTATTTTTGGATTAAGTGTGTAGCTCAATTATAGCAACATTAATTTATTTAAAAAGTATTTAAATGTACATAACTATTAAATCTAATAATTGTAATTGTATATCTTTATGAAGTTTACTAGAATCAAATATTATAAATATTTTGGAACTTTCTACCTATTTTATAATTAAATTTAGCTTAAATTTATAAAGATAATATATTTGTAAAATGCTATATTTCTAAAACTTATTTAAAAGATCATACTTTATATTCTATTACCTAAAACCTTATCCTTACAAGACTCATCTAATATTATTGATATGCTAATACATAAAGAATTAAATGATAATTATATTTATTGTTTTTGCTTTATTTTAAATAGAATAACTTCATAAAATCAAAGAGTATTAATACACCTTTTATCTCTTTAGTTAATTTTATAAATTAATAGAGTCATGAGAAGCATTACTCTACTCTTTTAAATTAATAAGAAATATCAAAATTTCAATGAAAAATTATAAAAAGAGACATCTATAAAACTCCCAAGTAAATAAAGCCAAAATTAATAAACTCTCACATTAGTTAATTAGTTTCATTATATAAGCAGTCCTACCTACATTTAAAGTTACAATATAAAATATTAGATTTATAGTTATTTAGTTAAAGCAATTTTAAATTAAAATATTATATTTCTATTTGTTCCTCATATAAATCTCATAATTTTATAATTTAATGCTTAATTAACTTCATCATAATTTAATAGTTTTCTTTTTGCTTTATTCAGATTTTAATATTTGAACTAGAACAAAATTTATTATAAAATGATGAATTAAATAGAAATTTAAGTTGTTATTGAAGAAGATTAGGAAGATTTACTTGTAGTTCCTCTAAGTAATATAGATAAAGATGAGGTGGAAGTACTAAAGTAGATTAATAAATAGTTCTACTAACTCAAAGGAAAGAAGTTATTTATAAAAGAGCAAGGAAAAAAGAATCTTTATTATTTTGGACCAATTCCTACTTAAACTAAGTTTAATATCAGAATACAAGATATTTGGAAATATACAATTATCATTCAAAAAAGTTTTTCATCAGGGAAAGTTAAAACTCAAGAGTAAAGAGCTAAAAGACATTAAGTGAATTTGAAAAATGTATATAGAAAATAGAAGAAGATACAGAAAATTAAGATTAAATTTCACTAGTTTATCGTTTCAAAAATTCATCCTTTTTTCAAAATTAATCAGAGAAAACTGTTCGGTAATTTAAGAGAGAATTAGAATTTGCATTGACATTTTATTACAATTCCTAGTTTCATAAAATAGACACTATAGAAAATTTATTAGAATATAATCAATAAATTTATGGATTCATTAGTAGCATATTTCAAATCTAGTATTACGATTTATAAAAATCAGGACTGCTTTTTTAATAGTTATAGTAAAAATTGAAATTTACGCATCCAAATTGTTGCTTGAACTAGTCTGATTTACTTATTGATGAAAAAAAATTTATGGAACAAATTTAAAAGGCTATTCAAAATAAAGAAATAAGGAAGATGCTTATTAGGCCATAAAACTAATAAAATAAATCTGAGAAATATTAATTTTCTTCGTTAGACTAGTGAGAAAATTCAAATTCCTCCAATTTTTTTGCGCTTCAAAAGCAAAACTTTCTACACACTTCAAATATTTCCAATCAAAATCTTAAAAGTAAAGAAAGTTCATAGAATTTATCGCTTAATGATCTACAGACGGAAGAGACAACTGATTTTCTTATTAAAAAGAAAGAAAGATCAAAAAATTTCCTTGATGATTTTCAACTTAATAAAAAAGATTCAAATCTTAATGAAAATTAAATGGAAAGAACAAAAAAGCGGTTTAAAATGTAAAAGTAAAACTTTCCTTTGCTTAATAATTTTATCTTTTAATTTTTCAACTTAGTTGAAGTGCATTATTAACTTTATATTTATTTTATAAAAAGAAACAAATTTTAAAATTTATATCATCTTTGAAATTAATATTTAGTGTATAATATCATTTACTTTTAGTAGGTAAATTCTTAAATTTAGTTAAATTTAGAGGAATTATTACGATTCTTTCTTATTTAGATATATCTTTAAATTGTATTTTACTATTATTTTTTTAATTCATTTTTTTTGAAAAAAAGTTATTTGGTTAATTATTTATTGAATACTGATTTTATTGCTATATGATCTAAATAGCTATTTTTATAGTTATAAATTAATAAATATAAATTAATATTTTCTTTAAAGTAAGCTTTTTATTCTAATGATTTAATAACAACGCTTAGTTACTTACTTTAAAATTTCTAAGATAAATTTTTTTATTTATGTTTAGAGCAAGATGAAATATTTTTTAACTTTCTATTTCTAAATGTTAAAAAATCCTTTAAAATAAAAAATATATAAACTGTGTAGTGATGATCTATTACATTTTAATATGAAAACTACTTAGAATCTAAGATTAAGAAAATTTAAGCAATTTTTTAATAGAGTAGTTTTTTAGTCAATCTAATTTCTTTCAAAAGCACCTTGAAATCTAAAATAGTTCTACGACATTCTTAAATTTTCGCCTTAAATATTTTAAAAGTGCTTGCCTTTAACTGTATAAGCCTACATTATTATCTATTAGTTATAAATTGAAAATTACAATTTTCCCCATAAATTTCTTCAATTTTCATAATTTCGTCTATAATGATTTTTATTTATTAAAATGATTAAGTATAAATTTATTTTATATTACTTTATTATTAAGAATTTTATAATGCTTAGTAATTTTTATTTTTAATTTAAGTATTAATTTCATTTCTCCTAGTTAAATTATGCTTTCTTTATTAAATTAAATTGATTTACAAAATTATTTATCAAATCATTAAAAAGTTAAATTATTGCTTTATAATTGATTCTTCATATTAAAAAATGGAAGGCTTAGAGAAAGGTTTCTACACCACCTCCAGGAAATAGGAGAGGAATCCAGAAGCCACTCTTAATCAGTCGTCTTACACTTAACCCTAATCTTCTTCTTAATAAGACTAAACTCCGGTGAAGTAATTTTAATCTTCCTTACCCAGGGAAGAATACCCAATTGCTAGGACAAGCCATGAACTCACTCGTCAACGCAGGAAAAGCCAAGGAAGCAGCCTAAGTCGGCTCTACATTAGGAGGTGTCGGAAGTCTATCCATCCGGGTAGTTGAGCATAAAAAAACTAATCAAGGTAATCATAAACCTATAGGAAGAGGTTAAGAAGCTCAAGAGGGAAAATACGAAGCTAATGGATTTAATTGAGCAACAGGACTCAAGAGAGCTTCGAATGGCAAATTGGGAAAGGGAGCTTGACACTCTCTGGAAGTATTATTAGGAAGAGTTGAAACATATGAGCGCCTCAATAAAGACGGTACAAGATTAGAATAAGGAAATAATACTAAGTTAGAGACAAGAAATTCCTAAGATCGACAAAATGGAAATAGAAGAAGAGCAGGTAATCAAGATGGAGCCGGCTAGAAAAATAAAGAAGAAATGTTACTTTTGTAAAAGCTAGAATCATCTGTACAGAAGATGTAAGAAATTCTAGAAATTCTAGAAATTCAAGAAAGAATACTGAATTAAAGAAGAAAAGGAAAGGAAGAAACTGTATTGCAATAAAGACGGACAAATATACAAGAAAAAATAAAAACAATCAAGAACTTCAAGAATTGAGAAGATGAGAATTGAGACAAGAGAGAATCAAGAAGAAAACCACCAAGATTAAAAAACTTTTATTTTATGCGGTGGCTTGAAGCTACTGCAGAACATTTAAATTGAATTGAATTGTTAATTGATTCTTAAGAAGTTTCTATTCGTTAATAATTAAAATTTCATAAGAGGTAGTATACTATGTTTATACTCTAATGTTTTATCTTTCTATTTATATACTCACATTATGTATATTACTAAATCAAATATCAATACTTAAGATTAAAATTAAAAAACTTGTTTACAATTAGATTAATTTTAACTATTCTAATTACTTTTAAAATAAGTGCATAGCTTATTAAAAATGAATCTAATTATTAGTATTAACTTTCTTATTTTTATCTAACTATTTTAATAGAAACAATTTTTAGTTATGCTTTCAATTTTAGATAACTATGATTCCACTTTCCAATTAAATTATTAAGGAAATTTAATATAAATTTAAGTTTACTTTAAAAATTATTATAGATCTTTTTAATTTTTATACTCTTAATTTACTTTTTTTAATTTATGTTAAAAGATATACAAACATATTTTAGATATGCGAATAATTATAGGGTATGAAATTATAACTAAAAAGATTGAAAGTCATAAATTAAAATCATGGTAGATTAAATTTATTTATCCATTTTTATTTTTGGAATATAAATATGAATAATTATTTTAATAATTTTTATCAAGCATAATATCATTTGGTATGCAAAGAAGAAAAATAAGCTTATATAAAATGCATACTAAATAGCATTGATGTTTAAAATTATAACAAATATTTTGATTTTTAACTATTTAGTATGAGTATTATAATTATTATTTTTTTTATTTTTTTTTTATTTAGTTAATAATATAAAATTTAATTATTTTACTCTTTTTATTTTTGCATACCCATAAAATTTATTACAGAGTTGTAAACTTATATAAATAATAAAAGCTTTTAATTTAATTGAAAACAGGGAAAATAATATGATAAGTATATACTTTTTTGA
Organism: Loxodes magnus; assembly: GCA_946699065.1. Classification (NCBI taxonomy): domain Eukaryota; phylum Ciliophora; class Karyorelictea; order Loxodida; family Loxodidae; genus Loxodes; species Loxodes magnus. Next base: position 145,718 of record CAMPDV010000307.1, read on the forward strand.
ATTTAATTTTTTCACTTAAATTTTTTTATTAGAAATTTGAAGAATATTCTTAAAATTTTATTTAATTGCATAAATGAAAGTTATTATAAAAGTACTCAGCTCATCAGTATCTCAATGAATCTTTTTTCGTGTTCTTTTACCCACTTTTCAGTTAGTTCCGATGCTTCGCTTAAAGAAGCTGATTTACTTCAATTTTTAACTTAAGCTATTAGAAATTAATTTGGAGCGTATATTTCTACATTTATCCAATTTGTTAGCAAATTCCTTCAGGCTTCATAAATTACTACATAAACAGGCATACAACGAACTTAGTCATAAAAATATTCTTCATAGCACTTATGATTATTTAGACATTCTGGATGGAATTCTTAATTGTAAAGAAGATTCAAAGGAGGCATATCTTATTTAAAAGGAGATGAAGAATTTTAGTATAAGTCATGCAATAGTCAGAATAATTCAGAAATGTTAGTACTTTCATAAAGTAAATTTGTATAGTTCTCAAAATAATCGCAGATTTATATGCAGTTATTATACAAAATTCCTTTTTGTATTTAACTAGAATTAACTATTGAATTAGGTATAACTAAAGGAGATTATTTGTTACTTTAGATTACAAAATTATTTTATCTTTAATTTTCTAATTATTAGCTTTCATTTACTACACGAAATAGTTCTCCTTCTTAGAAAATTTGCTTTTCAAGAGCTGAGTCTTAATATATAAAATAAATATTTTGATTCTTTTAAGATCATAAGTCATATAAAGCAAATGAAATAGATATTAATAAAGCTACTAATATTATAATTATTATAATCAAACATTTTTCTTTGCTTTTTCCTTACTTTTCAATACGTTTTTTAGGTTCATCAACATTAAAAGATTTGAAAAATGTAGTTTTTTGTTCTTCTTCAATTTCATTTTATTTCATTTTATTTTTTATATTTATTGAAATTTTTTTTAATTGTTTAATAAATAATAAAATAACTTTAGTGAAAGTAGCTTAGTAGACTAATTTAAAAATAGCTACCGAAATTTAATGATAAATAGATTTAAAAAAAATAATAAAAAATTTTCACTTTTAGAATTAAAATTTAGGGAAAATTAAGTGATAAGTTAGACTTTTTTAGTAACCATTTTAATACTAACTTTTATTCTAATTTTATAAAAAGTTTATTTTCAAATTTTTAATAAATTTGTATTTTTCTCTTTTTTTCTTGCTTAAAAACATATTATTAATAATAATAATAATATACTTAAAGTTATTAAGGTTTTGCATTTCCTGGAATTTTGACCAGTTCCTGCGGAAATTTTTTTAAACATGGGTGTGTTCCACGACCTTTTTTGAAAGTGGGAGGTTACCACTATAGACTTCCAAGTGGTCTTGCGAAGATTTTTTATTTATAAATCCCAGTTTGCGTTATCCATAGTTTGTTAAATTGTCTTCATGTTCTTTTCTGCTCTTATTCGTTTATTCTCTTTCATTATCAGCAGTTTCTTAATGAATGATTATTTTATTTGCAATATCAGCACAGTTTATTTTCTCGTTTTTATTTCGTTCTTTTTATCGATAGTTTATTTTCTATTTTTTCTAATCTTTAAATGAAGTTCATATCGATCATTTCTTTTCCTGTTTTTATTCTACTTTTGAGTATATTGGTGTTTTTTCTTTTTCCATTTTCGTGTCATATTTAAAGTTTAATTGTGACTAAGTTCAAAGTTGTTCTTCCGTTATCAAATTGCTTTGAATGAGTTGTCTTCTGAGTATTAATAATCTGTTGTTTTAATCCTCTATGCTATTCATTAATTCCCTTATCTTTTCTCCTTAGTTATAAGCTGCTTCTTCATACTTTGAAATTAATTTTTACATTTTATCTAATTAAATTTAAAGTTTTTGATCAGCTTCGTTCTTAGGTTATCTTATCTCTATAGGTCCTACCATAACTTTACCTCCTGATGACGAACTTGGCTCCTCTCGTTGCTATTGTTTTTTCCAAATTTCATTTGCCGCTATTCTCTTTAAGTTTTTAAGTTAATTCCTTGAGAATCGAAGAGATTAATCCATTTTTTTTATTTAAAACATATTATTAAAAGTATGGATTTTAAATTTAGATAAAACAATTTAAAGAAATTAAATTTATCACATTTTATTAACTAATAAAAATATAAATATAATTTGTTAATTAATGTATGCATTTTTTAAAATCTCATATCCAAATTTTATTTTATTTTATTAAATTGCTAAATTGAAATTTTATTAAGATTATAAATAAAAGAAAGCAAAACATTCTAATTAAATAATTTTTAAATTTGGTAAAATTTTGATGTTTAATCTTTTAAATCAAGTATCTAATTTAAAATAGGCAATTTATTAATTAAAATGCAAAAATATTTTTTAATTAGTTTTCTTTCATTTAATTTTTTTATAGTATGATAAATGAATAATAAAATTAAAGAAAATTAAAAATTTAAATTTATTTAAAAATCATTAAAATTATGAGATATAAACTAATATAGTTATTTTATAAAGCTTTAACAAAATAAATACTAATCTCATAATGTATATTTATTCATCTTAATAAATTAGTATATTGAAAATATTCTTAAACTATATCGTAGAAAATTTTAAAATTTTTTAAATAATTTATATTTTATTTAAGATGCATTTATGATATAAAAAATATTTTTATGATGTTTTACTTTAATATTACACTATAATTTTCTTTAAAAATAATAAAGTTAAATAAAACTCTTTTCTAATCTAACTTATAAATTTTAGATGTCTTAATATAATTTAATAAATTTTGATGGATTAGCTTAACATTTATATTGAATAAAATACAAATTTAAAATGTAAATTTAAAATAAATTTAGGATATTTTTAAGTAACTTGGTTTGATTTTAATATAATTTTTATATGTTTTGAGAAAAAATCAGTTTAATTTAAAATGAAATACTTTAATTTAATTTTCATGATATATGTTATACTTTTTAATGCTAATAAAAACAAAAAAATAGCCACTTTTTTAAATTTTTCAAAATAATTTATGAGAATTAACAAAATTTTAATCTTTATTTTTATTAAAAAAATAAAAATATCTTTAATTTAAATAATTTTTGAAAAAAATGTTATAAAGGTTTTATTTGGAATTAAAGTATATAAAATAATTTAGAAATTGTGTGTAATTTTATTTTTATAATTTTATTTTTATAATTTTATAGGCAAGTTATTTAAGAAAAAAACTTATTAAAAAAGACAAAATTAAAAAAAATAAAACACAAACTATAATATAAAATTTAATTTAAAATAATAGTTTATTTTTTTATATATAAATAAAAATTTACAATTTTATAATTAACGGAAATAGGTGAAAATTAAAAAAAAATAATAAAGCTGTAATCATAATTTTTATTCATAATTAGTTTAAAAGATTAAAAATATAAATAAATAAGGAACTTAAGCCTTATTTGATTTTATATTAAAAATTGGAAGAGTTTAATTAGAATAAGCTTATACCACTGAGGTAGATAAATTATATAATAGATATTAAAAAAACATATATATAACAAAAAATATAGTTGATCTTATATTTTAAATAAATATAATATTTATGAAATTAATATAGAATTTAATTTCCACCTTAAAATATTACTTTTTTCACTTTTTAATAATAAATTTTAAAGCTTTTTCTCAATAATTTATATTTGAGAATTATTAATTTTATTTTTATTTTAGGATTGTTATATAAAAAAAATTTTGATAATTTTAGAATATTGAAAATAGAAAAAAATGTAAACTTATTTTTCATTTTAATGCTCAAAAAAGTCAAATTTAATTAATTTTAATTGTTAATTAAATTAGAATTCAAAAAATTAGCATCACTTTTTCTCGTATCTTTTTCTTTTATTTCTTAGTTTATTATAACTTTTTATAACTATAAATAAACATTTTTATGACTGTGTATGATTAAATCTAAGTAAATTTCATAATACTAAATTAAATTAAAAATAATAAATACATTAAAAATAATATTTATACTATTAATGGAATTATTTAAAATTTATTCTTAAAAATATATAAAATTTAGCTCATCAAATAGTCAAATTATATTTACAATTTGCATTTAGCCAATTATTACTATAAAAAGAAAAAGAAAATTGCTTATAATGATTATTATATTTTAAATTGAATAAAATTTTAAAATCTTCTAAATTATATTCATTTCAAAGTTATCATTAATAAGTTATTTTATATTTATATTTTAGAGTAAATATAAAAATAGCTATAAAAATTAAAATAAATATTAAAAATATTAAAATAGAGTAATTGAACAAGTATATATGCATTAAATAAAAAAGTTTTGATATTAGTAATAATTTAAATAAGAATGAAATTTAAAAATTATATTTAACAGCAAAAAAAAGTATAAACTTTAAATAATTTTAAAACTAAAAATATTAAAAAATGTATTGAAATTGTTAAAATAAAGTAAAAATTAATAAAATAATCGCAAACTTTTTTATTATAATAATAAAAAATTATATTATTCATTTTCGTTAAAAATAATTAAATAACAAAAATAATATATTTTAATTATTTTCTAAATTAAAAAGTAATTATTATGATTAAGATATAAAATGGCTTCTAAGAAATAACAGAACTTTGAACAAAACATTTAAACAGGAAAATTCTCTAAAAAATAAAAAAACGAAATAATTACAATGAGTGAAAATGAGAAATATGATTGATATGACGAACATTAACCACTTGGAAATCCAGAACTAAAAAAACTTCCGACACAAACTCAAATAGAAATATTATCTAAGTCTTAAAAGAGTTTATGTTTAAAAATAGATACCTCACTGATAAAGTAGAAAAATTATAAAAACTAATAACGTCTTTACTTGAGAAACAATATTAATCATCATAAGAAATAGAAGACAAACTGGAACAAAGAATTCTTTAAATTTAATAATAAATTCAGGTTACGCCATTTTCGATTTAACAGAATTAATCAGATCCTATGGAAATAGAAAATGAAGCTTCAAATTAAAATAAACAGCAAACGTTTATTTAAAATAAGTAGTAAATTTAAATTAAATAAATGTTACTGGAATAATAGTTTAAAAGAAGAATAAAATGCTACGTGTGCAATAAATAACACCAATGAAAATACTGCTACTAACTAAGCGAAATTTAAAGAAAGAATAAATAAGATATTTTTAGAAAACTATTTAGGATATATCCAACATAAAGCGGAAAAATTTATAGAATTTTTTTTTAAAATTCAAATCTTAATCCTTGGAGAAATAATTAGGAACGCTACATGCAAGATGAAAACTATTCAGAATATTAAATGATGGTGCGCTAATGAAGTGGTACACCGCCTAACTAAGCCTAGTAGAAATTCAAGACAAACTAATGGAGACAAGCTGATGGAATAGGTCAGATGGCTGACTACTATAAGGCTTTAACAAAGCTTTTTAACTTTAACTTTAACTATATAAAATATCAAAAATATCAGTAATTTATATAAAATTTAAATAAAGAATATTTATTTTATATATATATGTTTAAAAATGAACCTTTAATTAGCACTTTAAATTAAATAGATATAAAATTAATCATAAATATATAATTTAAATTTTTTTTATAATTATGATAAACTGCTACAAATTACTTAAAAAATTATTTTCATTTTATACATTGCAAGAATTTTTATTTATGTAATAAGCAATTTTAGATAAATTATAATTTAATAGAAATAATAATATAAACTTAAAGTTAGTAAATTTTGCATTCCCTGGGATTTCAACCAGTTCCTGAGTATGGATTTTTAGCGTGACCGCATACCACGACCTTTTTTGAAAGTGAGTGGCTACCACTATTTATTTTCATGAGGACGTACAGGAATTTTTTGCTTGTAAATGCCTGTCTATGCTATCCATAATTTAATAACTTTCATATTCTTCTCTACTCTTTTTAATTTAAATTCTTTAATTTTAAGCAGTTTCATAATAGATGTTGAGGAGATTGGTAAAGTCGAAATTTTTTTAATAGTTATTATTTCAGATTTTTTTAAGAATAATTTTTTTCTATTTTTTCTAATCTTTGAATGATATTGTTTTCAATTATTTGAATTTCTTTTGATCTAATTTCTAAATTTGTGATAAAGTCTTTTCTATGCCAATTTTCGAGTTTAAATTAAAGCTCTATTTAGATTAAAACCAAAGTTGCTCTTCTGTTACAAGTTAATTCTCAATAAGCCAAATTTTTAAGGATTTCCATTTCTTTGTTCTACACATATATATTTACTTCCAGTTCTCGTATTTACATACTTTGATTAAAATAGTATCTTCTTACCTGAATTTACTTTTTTCATTTCTTAAATCATTTTTTAGACCTCTTCAGGAATTTAATTCTTAGATTCCTCAGTTAAGATCTTTTCGATCATTATAAAGATTAAATAAGATTATAGTAAAAGATTCAACCAGATAATTATTTTTAAATCTTAATGCATTTTAAAATTTTATTTCTATATTTTATTTTATATCTATTTTAATTTGAGATAAAAGGCAGAGTTTCAAAATTTATTTTAGCTTTTATTAATTACAAAAATTATAAGAAATTGTAAATTTAGTTAAATGAATAAATTAAAGATAAATTTTAAAAGCTAAATTTTTTTTGTTGTTGAAATCATTCAAAATAATTTGAAGATAGATGATCAAAATATGACATAATCGTTCTATCAATCATCAAAATATAGAAAAATCGTTTAAAATAACTTTACTTTATTTGACTCTTGAAAAAATTTTATTTCTAAATCTCAAAGAAATCCTGCCTCGATATGTTGCTATTCTGGTCGAGAATTAGAAAAACCTTAAGTCATTACTGAAATCATAAATAATTTTTTATTTAGAATAATTTAACAGTATTATTTGATATAATAATTGAATTATCCTCTAACTTCTTCTAACTCTATCCTTCGGACTGACTCACAAGATATTGAGAAAGAAGATGATCAATTTTGATTTTAATACGGTAAAAATAAGAAAATATGAACAAAGAGACAGGTGAAGCTAGAGCATTACTAGACTTTTATTAAGAATAAAATTTGGTTTCTTTTATTTATCTTGGTGAAATCAATAAAGGTGGAACTACGTTAATTAATGAATTTATTTGTTTAATTATTAAGATAATAATTAAAATAAGAAAAAAGTTAAGATAATATTAAATTTATACATTAAAAATATATATTTATTAAAAAAAGCATAATTATAAAGTTTAATATACCTTATTAAAGTAGTAAAATATTGAAATGTAAACACTATTTTAAATCTTAAATAATTATAATTGCTTAATATAATAAAAATATATAATATATAAAGAAAAATAAATTTATTTAAGATTAAAATGAAAAAATACAAAGTAAATTCTATAGAAAGAAGTAGAGCTAAATATAATTAATAAAATGTGTATTTTAATATTGATAATTATAATTATAAGAACGTTAATTTAGAAGAATACCTTATATTAAAATGAATAAATTTAAAGCAAATTTTGCAAAAAATAAATTTTTTAATAGTTGGAATATAGGTAATATTAAAAGTAAATTCTATAAAAAGATATATTAAATTAAATTAAATTAAATTAAAAATACTAAAATGGAAATAAAAAACTAAATATAATTTAGCAAATAGTATGAAATTATTAAAAATAAAATAAAGAAAGTTTAAATTGATAATTTAAGAAAAATTTATTAAAAATTCTTCAAAAATAAAAATATTTTATTAGAAATAAAAAGATTTAATATATCTACCTAAATAATTTATATTTATAAAAAAAAATTAATTTAATTCAAGCAAAAGTAATTTATTTTCTGTATATTTTATAATATAAAATTTATTTATGAATCAATAGAAGAGAAATATAAGCTTAATTATCTGTTTTTATAGATTATGTATTTAAAAATAAAAATAGAAGGTATTTAAGATGAAATAAAATAAAATCACTTAGATGTAAAATCAATTTGTGAAACTCTTTCTGTCAGTTTAAAATTATGAAATAAATATTCAATTTTAACAAATACTTATACTGTTAATTATAATTATATTTAAATCAAATATAAAATCTTCATTACTTTAATTTATTTAAGAGATTATTTATAAAATATTGTAAACTAAAATAAAAAAATGCATTGTAATTACCCAATCCGTTTATAAAATAAGTATATAACCAAAAAATATTATACAAACAATGGGAAAAGACAGTTATTAAAATTTTTTGACAATTTTATTCTATTAAATATTATTTTCTTAATTACTCTTGCTTATTCATATAATAAATTTTATCTAAATAAATTTAAATCCAATTTATAAGGAATAATTTCAAAAAAAGTTTTGAATAAAGCATCTTATAATTTTTATTAAAATAAATTAAAATAAGTAAATTTAAGGGTATTTTTTAAATTATATATAAAGAAAAATATGAAAAATAAAGTAGAAATATTTAAAATTTTAGTTTAAATAGTTTTTTATTTAAAGAAGAGAATATGTTTAATTTTAATTTAATCATAAATTTAATTTAATTTAAAGTTCAGAAGTTCTCATCTCTAGTTTTACTGCATCAGCTACTTCTCAAAACTTTATAATCTTTTTTTAGAATTTTCTAATACTTATTAGTAATGTTCAGATCCTATTGCCCAACTAACCTCTTTTCATTGTAAAATTTTTAAACAGAACTAACATGTAATATACCCTCCATATTCGTTTTCGTTTAAAACAAATAAACCGTTTGTATATGTTTCTATAAATTTGAACAAACAAACTTTACAGGTGACCTCTTGGCAATGAAGAACTAATTTCTCAGTACACTATCCATCACATCCTTAAAAACCACAAACATAATTATCTAAATCTATTTTATTCTAACTTTATTATTATTCCAATCTTTTATTTGATTCTTATAATTTTTGCTCAAACAACTCGTTTCCCAAAATTTACTTTACTTTCTTAAGCTCAATTTCAGTATTACAAATAGTACAATTAAGTTCTTTATTTCCTTTCTCATTTTCTAAAGTGATGATTAATCCATTTGTCTTTTCATTCAGTAAATTAGTAATGCAAAATCTACAAAAAATATGATTGCAAGTTAATTCTATGGTGTCTTAGAATTGAATGTTTTTATTACAAATTTAACATTATAATCTTAAACTTACATTTTATAACTCTTAATTTAAAAAATAATCACCTTCAATCTAAAATTATTACTCATTTTCGGGCTTTTTATCATTATTTTATCCTAATTAAACTTGAATTTCACTTTAATTTTTTTAATTTGCTTTTTTATTTTCCTCTACTTTAATATTTTGAAGAATTTGATTATTTAAGTTTAAGTTTTCTTCTTTATGTATCTATTTTTCTTACTATGGATAGTTCTTCTAATCTACTTGAAATTCTTGTTAAAATTGAATGATTTCAATCTTAGGAAATATTTATTGCTAAATCTCATTTAAAGTATAAAAAGGAAATTGAGGAATTATATTTTTGCTAATCTATATTTATTTCATGCTAGTTCATAAATCCAGTTGAGAGTCAAATCCATCAGTTTACGAAATTATCTTTTTATAGATAAGATTATAACTTCCATTCTTGTATAAAACTTAAATATTAGCACAAAACCCTTAAGTCTTCATTTTACTTATATCATATGGTAAATTCTGGTTAGCATCTAGTTATATAATTTCAATATTCAAACTCAAAACTATTTACAGAATACCTAGACAAATTCCTTCTGCTTCATATCCTACTTAAAGTGTATTTTGGAGTAATTTCTAAAAAGGAATTTAGGAATAAGTTTGGAAGATCACTTTATGTGCTTCTAAATAATTAGCTGTAAGAGTTCTCATTTCCCATACAACAACATCATCAGTTTAATTAATATTTTCTTAAATTTATTATTCTATAAATTAGTAAATTTGAGTGCTTTCTTATAGCTTTTATTCTTTTAGAGAATATAATAAACTTATAAATTTTTATCTTAATCTAATATTTCCATTTCCTTTTCTAACTTAGTAATATCCTTGAGCTTTCTCAAATTTTTCTATAAAGAAAAGAAAATCTTAACTAGGAGTTGAAGGTCTTATTAAATGTTCTAAATATGAGAGTCCAATAACTCTATAAAAACTGTTTCCATCATTTTTTGCCGTTCTAAAGGCATCGTAATCTCTTTGAAGTTTGTTCTTTGATTCGGAAGATAAAAATTATTAGTTCTACTATATTAGTATATTTAAATAGATTCTTTTACTAATTCTTTAGTCATTTACTATTTCTAAGTTTTGCAAACGTATTTAAACTTACTATTCTTCAAATTAATTTTGTTTATTTTATTATCTTTCAAGTTACTAAGCTTGATAATTCATTTGTTAGAAATTAGAATGCTAAGAAATTAAGGAATTTTATGAGGAAATATCTTTGATGAGAGCTTAATTATTTGAAGAATGACTTAAGTATTATTAGGGAGTTTTTTATAACTAATTGAAAGATTAATCTTAGTTTTGCTCCTTAAACATTTCCATTTGACTAATTACTTATTGAACTGAAACAGAACGTTTTGGTTAAACAATGCTAGCTGTAAATTCGAAATTAATGTTTTCTTATCTAAAAGCAGTAGCTTGATTTTAATTATCTGCTTTCTATTAATATATTTAATTTTGCGGATATCTAAAATTATTTATGCTTAATTACGTTTGCTCATTTTCCGGTAAAAGTTTATAAATTGAATTATCTTTTAGCTTATCTTAAGATTTTTTTTCTTCTTAATCTTTTTGAGTGCTTTCAATTTTCGAATTTTCTGATTTAAATATACTATTAAATTTCGATATTTAGCTCTGTAATTATTAATTTTACACCATGCTTTATTCTAATTAAAACTAAATTTATTTATATTAAAATTATTAATTTTAAACCTCTAGTTCAAGTTAATTTATATAAGCTTTCTACTTTTGGACTTCTGAATCTAATAGCTATCTTTAATTTTCTAAGACTTATTTTTCCTCTTTAATATAATTTTACTACTCTTATATTTTTTACTATTTTTGTGAATTTATTTCTATGTTTTTTCCTTTTAGTTCTTATTAGAGCAATTAATATTAATTTAATAAGCTATTATTTCTCTCTTCCTTTTCTTATATATGGGTTTTTAGCTATAGGTATTATTATTCTAGCTGCTTTATCTGAAATTCTAACTAATTTATTTTATTTTCTTATTACTAATTTTATTATTTTAACTATTAGTTTTCGTTTTTTAGCTTATTGTTTAAAACTTAATGTAGGTTATTTTCTTGTAATCAATCCTATTGAATTTATATTAAATCAACAAGTACTTTATTCTAATATTATTGAACTTACTCTTTATTAAATTGTTGGCAAATTTAAAATGGGGCTTTGGTTTAACTGATGATTCTTAGGTATATTTTCTTTAGTTATTTGCTACTAATCTTTCATATTTTACTGACTCTGGAAACTTTGCATCCTCTTGTCCTAATCTATTTATGGCCAGACCTGGTATTATTACTGTTATTCTTTTATAAAATTTTGATTAAAAGTATTTTAATTTGTAGTCTCTAGATAGGTAAATACTTTGGAAGGATCATTTTGATTTATCTAAAATAAAAAGTTACTGCTTATGATTATTAACTCTTGTCTTTTTCAGTTCAAATTTTTAAAGCAAATTATAAATTTTAGTCAGTTAGTATATTTAAATTAATACAAGACTTAACTGGGCATTTGAAAAATTATTCTATAGGCTTTTTATCCAATTTAGGCTTAAACTGCTAAGAAAGTAAGGAGTTGAATATGCACTCATCACATAATTAATGTATGCAAGTGAGAATAAATTCAGAGTTTTTGGGAAATTTCTTGCAATTATTGCAATTAGCTTATTACTAGTACATAGGACGTATTTATTATTATTAAGCTTTTTTAATGCTTAAATATGTGAAAATAAATTAGTTATTTTATAATTATTAACTAAAGAATTTATTTAATTATAACTTTACTATCTTATATCTTTTTTACTTTATAAGAAAGGTTTGTTTAATAAGAAATATTCTATGTATTTATTCTAAAATAAATTTAGATACTCCTTTTTCATTTCTTAGAAATTTATTCTATTAGAATGTAAGAAAATTATTGAAAATCACGTTTTTTCGTTAAATTAAAATGGAAAATTAAGGAAAATATTTTTCATATTAACATAAATTTCTTAAATTTTGAGTTTTATTTTTGAAAATAATTTTTTTAATTCTTTTATGAAAATTAATAAAGGGAAATTATATTAATATAGTATAAATTAGGTTAAATATGAACCTTTGATATGAGAAAAATTATGCTTATATTTTATTATTTTAACTTAAAAATTTTGAACTAGTTTAAAAGTACCTTTTGTCAGTTAGTAATTTTTATGTAATAAACTGAAGAAGAGAGAATGCTGATTTGCTTTTTTAAGACTAGAAATTCTCGCAATTAAAGATGTCTTTAAAGTCTTTAAGTTAAAATTAATTAATTAATATTTTAAACATTCAAAAGAAAAATTTAAATTTAAATTTTTTTTCTTATATTAATGATTATTTTCATTCTAACTATTTATTTATTTTTTATTAAACAAATTTAATTTTTAATTTTTAAATTTGTATTTAAATATTTTTACTTTAATTTATTCATGTAAAATAAAAGATTTATACTTAAAAGGTATAATCTGGTAATCTTTTGTTTTATCTATTTCAATTGCACGAAATTAATGTTAGAAATCTTAACACCAGTTAACTTTAATTTCAAAATACAATTATTTCTTGTTCCTTTAAGTATTTTTATTTTACATTGAAACTTTCAGATCTTAAATTAAAAAAATTTTAACTATTTAACCATAACTATTACTTCAAAATGCTTTTACTATATAAAACTATTTAAATTTTAATTTTTAATAAGCAAGATCATTAATGAAAGTCAAATTATTTATATAGTTATTAATTTTTTTAATTTTTAAATATCAAAAACAAAATGAAAGTAACCTTTAAATTTTAGAATTTTTAATTTTATTAAAAAAGTATAAAATTAAATAATGTTTATGATTATAATTAACTAAGATTCTAATTTTTATATTAATTATTAATCATTAAAATAAATGTTCGCCTTCTGGCTTAATTGAAGTTTTAAATGTATAATATCTCCTTTCTTGCATGTTCGTTCCTTGCATTGTTCTTTTTCCTTGATTTCTCTCTTTTGAATAATCTGAGTTTTGAAATTTTTTCCAAATTTACCCATTTTCGATGGGATGTAATTTTTATATTAGAAGATAAATTTACTTTATTTACTTAAAATTTTATTTTTATATTAATTTTTATTTAATTATGTATATTTTCTTCTTTTAAGCAATTAAATATTTTATAGATACAAGTATATATTTTAGCATTTAAATCCATGAAATAAACTTTAAATTTTGTTTGATTTTTTTGCTAATATTTTGCTTTTCTTTTTTATTAATAAAATGAATGAAAATAATTTTAATATTTATATTAATTATATTGAAATCGTATGATAAATTAATGAGAATATAAAAGTTTCAATATTTTAATATTTCTAGATATATCTGCAATATATCTATAATATCTATAATCTAAGCTATAAATATTACAAGAATTCTCAATATAAAAGTTTATTATCGTCTATCAACCAATTAAATAAATTATCAAAATAAATTAATTACAGTTATACTAAAATTTACCTTCAATATAATTTTAATTATTTAAAATTAATATATTCAATTAATATATTTATATTTGCTATTTTTATTATACACATCTTTAATTATTGATCTTTACATTCTAAATCATTTTAAACTATATTTAAATTAACTAAGGTTTAATTATTAAAAAAGAATAATTAATTCATTTTATTTAAAAGATTATTTAATTTAAATTAGAATATAATTTTAATGATTTTTCAATATTTTTAATTTTTATTTATTTTTTAATAATTTTAATATTTCATCTTAAATTTTTCTTATTACTTATTGATATAATTTTTTTTCATAACATAATATAGCATAATTTATTATAGTGGTTTAACCTTTTTTTTATCACTTATTAGTTTGTTAGTATATTGTTTAAGAATAATTATTCACTTAAAATTTACTCGGATCTGCACTGACATGTTTCTTGATAATTTTAAGATTATTTTCCTTTATTTTTCGATATTTCAAATCTTAATCATTTTTATTGGAATCATTTACTGTCTTTAAGGTATAATTAACTTCTTTTTCTAGTTGGAGTATTTATTTCCGATAAAGTAAGCCTTCATTTGTTCAGCATATCTTAATATTTATTATCATTTATTTTATATTAATCTATTTTATTTTTATAAACATTGGTAGCAATTTCTTACTTTATGACCTGAACGCTTCCAATAACAGCATATCGTTATTTTCCTATAGGGACTATATCTTGTTTCATATTGTTATTCTATTTCCGTTGGGATATTTTGTATTTAGGATTATTCTGGTTTACATATTTTCGAATTTTAAATTTCTCTTGCTATTTGTTCTATCTGTAAAATTTTATCTAAAAATTGTTGCAAGTGCGAGTTTAGAACTAATTCCTATCGTAGTGTTGAATTTTCCAATTAAAAATTTTTCATAGAGTTTAATAATTAATTAGTTCTTTGATAAAGATTTTTAATAACTTTTGTTAATTCTTAATTCTCTATCTAAAGAAGGTTGAGATAATTGGCTACATCCTTCAAAGTGTTATTAAGTTTTAAGTCTGCTATTTCTTAGGAATTATTTAAATTTATATATAATAATATAAGGATGAAAATTAATATTTAAACTTAATATAAATTATGCAATTTAAAATTTATTTTAATTATAATTTTTTTCCTATAAATAATTTATTATCTTTGCAATTAAAATATTTAAAATTTAATCAAAATTATTACCATCAAAATATAATTTAGTTCTTTATATCATATAAATCCTAACTTATCAAAACTAGAAATTTATAGATGTAAAACAACTTTAATCTTATAAGAGAATCATAAATTTTTTGTATTTGCTTAAAATTATTCCAATTTATACTACTGAGTGTTCTCTTTTTTAAATAAACTTTTTTCTTTCTAATATGCAAAAGAATGATAAACTAAAAGCTTATATTTATTTTTTAATAAATATTAGTAAATATTTTTTTAATTAATTTACATTACTTTTTTGATTTTAGTTAAATATTTAAATATTTATTTTAAGTAGCTTTATTAATTTGGATTTACATTCCCTCTAAGTTTAAATATCATGCTATAAATATTTATTTTATACTAGCAAACTACAATAATTAATAGTTAAATTTATTTATTTTCTTATATATATAATTAATTTATTTGCAGCAAATTAAAAATATAAAGCTCTTATATTCTATTATTTCTTAATATTATTGCATTTTAATTAAGTAATATTTGAAAGATAATATCATTATACTTTTTTTAATTTAAAAAATTACTTCTATATCATATTAAAATTATAATTTACTTAATATTTAAATTAAAAAAATTTCTAATAATTTCGGAAAAAAATACACAGAAAAATAAAATTTTTTTGAGCTAAAGAAAATTTAAAAATTCTACGTTTCATAATTTCTTTTTTAGGTTATAAAAATAAAAGCAGTTAATTATTCATAAAATAAATTATAATATAATTTTGTTTTATCATTTATAATAATTTAAAAAATTAAAACTTTAAAAATAATTTTATTTTTAAACTATAATAGATATTATATGTTTTTTCCAAAAAAAAACATAATAAATTGATCTTTTAAATAAGAAAATATTTTATTATCTTTCTAAAAAGCTTTTTTTTTAAATATAATATCTTCAGAACTTTAGTTTTCACCAATTAAATTTATTTAGTTTTTAAACTACAAAATAATTATAATTTTTAATGGTTTTAATTTCTTTTAATTTGAACTATCAATTAAATTTAACTTTTTTAATAATTTTTAAATTTGGATAGTATTTTACATAGTTATACATAAATTATCAACTTAGAAAATTAAAAAAAGTTCGTATTACTTAGTTTAGCATAGGTATAATTCAAAGATTTATTCTTAATACTATGAAGATTCATTCTTTTAAAACTATATTAAATTAAATGGATAAGTTTAGTTTTACGTAATATTCGTAAGTGATTTTTATATTTTTTCGAAATTAAAAATTATTTTTTACTTTTTCGCAAATTAAAAAATATGAAATTTCACAATCAAAATCTTTATCAAAAGAAACTTATATTATTGAAAATAGCCATTATCTTCTTAAGGACTTGGTATAAAATCCTGATTGTTCCCAAGCGGAGAATCGAATTATGTCTAAATTAATCATAGGCTAATAACCTGAAATTCAGATTCCAATCAATTGAACAACAAGATATTACTCTTAGAATTTAATATTTATCTTTCTTGAAATATTACATTAAAATAAGTGTAAAAATTGGCTATCTAAGGTTGTATTTAATCAATTAATTTTTTAAGATTTTTTCTAATAAGATCTAAAACTTTTTTGAGTGCGTTTAAAATTATTATAATTCTAGGCTTTTACTTTCTTTCAAATTTTTAAAGTCAACATAATTAGCTTTAAAATTGTCCTACTTAAAATAAAAAACTTAATAATAGTTAATTTAATCTTCATCTTTAATAATAATAATAATATACTTAAAGTTAGTAGAGTTTTGCATTCTCTGGAATTGCAACCAGTTCCTGCGGACAGTTTTTTTAACGTGGGTGTGATCCACGACCTTTTTATTAAGTGGAAGGTTACCACTGTAACCGTTCAAGTGGTCTTGCAAAAAGCTTTTATTTGTAGATCCCTGTTGGAGTTATTCATAGTTTATTGAGTTGTCTCCATGTTCTTTTCTGCTCTTATTCATTTATTTTCTTTCATTATCAACAGTTTTTAAAATATGTTGATTTGATTTGCAACATCAACAAAGTTTGTATTATTGTCTTTATTTCGTTCTTTTTTATGATAATTTATTTTCTATATTTTATAATCTTTTAATGAAACTTGTAGCAATCATTTCTTTTTCTGGATTCAATTCTGTTTTTAATTCTATTGGTATTTTTTCTATTTCCATTTTTGTGTCGTATTTAAAATTTTATTATGATTAAGTTCAGAGTTATTCTTCCGTTATTAATTTGCTACAAATAAGTTATCTTCTAAGTATTAGTAATTCGTTGTTCTAATCTTCTATGTTACTCATTAGTTCCCGTATTTTTTCGCCTAAGTTGTAAGTTGTTTCTTCATAATTTGAGATTACTTTTTACATTTGGTCTAATTAAATTTAAAGTTTTTGATTAGTTTCGTTTTTAGGTTAACTTATCTCTATTTATCCTACCATAACTTTACCTTCTGAAGAAGAGCTTGACTCCTCCTATTGTTATTATTTTTTCTAAATTTCTTTTGCCGCTTTTCTCTTTAGGTTTCTAAGTTAATTTTTTTTAATCTTCATCTTTAAACAATTAAGATCCAGAAGGATTTAAATCTGAAGAATTTATATGAGAAATGTAATTAAAAATCATATTGTAAGAATTTATTTTCCTAAATTTATAACATTAATAAAAACAAATTTACTATTTTCCTTTAAATAAAGATTCTTTTCATAAAAATTTCATATCTAAAATATTAATTTTATTTCTTATTTTCCTTTGTATAATTACTAAATTTATTATAAAAATTTTAAATAATTTAAAATAATAGTAAACTCTTTTTAAAAAAATTATTAATATTAATTATTTTAATTTTATCTTTTTATGATTTTTAAAAAAATATTAAGAATATAAATCCATTATTAAACATTAATTAATTTTGATTTTTAAATCTCATTTAAAAATATAGTAAAATAATACGATTTAAATAAAATAATAAATTACCTCTTAGCTATATTTAAATAAGCATAAAGTTAAATAAAAAAATAAAGTTTTATTAAATATTTTATATTTAATTTAAATTAAAGAAGCTTTACTCTCTTTTATAGTTATTGTTCTCTTTTATTATAATATAAATATTTTTTAGTTGAAGAAAAATTAATTCTATCTTTGTTAAATTATAAAGAAGAAGAGATAAGAATTAATTTAAAAAAAATGGTTGAAGGTTTCAAATCAGGCTTCTATACCACCTATCCCTAAGCCAAAAAGGAAAGGAGGAAGAAGAAACCAAGTCTTAATAATCTTAACAATCTTCTCTATCTCAACCTTAACCAACACTGAACTAACAACTTGGAATCTAACAAAACGAACGAAAGCCAACCTTGAAGA
Organism: Loxodes magnus; assembly: GCA_946699065.1. NCBI lineage: Eukaryota > Ciliophora > Karyorelictea > Loxodida > Loxodidae > Loxodes > Loxodes magnus. The sequence continues at coordinate 164,066 of CAMPDV010000307.1, forward strand.
ATATACACACGGAAACTCCAACCTCAATCGAGAAACCGAGGAAACAGATGAAGTCTGTTCTCCACCAGGAGGTATCAGAGTTCAACCCTTCTGGCCAGATGAGCATGGAGTAGCTCATCAAAGTGGTACTGAACCTCCAGGAAGAGGTCAAGAGATTGAAGAAGGACAATGATATGCTAATGGCAAACCTAGACCTAGCAGAAGGAATTGAGTCAAGACTTATGTCCTAGGAAAGAGATCTTAACGCCTTTTGGAATATATCACAAAGTCAGACTAACGAATCCTAAAATTAGCTTTAGAAACAGACTGAACTGGATAACAGACTCGGAAAAGTAGAAAAGAAATCGTAAACTTTTAAGAAAGAGTAAAGCGAAACTGGAGCTATATAAATGGAAATTGAAGTCTAGAAAGAGTAAAAAAATCAAGGAAAATAATTCAAAATAGAAAAGAAATGTTTCTACTGTGGAAGTATATGACATTTTTATCGGAAGTGTTAGAAATTCTAATAGAAATAAAGAAACTATTGGATAAAAGAACAACAAAAGAAGAAAAAAGAAGAAGAAGCAAGAATGAAAAGAATGTATTGCAACTCGGATGGTTCAATATACAAGATCAAGATGGAACCAAGGCAAGTTAAAGGAGGGAAAACTTGGAAAAATCCGAGTTCCCAATCTCGCTAAAATTGGGCGATCCGAACTTTTATATTTAACAGAAGGGAGCATGAACTGCTGTATTCCTGACGGGGTTGGAAATCCCTAAAACGGAAAAATTAAAATTAATATTATTATTATTATTATTAGAAGAGATAAGAACTATAAATTTAAAAATAAGCTTAAAAAAATTAAATAATAGATAGAACATTTTTTAAGTTTCTAGAAAAAAAATGTATATTTGAGATTTATCATTTTATGATATAAGATATAATAATACTTGAATATAATTTCTTTGAGCTATCTACATTTTATAGATATTGTATTTAAAGATAAAATAAATGAGTTATAATTAAATTTAATATTTAAAAGAAATTTTATATATGAAAAATAAAATTTTATTAGTCTAATGTATTATACCCTTTTATAAAATATATGAAACAATACAATAAATAGTTTAATTTTATATGCTAAATTAAATTTTTACTAAGAATTTATAAAATTAATTTTCATTTAATCTAAAATTATCAAATTATTTTATTAATAAATCTAAAATTTTAATAAGCTTTATATATCTTTATTTTATATAAATGGATATCTAAGTTTTCATTGGAATTTTTGTTGATTAAGAAAATTTTATGATTGAAAAAGAAAATAAATTGACTATGAAAAATTAAACATTTAAATATTTAACTTTAGCATAAGAAAACCATATTTAACCATCTATTTATATTTAAAATCTAAATTATTTATAGCTTTCATGTTAGATAAATCCTTTAGAAACACTATATTTAAATTAATTAAAAAATATTTCTGTTTAAAGCTTCTTGTGAAAGACTAAAAATTAAACTTGCATTAAATTTTTATATTTTTTGTATTAAAAGTATTAAATCATTTGGAAACTTCTCTATATGATTAAAGATTCATTAAATTTAGTATAATTTTAGGATTGTTTTATTTATTATGTTAGAGTAAATGAACTACTATTTCAATAATATATTTGTAAAAATTCATTTCGTATATTTAAATTTAGTTAATTGTTGAATGATTCTATGTTATGCATCAGTTTATTAATACTAAAAGATATAAAATTATAAGTTTTTATATGCTTGTAAGGTTTTTATATTATTGAGATTTGATAATAGCCCTTAATTTATTTTTAAAATGAGGATTATATTTAAAAAATGAATTTAGTCGAAAAGAAAACGCAAACAAAAATTGTTTTACCAATATCATAAAATTAAAAATTAATTATTTATCTATTATTAAATTTTAGAGTCTTGGCATAATAAAAATATTATAAAGAAACATATAAAATTAGTTATATAATAGTTGTTTTAACTTTTCTTAAATTTATTAATTTTAGTTAACTCTATTTGCAATTTTTTTAAGCAATTATAAATTTGTTAAGACAACAAAATTAAATAAAATTAAATTTTAGTAAAAATAGAAAATAAAATTATAAGGAATCAGCTTTTTAAAAATGGATTTAAAAAATAAAAAATGATCTATCAAACAAAGTATTAAACTTATATAGATTATATAAATTTTGTAAGGTAAATTAATAAATAATTTAATCAATTAAATAACCAAATAATTTTACATTCAACATAATATGATAAATAACATTTTTTGAATAATTATAAAGTTTATAATATTTAAGGAAGTCGAAATAGATTTTGAAGATAAAAAATAGTAAAATATATCTTATAAAATTCAGAATGAACTTGAATATATTAAGATATTTTAATATTAAGTTAAAATTTAAACTATATTTATGTAACTTAGATCTATAAATTTCATATAAACAAAATCTAATAAATAACTTAAACAATTTTTACCAACAAAAGGAATTTAAATTTTAAAAATTGTGAGTATGAAATTCATATAATCTCTATAATTTGCTTATATCATGCTATTAAATCAATAATATTAAAATATAGCATTAAATACAAATCATTAAATGAAGAGTGGCAATGTTGTAAAAACAAGTAATTTAGAATATAAATAATTATTTTTTATATGAGAGAGTTAAATAAAGTTTATACATATTCTAAATTTATATTAAATTAATAATTTTAAGTATTTAAATATAAATATCATTTATGAATTTTCATTTAAAATGAATATAAAACTTAGAAATATTAAATTAATTTATATTTAATAATTTTTATTTAATTTTACACATATTTCATTATAATTGTAGAAATCAAATATTTATAATCATTTTTTTAATTGGAAGATTAATAAGATAATATTTTAGTTAATTAGTTTTTAAAATATTTAGACAAATATTTTGAAAATGTAATATAACTAGATGAAAGTAATATATTTTAAAATTAAATTATAAACTAAAATGATAAAAATAAGTTTTATTTTATAAATATTCTTTTATTATTTAACTAAAATAATATTTTATTTTAAATATTTAACTTAATTTATATTAAACATTATTTATATAATACTCTATTTTTATATAGATATAATCAAAATAAAAAAAGAATAGATTTTTTTAAAGATTTAAATAAATTTGTATGATTAAATTAAATTATGATGTTTTATTTTGATTAATAACTTTTTTCTATATCTATAATATATTTTCGAATTTAAGCTACAAAATATTAATTAATTTAACTTAAAGAATAAATATTTAATATAAATAAAAATATTATGAATATAAATAAAGAAAAATATAATAAAAATTATATTTAAATTTAATTTTTATTAGGATATAAAAAATTATTCTAACCTATCTCCTTTTCTTTTTATTTTTCTAGTCTCATTCAAATAAACATTTAACTAAGTAAAAAATACTAAATTTAAATTTATTCCTTTAAGTTTTAAATTATGTTTCTTTCTATAAGAATATTTAATATTTTATCATTAAGTGATATTTAAAATTCCACTACCTGCTTATAATAGAAAAATAAGAAATTTATTTGCATAATCTAAAAATTATAATAGTAAAAGTAAAGGGATAGTTTAATCTTTTTCCTAATATTAATAAATTTTTATCTTTATATTTTTATTTAAAGCTTTTCAGCATACAATATCTCTAAATTTAAGAATAGAATTTTAATTTTAATTAAACCTAAAAAGATTTATTAATTTAAATCTTTGCAAATAAAACTAAAGATAAATTATTTAAATTATGAAACAACATGAATTTATTACATTTTAGATTCATTATTTAAGTCTCTAGAGTTGGAAAGAGCAATAAAGTTTTTTACTTTACCTATCTATTTGAAAAATTAAAAATAGTTTAAAATAAAGATTATGGTAGTTAACATAAAAAATAAGGCTAAATGAATGTTAAATTTAATTTTGATGAAACATTTTATATGATAATATTTTTTATCTTATATAAAGTCTTCTTCTTAGTTAAAGAAAATAAATAATAAAGAACAAAATTATAAAGATTCTATAATTAATTGAACAGGATCATTCATTATATCAAATAAATTTAATTCTTAAATAAACAAATTATAAAATATTTATTTATATAATAAGCTTAATATAATAAAGCTTGCTATTTGATATAATTATTAATTAATATTTCTCTATTCAAATTAAACGGCTTTAATTATGGAAATTCCAGAAGATATTTAAACAAATGAGTTACATTAAGAGGATTAATTATAAGAATAACTTGAATTTTTGAAAGACACTTAAAAATTAACTAGTGAAGATCAAAAGATAAATGGCAAACAGTCTTAAAGTACTAATAATCCTTTATTAGAAGAAATGAATAATAGAATGAAGAAAGCAAACCTAGAAAATTGTTTTAAAAGCAAAGTACACTGAGAAGTATAAATGCAAAATGAAAATGCTCAAGAGAAAAATTTTATTAATATAATATGTACTAATTGTTGTGAAGTTATTAACGAAAAATTTTTGGAGTTTCATGGTAAATAATGCTAGAATAATCCATCAATTTTTTTATCGTACCAAGGATAAGAATATGTTGAGTAAATAGACTTCAAAATAGCAAAGTTAATTAATTCCTTACAATAAATTAAAGAAAAACAAATTTTTGTATACTCTCTCAAAATTCTTCAAGAATAGTACTAGGATTTAACATGCCATATAAACATTAAAAATATTATTAATAAACTAGAAGGACTTAAGTAGAATCAAACACTTCTTAATTAAGCTTATATTGACAGATTAATTGTTTTAGCTAGAGTAAGCTTTTATATAGGAAAAAATGTAAGAAGCTTTTGAGTATTAAAAAAATCAGGAAATTGAATTGTAAAAATAAATAATTGAAAGAAAAAAAGAACTAAATTCCCTTTATTAATAAGTCTAGCAAAAAAACAAAAATTCACTAAAGATAATTAAGAGACGTCCACATAGTAGTTTATTAAATTAGACTCAATTAATTAGTTATCAATCCTCTACAAACTCCAAAATTTAGAAAGAAAATAAAAATAGTAACTTACATGCTTAGGAATACTAAGAGTTGAATAAATAAATTCAAATTAAATTCAATCTGAAAAACTAGCTTTTATCAAATATTTCCCCTTCTTTATCTTTAAGTGAATTGAGTAGTTCAACTAATCCAGAGTATAGGAGAGCAAAAATTATTTTAGATTAAAAGGGATATCTAGAAGATATTCCTGAAGAAGAAAGATTGCATTACTTTTATAAGCTATGTTCGAACTAAAAGTTGTAATACAAAAGTCATCACTTAGTATAAAAAGTTTAGATAAATCAACTTTATGAAGTAATTTTTAATTCAGAAAGTCAAGGCAAATAATTTACCTCCATCTGAATGGAATCAATTCATATAAAACGAACTGAGAAGTGAAATTAATAAAATAGAATTAAAAAAATAAAAAATCCAAGCAGATAATAAAATTAATTAAACAGACTATTAATAGTAAAAGAATAATTAAATTTTTTTACCATTAATTAAAATATTCATTAAGAAAAATTTTCTTTGCATAAAGCATTATTTAGTTTTGCTGCTAAATAACATAATAAATCCTTTTACCCACATAATAAATTCAATTTTAGCTTTGAAATATACTTTATAATAATAAGGTTTTATTAATTAAATGATATCGTTTTAAAATAAAATTAGCATATTTAACTAGATCTCCTTAGTTATTATTGATATATGAAATGGCTTCTAAGAAATAACAGAACTTTGAACAAAACATTTAAACAGGAAAATTCTCTAAAAAATAAAAAACGAAATAATTACAACGAGTGAAAGTGAGAAATATGATTGATATGACGAACATTAACCACTTGGAAATCCAGAATTAAAAAAACTTCTGACACAAACTAAAATAGAAATATTATCTAAGTCATTAAAAGAGTTTATGCTTAAAAATAGATACCTCACTGATAAAGTAGAAAAATTAGAAAAAATAATAACGTCTTTACTTGAGAAACAATATTAATCATCATAAGAAATAGAAAACAAACTGGAACAAATAATTCTTTAAATTTAATAATAAATTCAGGTTACGCCATTTTCGATTTAACAGAATTAATCAGATCCTATGGAAATAGAAAATGAAGCTTCAAATTAAAATAAACAGCAAACGTTTATTTAAAATAAGTAGTAAATTTAAATTAAATAAATGTTACAGGAATAATAGGTTAAAAGAAGAATAAAATGCTACGTGTGCAATAAATAACACCAATGAAAATACTGCTACTAACTAAGCGAAATTAAAAGAAAGAATAAATAAGATATTTTTAGAAAACTATTTAGGATATATCCAACATAAAGCGGAAAAATTGATAGAAAAAAATTCTTTAATTTAAATCTTAATCCTTGGAGAAATAATTAGGAATGCTAATGCAAGATGAAAACTATTCAGAATATTAAATGATGGTGCGCTAATGAAGTGCTACACCGCCTAACTAAGCCTAGTAGAAATTCAAGACAAACTAATGGAGACAAGCTGATAGAATAGGTCAGATGGCTGACTACTAAGGCTTTAACAAAGCTTTTTAACTTTTTAACTTTTAACTTTTATTAACATTTTATCAAAATAAATAAATTTTTATTTTAGTCTATTCTAATTTGTTATAACTATGAAACACTTTAATAATTTAAAAAATTTTAACTAATATATTGAATATTAATTTAACAATTTAAAATATTATGAGGGTTAAATAAATTTATATATTCCTAGATATTTATCTTAATCATAAAAATTATAATTGTAAATTATTTATCTTTTCTTAGAAATAAGCTTATATTATTTAAGTTATTTAAGCTTTTATAAAGATAACTATTATGAGATAAATTAAGAGAGTAAGAAATTATATTATATTTATGAAGATTTTTATTTAGAATCTTAATCAATAGCGAATGCTTATAATTTGTTCGTATAAACGCTTAGATGATATATTCTTAAGCCTATTTTTTGATTCTACAATACTCAAACATCTTCTTTTAGGTAAACTTAAATAAAAATATTTATTTTCTTAAATTATTTTTAAATATTTAATCATATATTTTACTATAATATTATAATTTAAAGAAATATACAATATACAATATATAATACTATAAAAAATAAAAGTATAATAACATTATAAATTTTTAAAATATTAAGTTAAATTAAATTAAAAAGGAGTAATTATATAAATTCTTTGATAGTTAATAAATTATTTATTGTATATACAACATTTAAAATTTATTAATAGACAATTAATTTAGCTTTTATTGTTTAGATTATTTAACTTATTCTATTATTTTTAAATTTGTTAAAAAAGTAAATTATTATTTTATTTTTATAAATTTATCTATAAAGAACTTATTAATATTTATATTGCAAATGTAGCTAATAAAAAGAAAAAAGTTTTATGATTTTGTAAGAAAGAATACTGAAACTGTATTCGATTTAACGTTTTTACTACTAGATCATTATATTATAAGCTTATAGAATTTTAAAGTGTATAAATCAGCCAATCCATAAGATAATTAAATAATAAAAATCCATTTTAGATTTGCAGAAACATTAAAGCGTAACTTATACTAAGCAATTTTTATATTTTAGAAAATATTAGCTTTTTCCAAAGTAGCAAGAGTAGATACTAATTAAATAATTATTGATATGAGATTTAAGTTAAAAATATTAGGAGATTTATCATATAAAAAACATTATAACTATTATTTTTGATAATAATAATAATAATAATAATATACTTAAAGTTAGTAGAGTTTTGCATTCTCTGGAATTGCAACCAGTTCCTGCGGACAGTTTTTTTAACGTGGGTGTGATCCACGACCTTTTTATTAAGTGAAAGGTTACCACTGTAACCGTTCAAGTGGTCTTGCAAAAAGCTTTTATTTGTAGATCCCTGTTGGAGTTATTCATAGTTTATTGAGTTGTCTCCATGTTCTTTTCTGCTCTTATTCGTTTATTTTCTTTCATTATCAACAGTTTTTTAAAATATGTTGATTTGATTTGCAACATCAACAAAGTTTGTATTATTGTCTTTATTTCGTTCTTTTTTATGATAATTTATTTTCTATATTTTCTAATCTTTTAATGAAACTTGTAGCAATCATTTCTTTTTCTGGATTCAATTCTGTTTTTAATTCTATTGGTATTTTTTCTATTTCCATTTTCGTGTCATATTTAAAGTTTTATTGTGACTAAATTCAGACTTTATATTGCTTTGAATGAGTTGTTTCTGAGTATTAATAATTAGTTGTTTTAATCCTCTATGCTATTCATTAATTCCCTTATTTTTTCTCCTTAGTTATAAGCTATTTCTTCATACTTTGAAATTAATTTTTACATTTGATCTAGTTAAATTTAAAGTTTTTGATCAGATTCGTTCTTAGGTTATCTTATCTCTATAAATCCTACCATCACTTTACCTTCTGATGACGAACTTGACTCCTCTCGTTGCTATTGTTTTTTCTAAATTTCTTTTGCCGCTTTTCTCTTTAGGTTTTTAAGTTAATTCTTTGAGAGTCGAAGAGATTAATCCATTTTTACTATTATTTTTGATTAAAAATAAATTTAAAGTTAAAAAATGTAAAAAAAGTACTTTAAGCGAAAGAGAATTATAATGTATATATATAAAAAATTATTTTAGAGATTTGAACTAAAATATTAAATAGAAATAATAATTTTATTAATATTATTATATTATATAAGCAAATTATTCATAAATTTACATGCTTAGCAAAGAAATAAACTGCATAAACTCTCATTTATTGAATCTAATCATATTTTTTTAATTTATTTTATATAAAAACTACATTTTTCTTAAAACTCATTTAGATAATTTTTTCAGAAATTATATAGTTTTCTATCAGCTAAGATTCTTTTTAATTTTGCAAATGATTAAAATGATTAAAGTTTATAAATAAAGATAAAATAGTTATAGGAATAAAGAAGAGTAAAGTATGATTATTATATTATTTAAAGTATTAGTTTCGAAGTTTATAAAATTAGATAATTACTTTATAAAAATATTAAAAAGCTAAAAGTTTACAAAGCAAAAGTATCTTATACTAATTAATTTTATTTATTAATAAAATATATAAATCTTATTTAATATTAAAATAGAAACATTTATTAAAATTTTTAATTCTTTAATATATTTTAGACTGTATAATATTAATATTATAAATTATAAAATAGAAATATAAAATAAATGTTTTTAAATATAATTTAATCAACTCTAATTAAATTATTCATTTTTTATCATAATTATTTAAATATACTATATTAAATTACTATAAAATTATATCTTTCAAATTGTTTTAAAATTTTTATAAATAAAAGCTTAGTTCTGATATTAAGTTAGTAATTTATTTTTATTTTAGTTATGCTTTAAAAATTAAATTTTTATTCAAGCGAAAAATAAAGGAAGATTAAGTAATTAATCACATAAAAACATCAAAAAAATTTGATATTTTTATTAGAAAGATTTTTAGAGATGATATTTTACTTTATCTAGAAAAAATACAAATTAAAAGTTAATATTATATTTTGATTTAAATACAAAGAATAATAGAAAGTTAAATATTAAAATATTAAAAAATTAAATTATTTATAAAATAATAAGGTATTATACATAATTTATTTTATACTTTTAATATATTAATTAATAAAATTTAGATTTAATTTAATTTAATTTCATTTAATTCAAATTTTATTTTAAGATTTAGATATTTATGTGAGATACAAAAGCTTGATGAAAGATTAAAAAAAAGTAATGTGAATCTTTTTTATGCTGGAATTTCCCATTTTTTATTGCAATATCTATTTGATAATTTTATTCAAGCTAGAAAATCAATCATATGAAAGTTAGTAATGAATAAAGCTTTTCTTACATTTTTGAAAGACTTTAACTTAAAATTGAAATTGAAATTTATAAATTAAATCCACCAAAAATAAATTTGAAATTTATTTTTTCTCTTTTTTTAAGATTTAAATATTGGTTAGATTAGATATGATTATCTCTTTTTTGTTTTAGTCTGCTTTTCCATAAAAGGTTTTGCAATGCCATAAGTAACTAATTTATTACAAAATTTTAACCCAATTTTTTTCAAAAACATAGGATTAATTAATAAATTTGTAAAATTTAAAAATTATTTTTTTACCTGTTTGATAAAAATTTTTAATTAAAATAAAAAGAATCTATGATAATTTAAAATTTATTAAAGTCAAATTTACTCCAATTGTCATTAAATGTATATTACACTAAAAGTATAAAAATTAAGCATTAATTATCATATTTTAGATTCTTAAATTAAAGAAAGATTATTTAAGTTTTAATATTTCAAATTATTTGATGTATGAAAAATTTAATAAAAAAGGGTAGTTATTTTTTAAGATAAAAAATAATTAAAGTATGTTTCTTTTAGTGATGTAGTTATCTCATTTTCTAAAACTCTGCTTCGTCCTTTATATCTTATTATTAAAGTAATATCTCATCATCCTAATTCTTTCAAAGTAACCTTATAAATTTTTATTTTTAGACTTTGAATTTTATAAGTATCTCAGGATTCTGATAATTTTTAAGTATAACACTTCTTTTGCTTTTTGTTGAATTCAGAAATCTTAAAAACGTATGGTTTGATTTTACTTTCCAAAACAAAAACTGATTTTACAATTCTATCATCATGATTCTTAATGAAGCATATGCGGTAATAGTGCTTTTCATTTTAAAAGTTTCTCATATTGGAACTGCATGACTACTTGATATTTCATATATAATTTTAAATTAAAAAATTACTTAATGCTTTTAATATGTAATTTGGAAATAAAAACGAAAACAGCTTTAGGCTTAATAACTTTTAACTGCATAAATTTAACTTTTAAGATAAATTTATTAATAAATAATCTTAATTAGGAAAATCTAAGCTCAACTTTAAATTAAAAGTATATTTATAATAAAATTTATATTTTTCCTTTAATATTTTTCTATCTGCTATCTTTAGAATTTTATTCATAGATTCGCATAATCTTTAAACACTTTGAACTATTTTAAAAGTGATAACAATAATTTTATAGATAATAAATATAACATAAAATGATAATAGAACAAAAATCTAATATTCTAAGCTTTAAAAATTAAAATTTATCTATTAAAAGATTTATTAAAAATATAGAAAATTATAAAAAATTAAAAATTGAAGAAAATAATCTTTTTTTAATAGAAAATTAAAGATTGAAAATATGAAAAAAAATTTATTTCTAGTAAATTTTATATTTAAAAATAAAAATTCGCTTAATTATTCAATATCTATCGTTTGGAATTTTTTCAAGTTTTTCAAATTTAAAATTTCAGTTTTAAAATATTTCACACTAATTAAAATTTACTTTATCGATGCTAGATTAAAATTCATATATATTTATTTTTTAATTTTTTCTAAATAAAATAATTTTACAATTATTTATTTATTTTATTTTAAAATTCTTCAATAATCAGATAATTTTATATGATGATTAAAGCAAAAAAAGTTAAAATATTTAATAACATAATAATTTAAAATTTTTACCAAAAAAACTCATTCAAAAGATTTTAACTACCTTTTCATTTTAATTTTTTTCTTATTTCCTTTCTAATTTTTTTTATAAATATTTTAATTAAATTTGCTTCCATTTTATATATAAATTTTTGATATTTTTCTAAGAATTTTTATTAAGGAAAAAGAATCAAAAATATTTTATTTAATTTATTGAAATATCTGTTCTTATAATAATAATAGATAATTTTATTGATTTATTAAAAAGAAAAATAGATAAATACCTAATATTTAAAATTTATTATCTTTATAAATTTTTATTACTAATATAATAAAAATTATGTTTTAACATAAAAAATAGCTTCTTTAATATTAAAATAAATGTTTTATTTTTTGAATTTAAAGTGATATTTAGGTAATTATTATAAATTATATTTATTTTTACTATATTTTTATTTTAAGTTATTTATAAAAAAAATTTATCAATTAATTTAAATATTGCTATACCATTTAAAACTATGTTTCTTTAATTTAAAATTAATATAATTTCTTAATTAAAAAGTAAAATTTTATATATTAATTTGATAAATAAAAAATTTGTTAGGATTTAACTTTTTTATATTTTAATTATTTTTCTATCTTTTGATTATTTTTTGCTTTAATTTAATTTTAAACTAAAAGAGTTTTGGACTGCAACTTCTTGCAGTTTAACGACCCCAACACTCCCTTCATGGGATAACGGGGATATCCTGTTGCTTTCGAAAAGCAGCTGCCAGGGAGCTTCATCGCTATGGGCAGCCAGGCTTCAAGCCCCTACCAGGAGTGGATAATCAAAAGGAAGGTGTTCCCTTGCAAAGGTTGACTTTGACCAGGGACTTTCTCAGCGACAGGAAAGGAACTTGTTCCTAGCCATAAAACCAGAAAATATGATTCAGAAGTTCAATCTCAGCTCCCACCATCTTTTTAATTATTATAATTTTTTGCTTTAGTTCTTAAAGTTTTATATTCTTCTTGATCATTAGCTTATTTTAGCTAATTTGATATGAACTAATTTCATTCAGATCCTTTATATTATTTTATTAAGCTTTTTAATTTAAAACTTGCTTCATATAACTTATTTATTTAGAAACGGTAAACTTAGTGCTTTCTTAATATTATAGCTTTTAGTTCAAGCCTAATTAAAAAAATCTATATATTCTTTCTTCTTCAAAAATTTATTAAGTGAATATTTTGTAAGAAGCTGAACTTTGAAATTATTAATAATTAAAATAAGTTCAATATTTTATTAGGACTATATAATAAAAGAGAGAATTTACAGACAAAAATGCTTTCAATTTTATTTTAAACTCTGAAATATCTTTTTTATCCATATTAGAATATTTCTTCTCAGTAGATTATTCTCTATCTATTTAATCATTCTCAAACTTGATTGAAGCTAGACAATAATATTTTTTTAATCAAAACTTTTGATTTAAGTTACCTAATTATTTAGTTTCGCATTAAATTTAATTTGTTTTAGTTAAATTTATAAATTTATTTTTACAAATTTGATATTTATTATTACATTCTATTATTTAATTTTAATATTTATAACCTTCTTTCATTTTTTCTTGCATTAATAGTTTACTCTTGCTAAAATTATTAATCTGTCTATATAAGTTTATTATAAAAAGTAGACCTAAATTTTAAGAAATTAAAGCTCTAAAATAATATTTTTAATTATCTAATGGCATGTCAAATCTTAGAAGTTTATTTGTTAAAAGTTCAGAACTAATTGCCTAATTTAGTTTAAGCATTCTTTTTATAAAAAGTTAATAATTTTAGTTATTTTAAAGTTAATTTTACCAGAATAACTTAATTCTTCAAGAGTTTATAAATCTTAAGAAATATTTTAGCATATTTTAATGTGAAAAATTCTAAATTTTCATTTATAAGTTCAAAATAATTAATGCAAAAAGCATTATTAAAGCTAGTTATCCTTAAGAAATTATATCAATTTATTAAATTTATTAAAGTTTCTCCTTTTTTATTTATATTAGAGATTTTGATTATTTTATCTTTTTTTAACTTTTCTATTATACTAAATAGCTTATTACATCTAACTTTTTGATTTTCTTATCTTTTTTCATCAATATTAATTATCATTTAGTATCTCTTTAAAAATTATTTTAATCTTTATATTCTTCTGTGGGAATATTCTCTTATATATCCATATTGATGGTTTTTTAATTAATGATATATTAAAAAATAAAAATAGTTTATAATTTACAAAACAAATAATTAAAATGGGACTTTATATTAATATATTGCTATTTTAAATGTTTATTTTTCATTTTTACTATAAAAGACAGATGGCTTTCAGCTTTACTAGGAAATATCATATATTGCTTTTTAAATTAACTTTAGCTTAGTATAAATAAACCTCAAGTAAATCTATTATGGATTAAGCGAAAAACCAAAAATCTTTAAAAACATAATTTCCTTAAAAATTTCTTTAAATTTAATTTTAAGAAAAAAGATTAAATCTTGATATTATAATCAAGCTTTATGATTTAAATTTATTAATTTAAAATTAAAAAAGTTATATAAAATTAATAAGCATATCTAAAATAATCTTAACCAAATTAAAAAAAAATTTTAGTGATTTTTAAAGCAATTTTATAATTAAATAAGGGTAGTTCTGATATATTTAGAACGAAAAATTTTGTTTTATTTCTTATTAATCCATAAATTTTTTTAATGATCTTAATAAATTAAATTATATATATTCTTAAGACTATTATCATTACTTTAAATTTTAAAAAAATAATTTTTTCATTTGTTTTTCTTAATTGAAATATTTATCAAAATTATGATGTAGTAATTTAAAAATTCTGATAAATAATGAAATCATAATTTCAAAATTAAATTTCCAAAGTTTATTAGATAATTAAAAAGATGGTGGGAGCTGAGATTGAACTTCTGAATCATACTTTCTGGTTTTATGGCTAGGAACAGGTTTCTTTCCTGTCGCTGAGAAAATCACTGGTCAAAGTCAACCTTTGCAAGGGAACACCTTCCTTTTGATTATCCACTCCTGGTAGGGGCTTGAAGCCTGGCTGCCCATAGCGATGAAGCTCCCTGGCACCTGCTTTTCGAAAGCAACAGGATATCCCCGTTATCCCATGAAGGGAGTGTTGGGGTCGTTAAACTGCAAGAAGTTGGAGTCCAAAACTCTTTTAGTTTAAAATTAAATTTCCAAAGTTTATTAATTATTTTTATAATACTAGGTAATTATAAATTTAGAATTGCAACTAAGTTAATTCTATGAAGAAATTGATTCTATTATCTAAATACTTAATTAAAATTAAAGAAATATTAAAAATTAAAAATTCTTAGAATTATATTTATAATTATTTCTATATTTAGAATTAAATATATTTCTATTAGTATCACAATATTTAAAAACCTTTAATTATAAAATTTATTATATTTATCTAAGTAACTTTTCATCCTATTTTTAATTATTTTTAGAAAGATTACTCTAAGATTTGTTGTATAATAACTGGAAAAATAAATGATAAGAATAGTAATAAATTTTGGATTTAAATGATTAATAGCTATGGATATTTGATATTACAATGATATAAATAAATATTAATTTTTTATTTAAAAGTATAGCATTTTTGCTTAGTCTAATATTTTGCTTCATAAGATTTTTGCCTTATATTTTAATTTAAGATAAAATAATAAAATTTATCTTATCTTAAAAATCAAAAAATTTGTTTAGATTATTAATATTTGATTTGAAGAATTTTATCTTTTTATTTTAACTAAAGTCATATATAATTATGAATGAAAATTTAAAATTAAAATAAGAGTCTGATAAAGTTTAAAATTTATCATATTAAAAGTTTAAAACTGGAAAGAAAATATAGATTTTTATAATTATCAACTGATATTTAATAATTGTTTATTATATTTCAAAGAAATATTTTGATAGAAACATTTACAAAAAAGAAATTTACACAATAAATAGTTTTAATGTATATAGTATCAACACGAAAAAAAGTTGAATTTAAGATTAGAGAATCTGATTCTTAAATATCAAAAAAATAAAAGAAATAAAAAATTTAAGTTTAATTTGAACTTTTAATAAGATTAAAAATTTATTTTCTTGAGATACGTTAAAATGTTTATAATTAATCCAATTTAATTTTATAAACAATTTTTTTTGCTGCATATTAAAAAGTCTGGCATTAAAATTTTAAAAGAAAGCATAAAAAACTTAGATGAACTGAGTAAATTTTCTAATTTGCTAATGAAGTATCTTATTTTAAATTGGCTAATCAATATAACTTAAAAATGAGAAAAATAAAAATAAGATCATTTAATTTTTATTTTTTTTATTTGCTATAAAAGAAAATTAATTTAAATTAAGTTGAAATAAATTCTTTGAATTAATATTCAATTCAAGGAACAAACTTAAATAAGAGAAAAAGTTTATGCATTTTAATTAAAAAAATAATTAAATATACAAAATTAATAACAAATAAATAAAGAGAGGCAAATGGGTTTTATATTAATTTTGAAACTTTTTGAAGGAAGCAAAATTTCATATTACTAAGCAAATCTTATTGTTTAAAAGAATCTGTTTATCAGTATTGTATTTTATCGAGAATTTCCTTCTGATGATTAGCTATCCATGAAATTGTTATTTATCTAGATATCTCGTAAGCATCATCATAACTTTCTTCTTTACCCTAAGCTATCAATTATCCGCTTGGACTATAAACATCAGCATGCCTTCATATCCATAATACTTCTTTTTAGGTACTACACAACATTTAAAGAACTGGCATACAACTTATCTCTTTATATAAATATTTTTCGTAGCATTTATCATTTGTATAGCATTCACATGTTTCACTCTAATATCTGGAAGATTTGAGTGAGGCTTAATTTTGTTTAAATAGGGAGAGTTGAAGTATAAGTTCTTAATAATTCAAAACTTATCCTCAAGTTAATATTTCTAATAATAAGAATCTTTGTACTTTTAGTTATACTCACAAAAAGTAGGGATTCTATTTATTGTATTGATGGTTATATTATTTAATTCATTTTCTGTTTAAATAATTTTTTCTTTATTACTCTTCAATAAACTTCTTATCTTTGAATCTTCTCTACTCCTGCTTTATTTTTCTTCTTATGATTAGTAGTTTTCTTTATTTAATCCTTCTTCAATATTCTCTTATTATCAAATTTTGTCTTTAGAATTAGGAATATTGTTAATCTAAGGTTTTTCTAAACTAGAGATATTAAAAATAAAAGCGAAGAAATATAAAAGCAAAAATAAAAATAGGAATACGAAGCAATGACTCTAAATAAAACTATTAAAGCTCCTCTTTTTTTCCTAGTTTAGGAGGTTTGATCAATTTCCAGATATTTCATTAATTTTATATAATAAATCTAAAATTTAATAATATAAACTTTTCAAATCTAAGCCTGATAAACTTATGCTAATTAAATTTATACATTAACTATATAAAAAACAAATCTAATGTAGCTAAATATATATAATTTAGGTTTTTATTATTTTTTCATTTTATTTTAGAAATATTTATAAGTTAAAAAGAAATTTTAGAGTCTTAAACTTATTTAGGATTATTTATTGAATAAATTATTAAAAGTTGTTTGAAAATAATTTTTTATTTTAAAATAATTTATAGTAGCTTTTAGGTTTTAAGAATCTAGCATTATTTTCCTAAGGAAAATTAAAGCTTAAAGCTTATTGCTAAAATAAATATAATTTATTCTTAGAATTTTTGAAAAATAGAAATGAATACATCAGTTCATTAACTCGCTTTATAACAATATTAGGTAATTTAGAATCTTTTATAATGAATAAAATTTAAGGTTAATAAATTAGGTAGTTAGATTAAAATTAAGAATTTATAAAAATAACTCATTAAATCTATTTCAAATTTGAGCAAAACTTATAATAGATTAATTATTAGTAATTTTAAATAATTATAAAGTTAATAATGCTTATTATTATAACTAAATATCTATCTTCTATATATTTATATCTAAATTAAAATTAAGGATTTTTATTTTCTTACAATAGATATAATTAAAAAAAGATAAGGGAGCTTAACTTAAATTTTTTATATAGCAATATTTTAATCTCTAAATCTTAGGTTCTTTTTTATTTTTTTAATTTAAAGTTATTCAAATTCAGAAGAATTATAAATATCTTGATCAAAATAATAAAAATAAACCTAAACTTAATTATTTTTACATAAATAAATACATTTATTTATTTTTATTGCTTAATTTAAATCTAAATTTTCTTAATTTATATGAGTTTTACTATTTTCTAACCTTATTTAGAGGAAATATAGCATTTAGGATAAAAATATTTTCCAATTATCCAGAACTTAATTTAGATTGAATAATATGATTCTAGCTTTATTCAAAAAGTAAATGATTTTTTTTCTTTTTTTGTTGTTTTAAGATTAAAATATGTAAATTATTTAATTTTCTCACGTTATGTAATGCATAGTTGTTGAATGCTTTATTTTTATTAGCTGAAAATCAAAGATTTATCTATTTTAGTATGCAAATTATTGATGATTTATTTCAAAGCTTTAAGAGATATACTGAAAGTCTTTAAATTCATTAGTTAAGTGTTTTAAATCATGCTTATAACCTTTTTTTATTTTAAAAGCTCAACAATTAATTAGTTTAAATTTTTTCACCTTTGATATACTAAACATCAATCAACTGTTTGAACAAATTATAAAAAAAGCTGAAATTAAATTCTTATAAAATAGAGTTAATTTCTTAAGAAATAGTAGATAAATTATAAATAGAAAAATAAAATTTTTAATATATTTGATATGTTTAAATATATAGAAATATTAGCATATCTAAATAGTATATTTTTAAATTAGATATCTTCAAATCCTTTCTACATTCCTTCACATTGTTATTAAATTTAAGTAAATTCTTTGACTAAGTTTGTCAATTATTGAGTATAAATTAATAAAAGCAAGAATAATTATAATAAAATAAGAGTTTAAAGAGATTGGTATAGATAAGCTAGTCCTAATAATTGTATATAAAGATATTTATTAATTTTATTATTTTTATTATATTTTTAACTACTAATGTATAATATTAATTTATATATACTTATTAAAATTATAAACAAATCAAACATTGATTCAAGTAATATTAGTCATTTTCTATTTAGTAAGATAAACATTTCTTCATTAAGATTTAGTTTACAAGTAACTATTTAAGGTAAAATAAAATATTTTTAGTTCCTTATATTAAGGTTAAAAGCTTGCAGTTCTTAAATTTTTATTAAGATATATAAGAACTGAGCTATTAATTTAAATTATATATTTTAGAATTATAGGAAATATACTTAAATTAATATAAATAAGAACTAAGTTTAAACTAAAGAGAGCAAATATATATCAAACCTCTCAATAATAAAAAAGCTTATATTCTTTATAAATATTTTAAAAAGAAATGAGAATTCTTATATATTGCTGAAGATTCCTATACTTATTAAATAATAAATAATAAATAATAATTAATAAATATTAGGAAATTTAAAGGAATATTAGAGTATTAACTCAATAAGCATTAAAATAATTCCTTAATCTAAAAAGTATTATCAAGAAGATTTAGTAGTTAAATCAATAAAGAGTGAAAAAATAGTATAAGTAAATATATTATATTATATTAAATCAACTTAAATAGCTAGTTGCTTTATTTTTCTTTTAACTAATTAAAGCAGCAGAAGAGAAACATAATTGAGTTTATGTTAAAAAAGGATAAAGTAAGCATTAGAATTAATATTAATTATTAATTATCTCTTAAAGTTCAAATTAAGTATCAAAAAGGATATAGAACATTCATATTTCGAAATTATCAAAATAATTAAGCAATGCTTTACCTCTAATACATTTTACTTGAATTGGAGATTCATATGCTCTTGTTTTACGAAAGAATAAATCAGATTATAAAGTTTTATACTAAATTTAAGTTGATTAGTATGTATTTAATGCTACTCGATAGTCAATAAGATGGCCTAACTCTGATTTTTTTTAAAAGCTAACGAAGAAGAATGAAGAGCTAGGATTGAAATTAACTAAAATAATAGAAAAAGGCGTGAGAGGCAAATTATTAAAAGCTAAGGAGATAAAACATTATGAATTATTGATATAAAATGATGACATAATAATATGCGGCTCAAATGGATTCTTTGATAATATGTAGAATGAGAATATATTGCAGATAGTAAACAAGCAGAAACAAATACATTTGTACAAATTATCTAAAAAGTAATGTAAAAAAGTATGAAATTAAAATTAAAAAGATTTGTGAAAGAGCATACAAGTAATCAAGGAGAAAAATTGGAGGAAAGAAAGAAGATTTCATAGTGGTAGTGATTAGAAAGAACTAGAAGTTATTGAAGATAATATTATAAATATGTTTATTTCATTTTTTTATTTATATCAGCATTCAATTTTTTTAATAGCATCAAATTTAAAATTGAGACAAAGTTATGAAATAATTGAAATGAAAATACAGTCATATATCAATAAAAATTAAAATAAGCTAAGAACTACCTTATATAAAACGCAAAATAATTATAATAATTTCTTAATGTTTAATTTTATTTAAAATAAAAATTACTAGGAAGTTTAATTCTAAATAAATAAATTTATTTAATGAAATACTAAAACTTCTCTTTCAAATTTTTTACATTTTTAAATATAATAAATATATTTTATTTTTATTTCCTTATTAAACTTATATACATGAAATCAAATTAGAAAATAATTTTAAACATAAGAACGAAAAACTTAGAGCTTCCTAGAACAATAAACTTCTGCTTTTAATTAAATGCAAAATTTATAACCCGGATTTTTTAACATGATTCATTCTTTTATTAGTTAGTTTCTTGCCGCTAAGGATGAAGAAAAATTTTATGCCTGCAAGTAATTTTAACAAATTTTTTTAATTATTTTGGAAAGTTAGAATCTACATTCATTTTTCTGAAATAAAAATAAAGCGTAATTTATTTTAGATATTTTATTTGTCTAATTATTCATTAAAATAACTAAAATTAAATAAAGTATATCTTTCACTGAAAACAAGGGAAAAACCTATGAAATTTTAGATATGCTAAGATACATATTATTTATAAATAACATCTCTAATATTATTGGTTTAGTCTGTTGTTCCTTTGTTAAACTTTGCTATTTTGACAGAATAAAAGATTATTTTACAAAGCATTATTAAATATAGCTTTAGCTTATTAATAAATGATTGTGTTCTAAAATAGTTTGCTTCGCTAGGAAATACTCCTTTATAAAGCTTTTGAATTACAAAATAAAAGTTAACACTTAGTATATTTGTTGCAGATGTATTTAATGATTAAGAATATATATTAATATCTACTAAAATGCAAAGAGAAACTCTTTGAGATATAAATATTTCATGCTTGCATATATGGAATAAGACGTTATTTATTTAATTTATTAAAGGATATTTTACTTGCAATAAAGAAAGAAGAATTAAGTTAAATTATAAAATAAAGCTTAGTTAATATACTTTATAGAGTTTATAATCATCTAAACTTTTTTATATCATATTATCTAACTAATACTGAAGAAAGAGAAACATTTTAAAAATTTGTTTACTTTCTTAGAATTCCCTTAAGTATTTTAAAAAATACTATTTTAGATATTATATTAAATTATCATAATTTCATATACTTTTGACTATATTTCTTAGGGATTTATTAAAGATAATATTAACGAATATAAGTTATTGTAAGAAAATATTAAATTATATTATTTTATTTTATATCTTTTAAGATAAACTAGTTTATTTTCTTGAAATTAGTTCTTATTAAATCAAATTTTAATATGCAAACTAAATATAAGATTATATGCCTATATAAATCCTTTTATTTTATTTAAAAAGATTACTAATTTCATTTTTTATAATTATATCATGGACTTAGATCTAAATTATCAATATTTATAGACATAAAATGTTAAATTATATCTCTTCATCTACTACTTTCTTAAAATATTTTATATAAATTTATTAAATTTTTATTATTTAGTGTCTAGCTTAAAATTAGAAAAATTATTAATTACCTTATTATCTTTTTATGAAGATAGGATATTTCTTTTTATTATCTTAGATTATATTTACACTTTAAAAAGCTTAAGGTTTATTACACTAATTTATACTATTATATTTTCCATCTTAATGTTTATGTAAATGTTTATTATCTCTTTTATGAATGTATTATGTGAATAATGTTAGTTAGAAATTAAACCATAAATAGCTAACGAAAGTAGAATTTTTGTAATTCTGATTTATTTTATTACTAAAATACTAAAATTTAAGATTAAGACTCTTAGTTTAGTTAAAGCTGTAATAAGTCTTTTGAATATGAAGAAGTAATAAAATATTCTAAATTAGACTAATAAAGATGAATAAAGCTTTAATTAGTATAAGTTAAGCTAATATAATAAATAAAGGAATAATGGCTCATAATGGAATATATTTCTTTTATATTAGTATAAATGTTTTGTATATATTTAGTAAACAAAGATATTATTTATAGCTAGCATGTATTTTATATAATTAAAGGATTTTATTATTTATAATATTACTATTTTATATCTAAGCTTTTAGAATCTAATTCTTTACCTTGCTTACTTTTTAAATAATTGGATTACCAAATTCCTATTGTGAGTTTTATATTAGTGTAATTATATTCTTTAGTAAGGGATTTTCTAAGTTTTAATCTTATAGCTCAAAAGTTGCTGATATAGATCATATTCATATTAAGTAAATTTCTTAATCTTTTAAATTTCATATTCCTTTTAGAAAGATCAATTAAAATTGAGCTACTACTATTTAATCTGACTGCTAGAATATCTCTGTTAATTTTAATATTAAAAGTAAGATAATAAAGAAGAAAAAGCTAAGAGATGTAAATTGATGTTTCCTATATTAAGATTTATCAAGTTATAGCAGTTTAGAGTTAATTAATCAGATGGATTATATAATTGGAAGTTGTGAAAATAATTTAAGCCAAGTATTACTGAACTAGTTTAACAACATAAGTCAAAGGAATTTTAAAATTATTACTGAGTTAGTTTAAAGTTATTTTCTAATGTCTAAGATAGATTCTTTGAATCATTTTCAAACATTTTTGTTTCTTAAAATTTTTTACAAAGTATCGCTTAAAATTATATTAGAATTATCAAAATGCATGTTAAAGGTGACTTTAACGTATACCTTAACTTTCTCTATTTCTATCTTTGCTTAAACTAAAAATTAATTAAATAATAAAATAAAAATAATTCTTCTCTACATTTTCACTGTTATAAACTCAATCAATTATCACTGTTAATATTATAAACATATTACATTCATAAAAATTTAAAACTATGAGGAGATATGAAAACTCTTTAATATTCTAATTAAAATTAAATTAAGAAATTAATATTCATATGATTAAGAAGATTATATATAGCTAACCATAATTATAACTTCTCCTAAGTTTATAGAAACTAAGCATTAAAATAGTTATAATAAAGCTAATATGAGATATTTAGTTTATTTCGTTAATGCTTAACTATTTTTAAATAATTCTCTAATTCATCATTTCTAAGATTTTTATAGTATCATTCAAATTTATTAATTAGATCACTGCCTAAGATAAGTTCAGACCTTGTATTAAAATATAGAAACTCTGCTTCGGCAAGTTTCAAAAAATATTATTTATAAGAGTAATGCAGGTATATGAAAATTTCCATCACCATAGTAAAATATACTTTATTGCCATTTAAGTTTAATAATTGAAAGATAGATAAAATAATTTAAGTATTGAGCAGGGTGGGATTTCTAATTTAATGAAGATATTCATTGCTATTATGCAGTAAGAGCAACTAAGCCTGATATACTAAAATGTTTTATTTCAATTAAAATTTAGATATAAGTTAATAGTTCATTTATTATCTATAATAGACATACAATCTTTGCTATATTTATTATTTTTTTATGTAAAAAGTAGATTGAATAAGCATAAACACTTTAAATAATTATTAACATCAGTTAAATATAATTTGATGTAGTCTATTACTCATTCCTTTTATTTTAGTGTTCTTTTAACATATTGCTTGTATTTTTTCGAATAACAACTGCAACACATATTTCTTGCGAACACTTTTCTATCACTATGGCCACACTATGCAATTTTGCCTTTCTTCCTTTCACTATGATAACAAACTGAGCACTTATTCTTAGCGTAGTGTTTTCTATCTTTGTGTTCGCATTCCGTTACTTTCATTTATACTCTAGGCTCGAACAGAGTATTTTGGATGTCGTTATTGAAAATATTACCCAAGTTAAAAACTTCAACATCCTATGATTTTAAGGTTCCTTTAGGAGAAGGGAGTATTTTGCTTAATGGCCATTTGTTCTAAAAGTAAGGAAAAGGCGTGGAACCGAGTAACGACGGCATACCTTAAAGAATAGAAGATTCTTGAGTATACTTCATTTAAATTATAATAGCTTAAAAATAAATAGTTTAAATATGGCTAAGTTCTAATTTATTAAATTTTAAGTGACTCTTTAATTTTAATGATTCTAAAATATTTCACTAAAGTCTTTTAGTTTATCCTGAATATATAATATCTAAAGAAAACAATCAAATACTAAATTAAAAATAAAAGAAGAAGATTAACTTTATTCTAGTGAGATAATTAAGTTTATCTTTATTATTAGACTTCATTTGGTTTAATAGACTAAAAGATATAATAAAATGATTATTAATTTAAAAATGCTATCATTTAATAGCTTGTCATTCTTTAGTTATTTCAACCATCTAGCATTGTCTATTAATTTAAATTAAAATATTGTGATTTTCTTAGTGGCTTTGATTAAGTTTTTCTTTAATAATAATACTTTTTTATATTTATTATATAATTAGAGGCTTAATTTTTTTTATTTATTGGATTTAATAACTTAGAAATATATTCTCAATCTATTTAGTTATAGAGCCTAAGAAGCATTGATTATAATTAATTACCTATCCGACTAAAAATAGTTTTAGCTAAAATACCTTGGTCTTAAATGATCATATCTAGATATAATAGTTTATTCTTTTATACATAAGTCTACTGATGATAAAAAAGTATGAATATTAAATCTTAAAAGCTTTTAAAATATGTAAGGCCAAGTCTATAATAAGCCAACTTAGAAACAAATAATGTTTAACCTAAATAGTGGTAATAATAAGCTGTTGTATCTTTAATCTTTTACTATAATTTATCTATCTTATGATGTAAATTATTTCTTTAATCCTACTATTACTACTATGTACAATACTTAATACTCCAAAAGGAAAATTTCAGAGAGTTAATGAAGCAATAATTTAAAATAGTTAAATATACAGAAAAAGGTTAAATAAAAATATAGAGTCTATTTAAATTATATTAAAAAGACTCTATTTAAGAAGATTAAAGCTTTCTACTTTTGATAGAAGACTAGAAATTATCACTTTAACTAGATCATCATATCAAATACAAAAAGTTAAACATTTTCAACTGCTTTACAAGTTCTCTTATTTCAAAATTTACTAAGGGCAATTTTAATAAAATTAAAAGAAGTAATTTAAATTTAGCTTCAATCTTAAGAGTATTCATATTTTTAATTATTTTTATAATGAAAAACATATAATAACTTTAAGCTTTTTTATATTTTTATATCAACTTACATTATTTAATACTAGTAGCTAAGTATACTCGAAAAATTATTATCTTTAGTTCGATCATTGGTTTAATAAAAAAAATGCTAAATATTCACTTTTTTATCAAAGTTCCATTATTTGATATCGTAAAAGTGTTTATGAAATAAACATTTTTTATATAATCAATCATTTAGAGTAACTATGTAAAATAATATTTAACTAGTAGACAAGACTATGATAGTTTCTCAGTAACTCTATATTCAACTTACTACTCTACTAAAATTATGCTTCTTTTTTTCTTTGCAAGTGAGGCTTATCCTTTAAAGAGATACTATAAGATTGATTTAATTCTTATATTAATTTTAGTTATTTTAATTTCTTTTTGTCTATTTATTATTTGTAAAATATTTATTCAGAATACTTCCAATTAAATGTATATCCCACATTCTAATAACCTTCAGAGGATATTTTATTTTCAATGCTTAGTATCTTATGGTTATTAACTTTTTTTAATAGCTTTAATTATAGTATAAGTCTACTAAATTTTGTTGGCCTTCTTAAAGATATTTTCAACGCTAATTTATAGCAAATTAGCTGCTAAAAAGATTGATTGAGTCCTTATTAATCTAGTCAAATAAAGTAGAAAATTAAATTAATGTTGATAATTTAAAATTATTTATAATTAAGAATCTCCTATTTTAGCTAAATGGTTTTATTAGGTAAAATATTTATTTTAGAATTAATTCCAACACACTTTTCTCTTTAAAAACTCTCTAAAAATACATTTTCAGTTAAATTTCTTTCATTTTAATATTTTCTTTAATCTTTTAAACTTCCTAGTAAATTCTTTTGTTTTTGTTGTATACTTTCTTTCATAATAATTCAGCAGCTACATTCTGATTTGCTATTCACTTTAATATGAACTAAGAGCAGGAAATAATTTCAACGCCTATTCAATAATCAAACAACCAGATATTCATAAGGAGAAGACCTTTCTAAATTTCTTTATCGAAGTCTGAAACTAGCCTTTGCATAAAAGTATAGAGTAACAGTCTTTTTTAATTTCTATGATTAGAAAGAAATTTTGTCCTTAAATAATTAAGATATATACTCGCTAATTTTGACTTCAGCCTTACATAAATTCCAAGATAATTGAATTCTAAGTAAAGACTCAAATTTTAATGAGCCTTTAGTAGTTTGATGGCTTAGAGATTTCATATTATAATTCTTTATTTTAAAATAAATTAAAGGAAACTAAGAAGCTTAATTTAGAATTTTAGTTTGAGATTCTTATCTTACTCAATCAAGTTTAGTATTAATTCAAATCATATGCAGTCTTAGAAACTAATTTATAATAGAGAAATTCAAAAAGGAGAATTTAATCAGTACTTTATTAAAGTTAATCAAATGAAAAGACTCATAGAAAATTCTCTGAGCTATGAATAATGAAAATAGAGAAAGAAAATAACCACTAAAAAAAATTTTCCAATCTCAAAAACGAATTTAGGAATTCTTGCAAAAAATAAAAGAAAAAATAAGAGATTTAATATTTGCTCTTTCAAATTGCTAAGAATAAAATAATCATCTTTGTTATTTTTGTAAATATCAGGAATATCTAAAAGGTATTACAACATAGAAATCTCCCAAAAGAAATAAAGATGTAAATAGTCTAATTAATATTTTACCTAATATAAATATTTTTCATATACTTTAGTTTGTATTTTGAATGGTTCTATAATCAAAAAATAAAAATAATTCTCCTCTTTTTAAAGGAAACATATATCAAAGAATTATTAAATATAAAGTTATAGATCCAATTTATGTAAAATTAATTAAATTATTAATTTAAGTCTTTAAGATTATACAACAAATAAAAATTAAACTAGAAATTAAAGTTATTCTATTTAAGATTGAGCTGATATAAATATAAAAAGGATTATTAGCTTTATTTAGCTATTTGTGTATTTTAATTTTTAATTTATTTTTTATAAGAAATAATTTTTATTTCACTTATAGAGCTGCCTTCTTAAATACCTAGTTTTTTATAAAAGCTTATTTATTTTATTTATTTCAATTATTTAATTTCTTCCTTATCCTAGTTGTATGTAAAAATCTCTGCAGATAATAAATTAGTTATTTTTTTACCTGTACCTTAACTTTTTCAATAATGCTTTTTAGTTATTTCAATTCTAACTTGGTTTATTTCATTTTAAACATTTTCTAGTTATTTAGTAAGTATTTTTAAACAATTACGCCAAAAATATTTGGTTTAATTTGATATTTCTAAAAGGAATCAGATATTTAGATTTTTTATTAATAGGCTAATTATATTTTTAGCACTAGTAATTAAGATGTAGATACTTGTATCTTAGGAAAATTTTAAGCAAAATATAAAAAAATTAATTTTCCTCTTAGCTTCGAAAACATTTTAATGCTATCTAGTAAGAAAATTTATCTAATGTCTTTATTTTAAAGTCTATTATCACTTTAAGAAAAATGAAGTTAAAATAGAGAAGATTAAAAGATGAGAAACTTGTAATAAACTAAAATAAAAAATAATTTTATAGAAGGAATGTTATTAATGAAGCTACTTAGCCATCTAATAAAGTTTATAGTTCTGGAAGTATAGATAAAAGTATAGAGATTCTTATTATTTAATATGCTAACTTGAGAATAAATTTTTAATTATTAAAGGCTATACTTAAACTCTCCTTATTTATGCAAAATAAACCTAATTTAAATCTTCTAGATATTAAAGTGGAGAATAGTGATTACTCTACAAAGAATATGCTACGAAAATATAGAAATAAACTTAAAAGCTCTAATCCATCTCATTAAATATGCAATATTTAAAAAGATATACTATGAGAGAGGAAATATGCTGAATTTATAGCCAAAATGGAGAATTGATAACTTGGAGTAAAAAAGGAAAACGTTAATTAGGTTTACGATGCCTCTAGATAAAAAGTATTTCAATTAATCGTCAGAAGGATATTCTTGATAAATTAAAGAATCGTAATGCATTTTATTAAATTAATAGATTCTTTTTTATTTTTAAGTTTCGGTTACTTATAGAAAGTTTCTAAATTAATTTTAAAGCATATATCTAGCTTTATTGACTATTACTTCCAGATTTAATTTACTTTGCTTTTACTTTTTCTCTCCTTTAAGTTTATCCATAATCAAGTCTATTAATTAAATTGTCTGAGAAATCTTAAAATCCATATTCTTCTTTGATTTAAATTTAATTTATTTAACTATTATTCAAAAATAAAATTTACATTTAAGAATTTTTAATCCCTTTAATATGTTTAATCTGAATAAAACAATAAATTTAATTAAAGATTTCATTAGCTTAGTTTAAATTTTATCATTTCTTCTAATTTTTATTATATTTCTCTACAAATTTTTAATTTATTTATTTAAATATGTAAAAGAAAGCCTTTTGTATGCCACGTCAATTAAGTCTAGTTATAACTACCTAAAAGAGATTAAGATATTTACTTAAAATCTAAATTCTAAAAAGTTAAACTAAACTCCTGTTTTTATATTTTATAGTTACCTGTTTAGTTTTCTAATTTTTGAACTAAATTTCTTTACTTTGATTGAGTGTTTATCCTCTCAAATAAATTAAGGTATAAATTTCTTTATTGGTTCGTATTTTATCCAAACTAAAATTTAAACTAAAATAAAAAATTAATAAAATATCTTTCATTATCTGTATATATCTTTACTCTACTATCAGATTTTTTCTCTTATAATGATAAAGCTTCTTAATTTTAGACTTAGTTTAAACTTTAATTGGGCCTTCTTAATTATTTTAACTATTGTTGGAATCAGATAAATATAAAGTTATTTAAAATTGTAAAGAATTGATAGTAGGAAGATTAAGATGAAATGTATTATTTTATCAAAATAAAATAATTAATTAAAGTATGGGATTAGACTTAGCAAAAACCCTATGCTTTAAATCATTTATTAAATATTCATCCTTTTATATTAAATTCAAGCATCTATTAAAATAAGCAACTCTAATAAATCAAATTTATAAGCTATTATACATTTAAATTACAAAGCTTACTATAAAAAAAAATGGAATCATCTATTCGCCTTTCCAAAAACCAAATTAAGAACGCAAAAAGGAAAGCTGCGAAACTAATGCAGAAACAATAACAAGAAGAAGATAAATCAAGTTCCTCATCTGAAGGAAAAGTTATAATTGGAACAATAGAGACGAATCCAGTAAAAGTACAAAAATAATCAGAAATCTAAATATAAATTGACTAAATGAAAACAATAATACAAAATTATTAGGAAACAATTTTAGAATCAAGGGGAAAAAATAAGAGAACTAATGAATACTATCGAAGATTAAAACAACGAGCTACTAATAATAAGACGACAATTGATTTAAAATAATTTAGTCACGGAATAGTAACTATATGAATAATCTCAATCGAATTTTAAACAAGAACAAAATATGATTATTGAAAAAGTTTCTACATAAACAAACATCCAAGAAAAATAGAATGACGAAAAGATTAATATAGAATTACTCCAAAGAATTGATTAACTTGAAAAAAAAGTATTTCTGAAGAGACTCAAGAAAAGACCAATCAAAAATTGCTATTATTGAAAATCAAAGTGACACCTATTACAAAATTGCGATCAGTGAAGATAAATTTAGATGAAAGAACAACAAAGAACGTTAAGAATGCTTAGCAGACTCTGAATCACCGAAACGAGAATTTACAAGAAGAAGATATTCGTATAAAAGACAGAAGATTCTCAGTGGTTCCATCCACAAAAAAAAATGTCGTGGTATCCATCCACGCTAAAAAAATGGTAGCAAAAACCTGGTTGAAAATCCAGGGAATGCTAAACTTTAATTACTTTTAGTTTACTATTACTATTATTATTATTACAAAGCTTACTATAATTAATAGAGTAATTCTTTTAAGTGTAAGGTATAATTAAATGAGATAATTACCTATAGAAGCATCTATTAATTAAAAGATTAAAAAAATTAAAATAATGATAGAAGCTTTTTTATTATTCAGTATATTTAAATAGCTATGCTTCTTTAAGAGCTTAAATTTTAAGATTTGCTTGCAATTCTAACTTGGTTATAAATAACTACTCCTTTTATTTTAAAATCCTAACACAAACAAACAATATATAAATACTAAACTCATTAGTAATTTTTTGCCTTCCCTTGGATTGCAATCAGTTCCTGCGTAAGTATTTCGTGTGGTCGCATACCACGACATTTTTTTGAAAGTGGGTGGCTAATACTATTCTATTGATTTTATGAAGACGCACAGGAAGCTTTTGTTTATAAATGTTTGTTTACTTTATCTAAATTTTATTTAAATTTTCATGTTCTTCTCTACTCTTTTTCATTTATTTACTTTAATATCAGCAATTTCATAATAGATATTAAGGAGATTGGGAAAATCGACATTTTTTTTAATAGTTATTATTTAAGATTGTTTTAAGAATAATTTGTTTTTATTTTTTCCACTCTTGGAATGATATTATTTTCAATTATTTTAATTTCTTTGTTATCTATTTTCTTGATTTGTGGTAGAATCTTTTCTAAGTCCATTTTCGAGTTTAATTTGAAGCTTTATTGAGATAAGGCAAAGTTGCTCTTCTATTACAAGTTTATTCTCGATAAGCTAATTTTTAAGGATTTCCATTTAGTTTTTCTACACATTTATGTTTGTTTCCAGTTTTCATATTTACATGCTTTGATTAAAGGTGGTCTCTTCTTACTGGAATAAAATTTCTTTCTTTTCTTAAATCATTTTTAGACTTCTTCATGAATTTAAGATTTATATTTTTCAGTTATGACCTTTCCAATCAATATTTTACCTTACGAATCCAAATTTGATTCTTCTTATTTCTTTTCAATTTTACGCATTTCTTAAACTGAAATCCTCCAAGCTTTTTTATTTTTTTTTGAGAGTCGAATATTCTAATCCATTTTTTTAATTTTATAATTTTATAATCATGGTATAAATCAATCTGGAAAGTGAAAAAAAAGATTATTATAAAATAAATATTTTTAATTTTTTGTTTTTTATACTGAAGATACTATGCTTCTTTAATTTAATGTCAAAAATAAAGGTTTTTTTAATTTTTAATAATTTTAAGCCAAAATTTTATTCTTTATTTAAATTTTTTTTTTCTAAGATTATTAATTTACATTTCTAAATAAATTTTTCAAAGTTAAAGATAATATAAAATAAATAGTAAAAATATACTAAATAAAGTATATTAATTAATATTAATTTAATTTAATAGCCTTATCTTTCTTTTACATTGTCTATTTTTATGAAAAGTAAAAATATATGATTTTAGAAATAAATTATTTAAATTATAAGAAGTAATTAAACATATAGAAGATCTTATTATTAAAGTTATAATAAATTTATTATATTTAGTTAGTTTAAATTTAAAATATAATTAAAGAGTTTTCTTTATAATTCTTAAATTTTAATCTTCATAGTTTGTGAACTTTTAATTTAATACATCATATATTATTCTAAATTAATAAGTTGTAAAACTTAGCATCTAATATCTAACTTGTACTTTTTTACAACTTTATTTATAATATTTTACTTAATCTCTAGATTAACGAATACCCTTAAATATATTTATTTTAATTTATTTAGATTATAAACTATAATTAAGATTACATAGATAAAATTTATTATGATAAAAAATGGAAAATTTCTTGATAAAATCTCTTCTTAAAATGATTCATCTCAGCCAAAATACGATCAGTAAATAATATTTTAAGATCTAAAAATAATACAATAACAAAATTTAAAACTTTTAAGAAAAGTATAAGAGCTCCAAATAAAAATTCAATTCCTGATGATTAATACAAATCTGAAAAAAACTGAAAATAAGTAGGTAGCAAATATCAGAATCGACCAATTAGAAAAAACTCTACCAATTCTAAGAGTTGATGGAAAACATATTCCTCTAAAAGATATCGATGGATGATTCGTTGGATTTGAAACAAAAAGCAACGATAGATTATATTTCCTATCGGAAAACAATGAGCTGCTGATATTGGAAGAGGTCCCGATACATAAAGACCGAAGCTACTTATAGTTTAGACTAAAACAAAGGAGAATCATAGAAAATTAATGAAAAAATATATTCAGACTATTTTGCAATTAAGAAGGCAAACTTTACGGGAAAAATACTCCAAATAAGCAAAGAAACTCCACATTTCTAATATTCAGTTAATGAATTTAATAGAAATTTATGAAACTAGTTCTATCGGAAACTATTAGAAAGAACAAACTAAAAATCATCAGAGCTTATGAAAGACATGATCTAAGCAAATTTGAAGTTAATGCTTTTATTTAGCAATAAATTTTTAATTCGTAATGAACCAAATATAGGTGGAATCACGTTATCTAATTATTATTATATGGATTAGAAAGAGTAACTAAGCAAATATTTTTTAATATAATAGAATTTCAGAAAAATTTTAATAACTACTTTTTCAATGTTTGCGAATAATTTTTGGATGTAAATTTATTTTAAAAACAAATTTATTTAATTGCATTTTTTTAATTTTGTAATATTTTATAAATAATTTCTTAATTAAATTAAATTTATAGAGAATTAAATTTTATTTAAGTAGATTTACAATTAAATTAAAAATGCTTATAAAAAATGAATATTTAATTAATAAACTTAAAGCTAAGATAAAGGGTTTCATAAACTGAGTTTTAAATTTAAATGATTTAATTATTTTTCATCTTAAATACTTTCTAGTTCTATCTTTATAAATAAGATTTATAAAAATCAATCATTAAGCATATATTTCTCTTTAACTGAATCATAAACAAAATTTATGCTGTAAAATATTCAGAAAATAAATGACTTTAGCTAATTAAAGTAAAATTATTTTTTTCTTTTTTTAAATATAAACTAATTAGGTGAATATATTAAATCCTTTTATTTTTAATTAAATTTGTTTATTTTGAAGAACTTTTTAATAAAAATTTCTTATTATCAATTTAACTTTTTATAATTTTCATACTATTTAGTACTTATTAAGAAAATCGCATAAAAACATAATGCTACAAATTATGATTGATTATTAACTCCAAAGAGATATAGCAGTAATTCTTAAAACTAGTAATTTAAATAAATTAGCAGAAAAATTAAAATCAATCTAAATGAGCTAAGAGAAAAGTGATATTCAGTACTTATTCAATTCGATAAAGGTTTAAGAATTTTCAAATCTAGTTGCGACTATTATCTTCTTTTATTTAAATGAGCATTTTTATATTAGTAAAAACATTATAAATAAGTTTATTTTTATTTCTCTAACTTTAGTAAACTCAAAATAAAGAAATAATTTAATTATTAATAAGCTAGAATAAAATAAATTAAGAAGTTATTAGTTAATCCTTAATATCTAAATATCATATGTATTCTATATATGTTAATTAATTTAATTATTTTCTTCTAAATCCTTTATAATGTATATAAGAGCTATAATTAGATTAAAATAAGCTATTGTAGAATTTGCATGCTATTTGAATAATTATATTTAATTATATTTTCACAAGAGTAAATTACTATAATAAAATATAGTTAAATACATATGAAAAGGTTTATAATATAGCTTAAAATAAGAATGTGTTTGTATAAACTGAAGCTGATTGCTAATAAAATAGTAGGTAGATATATGAATTTATAATTTTAATTTAATAAATTTACTAACTCTTAAATTAAGTTTATTATAATTCAAAAAAAATTAAATTGCTTTGCTCATTGTTCGAAGGTGAGCAAAAAGGTCATCTTCATCAGAGGTTGGGGAAGTTAAGTACCCATAATCGACTTTATGTCTTCCTCTACTTTGGTTTGACCTCGAGACATAAGATTCTTAGACCTTCGGCACTGGCTCAATTTAAATTTAATTTAATTCTGGAACTAAAAAGAAATAATATTGCGAGCTTCATCAGAGGTGGGGAATTTAAGTACCCATAATTGACACATGTCGTCCTCTGCTTTGGTGATGCAATGAGACACAATCCTACCATGTCCTTGGACCTCCAATAAGTATTAAAGATTACGAGTATTCTAAAATTATATCAGTATTGAACATTTTTATCAGTACTGAATAATTATACCAGTATTGAACAAGGTTTATCAGTATCTGATAATTTTATCAGTAACAAACATTCTTGTCAGTATGAAACATTTTTTTTTAAAGAGCTGCGCACCAATGAGAGTGCTACGCTCTCTATAATCAAATTTATTTATTTATTATGAGGTTTTTCATTTTTTAACAAAAAGTACTATAAAATAAAATAGAAGGATTCAAAAGAGGTTTCTACACCACCTCCAAAAAAGTTTGAGAGAAAACCTGAATCCAATCTCGGATATCTTCTTTCCCTCAACCCTAACCTTTTTCTTAATCCTAATAACCTAAGAGAAACAAAACAAGTTCAGAAGACTACATATGCAATAACTCCAACCTCATAAGAGATGCTAAGGAAGCAGATGAAGTCTGCTCTTCACTAGGAGGTCTCGGAATTCAATTTTTCTAGCCAGATGAATATGGAGCAACTCATCAAAGTGGTACTAAACCTCCACGAAGAGGTCAGGAAGCTGAAAAAGGACAATGATAAATTAATGGAGAATCTGAGCAAGCAAGAGAAAATCAAATCAAGACTCATGTCTCAGGATAGAGATAAAAGAGCTTTCTAGAACATATCTCGAAGTCAGAACAGCTAATCCTAGAATCAAAATTAAAAATACAAAGAAATTGATGGTAAATTAGCCCAGCTAGTAGAAAATCAGTAAACATTATAAAATAAAATTGAATCAAAGGATTAGAAATAAGACAAGTTGGAGATCGAAGAAATTAAAGTTGACAAGTCTGTATACAAGCGAGAAGTGAAATTCTTCTACTACTATAACTCAAGAGAACACTTTTGAAGGAAGTATAGGAAATTCCTAAATTTCAAGCAGAGTTACTGGCAAAAGCAAAGCTAGCAGTAGGAAAAAAGGAATATTTAGCAACAGCTCAAGTTATGAAGAGAGAACAGCTATGGATGAACGATCTTGGGAATATGTACAAGAAAAAAGGCAACTAGTAATGGAAGAGAAACTAGAGACTTTAAGAACAAGCAAGACAGGACAGTGGATGGAGTACGAAGATTTAATTTTAGCTTTCGGAGCAATCTGGAGGCAGGTTAGAAAAAGGTTGACGTATCTACAAGAAGACCAAACACTTTTATTTATAATAATAATAACAATAAATACTTAATCTAAGTTTAAATTTAAGTTAAAAGCAAAATAATTAAAAATAAATTATCTTATATGATAAAACTTAGTAAGCAGACTTACATACTAATTTATTAAAAGTAATTAACAATATTTTTATTTATTTAAGTTTTAGATAGATTTATATATCAAATATATAAATCATGATAATTTCTTCTAATTTATATTTATTATTAATATTTTGAACTTTAAACTAAAGATATATTATCATTAGTGAGAAAGGTATTGACAAAAAAATCCAATTTCTTCTAAGAGTTTTGATATTTATTTTAGATACCAATTTAAAAATATACAATTTAAAATATTTTATCATTTAACCTGATAAATTTTATTTTTAAATTATTAACCAAAAAATAGATGACAGGATTTAAATCAGAATATTTTAGCAGTCCAAGAAAACAGAGTTAGCTACATTTTAAAGAAATTATGACCAGGAAAAAAAGTACCAAAAATGTAGGTCACCAAATAGAGACTTTCACCTTTGAAGAAAAACTTAGGAAATAGGCAAAAAATATTATTTACTCTAAAGTTAAGAAATAAGCCAAAGAGCAGTAAATAAGCTATATTTGTTGATAAAAGTTATTTTAAACTTTCTGGAAGAGGTCAAAAATCTAAAGAAAAATAATAAGATATTTTGGAAAAACTCGAAATTGCAGAGTGATTAGAATAAAGAATCATTAACTAAGAAAGAGATCTTAGCACATTTTAAAACATTTCACAAGATCAGAAGAGCCAATCATAAAATCAGCAATAAAAAAAAGAGACGGATAAAAGAAAAGAAAAAACAGAAGAAATCAACAAAAATAGCATTAAATGGAACTAAAATAATAAGGAAAAGATCCAAAAATAATTGAAGGAGAAAAACTCAAGATTTAAGCCTAAAAGAGAAGAGAAAAAATGCTTTTATTACAGCTTTCAAACATATCTGTAGAAAAGATGCTAGAATTTTTATAATTTTTAAATAAGAATATTAAAAATAGTAAAAGAAGTTAGAGATGAAAAAAGTGACAATAGCAACAACTAAAACTATCAAGAAAAAGAAAAAGCTCATATTGTAATAAAAATGATATCAAACATAATCTAGGAGAAAGAAGAGTTCAAGGATTACATGCATGACAAGGATATGAGTTGTAGAGATTTTCAAAATTTTATATTTAACCTTTAACAATCTAAAAGTTGGCAGGAGTGAAATTGAAATACCTCCAAGAATGCCAAACATTTAATCTTGTCTTTCTTGACTTTTTTGTCTAGATTAATAATCAATTAATTACTTGCTTCTCCAAAAAATGAATTAATTAATACCCTTATATTTTACCTATACTTTAAATTACTTAAATAAAAAAATAATTAAGCAAAAAAATTAAATTAAATTTTATCAGCCTCATGATGTCAGAAAAAATTTTAACGAGATTAAGAATTAGTATAATAAGCAATATTTAGCATATTTTTTAAGTACCAAAAGGCTTATATCTAAATTATTTTCTAAAAGATAGTATATCCTAAACCGATTTTAATTGGCATCAATCTTACAAATATCATACATAAGCATCTTTTCATTAAATAAAACCAAAAAAATCATAGTAGAATTTAATGTTTCTTTATATGAGTGATAGAATATAAAAATTTATGCTTAAATAATCTATTTTACTTCCGTTATTGAAAATTTTAAATTTAAAAAGATAAAAGCAATAACTTAAAAAACTTAAATTTCTTAAATAACTTCTAATAATTAGTGAAATCTAAAGGATTTATTATATATTATTAATGTAATTTACAAAAGAATTTATTAATCCAATTAATAATTTATTAATCTTTATTATTTTATTACCTTAGATTTGAAATAAATTCATTGTAATTCTTTACTCTTTTCAATTTTAGCAAATTTTAGGATATTTATAAAAAGCTAAGCAAAAATTTAAATTAGTTTTAGCTGACTTAATCTTAAATAAATGAATCTAGATAAACATTAATTAATATAATAATATAATCAAAAATCTAATATTTTAATACATCTTACTATGTTTTATATTCTTTTTCCAGGTAAAAATTGTAATAAAATAATTTAAATCTTTTTAAGATTAAATTTCTAATTTTCATAAACCATTTTTATAGAAATAAAACTTTACAAAAAAATGTAAAATTAGACAAAGAGTCTTGAAATATTCTATCATATCTAAATTTAAATATAAAAAATAGCAAGTATACATAACTAAGATTTAAATAACTATTAGTAAAAAGAGAAAATAGTAAAATATAAAGATAAAGTTATAAATGTCTTCATAAATTATCTTATAACATCAAATAATTTATCTTACTGCTTGTAATCTCTTTAGAAAGTTAAAAGCTTATAAAGTAAATAATTAGAAAATAAACTTATTTAATAAAGTTATAAGCAAAAGGTATATAAACTATTATAGAGTTAAATAATACAATTTAAACTTTTATCTTAAAACATTGTTATCATATGTTTATTCATCATTTGGCTTACTGGAAAAATACTTATAATAATTCATTATAAAGAAACAAATATATTACATAATAATTCTATGCATTTTACACTGGAAACCAGAAATTTTGTATTGATTTCAATTATTTTTTATGATATGAAAGATTAACTATTTAAAGAAGTAAATAACAATCTAGTTGGGAAATCAAGTGATAAGAAAAGAAGCAGAAGAGATTCAAGATTTATTTGAGAAATAATTGAGCTAATGGAGGATTATGATCTATAGCAAGGTAAAGTCTAAACATAGAAAAATTTACTTAAAGTAAAAAATTATATTTGCAAATAAAAAGGAGAATACCGTTCTACGTTATATGGATATGACAGACATTTGAACAAAATGGGAATTGCTTGACTTTTTGATATTGAAAAGCATAAGAAAGAGAAAATAGGAGAATTATATAAATATAACACATAAATAAAAAATTCTATAAAAGCAGCAGTTAATCAATTTTAATAGAACAGCAATTTTTATTTATTTGCTTTTCATATCATTAAGCAAGATCTAGCAAAGATTGGACATTAAGATTGCTGTATAGCTAGGAGACTGTTAACTGAAAGTAACAAGCACACTATTAGCGAAATAATAAAGACATGAGCTCTCAAATCAAGTTTATAACTTAAAGGAATTCCTACTTTAGACATGATAAATGATGATCTAAATGAACAAATTCAGAACGAAATATCATAGCTTCATTAAGATTACTAGCAAATAAGTCCTATTTGTAATCCATAGTAAGACCCTATAGAAATGAATCTATAAAACATGATAAATATAATCATAAAAATATAAAATTTAGCAACAAGTAATAGTGAGATTATAAAGGCTTTACTTGAATAAGGATACGGGATAGAATAAATAATAGTTACACAGATAAAATACGAAGATAATTTATAAAAAATATTAATTTAGTTGTAGAAGCAAGGAAAAATACAAACTAGCTTAAATTTAAAAGTGCTATATTTAATGGATTAAAACCTTCCATATGAAGAAAATAATAAATTAGTGAATGAAATATACGAGGAGTTATTATAAAATTTAAAGAAGTTACAAATCTCTAAAGAATAGAGAAAAAATATTTTTTGAGAAGCGATAAAACTTAAGAATGATTAATTTAAACATTAAATTTAAAGATTTTTTTAATTATTAAAATAATTTTGAAATTTGAGTTTTATCATATTTATTTTACATAATTGCTACTACAAAAATTTTCAAATATTCTAAAATATAAAAACTTTGCAATAAAAATCTATAAGATGAAGTATAAATTAATAAAGTTTAAATTATATTTAATAGTTTTTTTAATTTCTAATTATTTTTAATTTAAATACTTACTTTCACCTTTAATTAAGCATGTATATTTATTATTATATTTTTTATATAAATTAATTAATTAATTAAATTATCGTGGCTTCACCATTATTAGGTGAACCACGATTAAATAGAATAAATCTTAAAAAATTGAGATTAAATCTCTTATAACTACCAAAGCAGTGCTCATAAATCACCTCATTTCAGATTCCAGTTTAAATAGCCATCATAATTGCAGGATATTCCGTTCAAGGTTTTGAAAATAAGCCAATACAGTGAAAGACATATTTTATTATGGGTATTTAATACCCCAAACTCTGATGAAGCAATCCTTTTTTTTATTCCTCGTTTGATGGTATAAGTTCCTTTGGAGGTTCCACCCCTAAAAGCTAGCATAGCAAGCTAAAGCTTGGAAACTTCCATCTTAATATTTTTTATTATATATCAATTGAAAAATGGAAGGCTAGAATTTTGGACCTTGAATGTAAAAACTTTCGAGCAAGTTTAAAGGGACTTTAATGGAATAGCAATCCCCTGTGCTGGATATAATTTCCTAAGGTTCTCTATTAAGGTTTGGCATCTTAGCCGCAATTATTGCGTTCAGTGACTCTCTAACAGCACAGCTAATTGTTTCTATATTACCTTTCTTTCTGTATTTGCAGAATAAGATGTCATAAAAATTTGGATTCTTATTTAATGCTCAAAAATCAAGTTAGAACATCTTGATTATCATTATCAAATCGTGGACATCAATCTTATTAGACGGTTTAGATCTATAAGCACGAAAGTGAGTCCACTTTAGATTAGAAAAGAAATTAAAAAGAAGCAGAATCAAAAAATAAGCGAATTAAAGGATTATTTTAAGCTGAAAATTGAACTATATATAATTTGATTTAACATTTTTATATAATAAATAATTTGATTTATGATTTATATTGTATTTATATTTATTTAATTAATTATATGCAAATATAGAAGGAAAATAAATACATTAAAATAATTTAATATATTTTTAATTTAGCAATTTTACCTATTTTTAAGTTATTTTTAATTTAGAATCTTAATTTATTTTTTAGTATTTTAATTTTAAATTATAGCTTATATAAAATTAAAATATTGCATTTTTAGCATTTGCTAAAATAAAAAATAAATATAAATAAAATTATTTAATTTTTTAATTTAAAATAATTATATAATAGAAAAATAAAGAATTACTTAATAAATCTAAATCTATATCTTATTAAATTAAATTAAATTAAATTAAATTAAAAATTTGTAAGGCTAATGGAATGTTCCCTTAAAAGATC
Source organism: Loxodes magnus (assembly GCA_946699065.1). Lineage (NCBI taxonomy): Eukaryota > Ciliophora > Karyorelictea > Loxodida > Loxodidae > Loxodes > Loxodes magnus. The sequence goes on from CAMPDV010000307.1 coordinate 204,907, forward strand.
CATAACCCTCTGTATTACCTTTTACAGGGTCTCGGACTCCCCGGTGTCTCCACCCAAGTTCACTTCCGAGCTTTCCGAATGGTCTTTGAGTTATCTTTTTCCGTTATAGCTAACCGTCCGAGGATGGGTAAAACGTAGTCAATTCGTTTAAAATCTTTTATCTAATTTGCATATTCTCCTTGCATCATCTTCAAAGGTGATATTAGCTGCCGCATATGTGGCACTTCTTTTTGAAGAACTTTTATTTAGTCATGGGCTGTTCTTCTATTATCATTTGATCTTGATTTTTTTAGGATTGTTAATTCTCTAATTTTGCTAATCTTTATTTAATTTTTATAACTTGCTAGAAGGCATTTTCATATTTTTGAAAATCTATTCCCATTTGCTCATCTAGTCTTACAATATCGCATTCTATTTCGTAATACCTATTATTAATGTCCTATTTTGTTATAAATTCAGAGTGCGGTTACTCATCTTCGACATGATCTTGTAAATCTTGTTATATGTTTATGACGTAGTGTTCGAGATTCTCTACTTTATCGGTGTAGTCGATAATGATCTCTACAAGTTATTCCTTATCTAACTACATTAGTTATTCGAATGTATGCCTCTTTTTTGGAATTTTGGAAGGTAGTTATTTTTCTTCTGAGATTTGGCAATATTGTCTTTTTAGATCTTGATTGGTGTTTTTTAGTTCTAGAAAGAATGATCAGAAGTGCTATGGATCATCTTTTTTATCTATATTTTATTATATATTTATAAAAGATAGTATGAGAAGAATAGTTTTTTATTCTTTTATTTATTTTAAAATATTTTCAACTTTTAATTTATTTATTTTTATGTGTAAAATAAAAGGTATTAATTCTTTAAAAATCAGCAAAATAATAAAAGCAATATAATTTAAAAATGAACAGATAAATTTAATGATTTCTAAATTAGATTTAATATAAAAATTAAAAAGAAATAGTTTAAAATATAATTTTGATTATATAAACTTTTTATTTTTAGTATTTATATGCTATTCAATTTTTAAACTTAGTCACTAAGACACAATAGAAATCTAAGTAAAGTTTTTAAATTCTTTATTTTTAGTTTGAAGAGCTTATGTGATATTTAAATGTTACTTTAATATTAATGAGCAAATATTAAAGGAATAATAAAAATGTATCTTATCTTAATTAATGTTTTCGAGAATCAGTAATTATTGGCGCTAAAGAATAAGCAATTAAAGCATTCTAAAAATTTCACTGTCATAAATTAAAATTTACTGTCTCATGTTTTTGGTCTAATCATTATCTTGACAATTTTAGGATAAAATGCTAAATAAATTTCTATCTTAAGGCATTTACCAATTCTTAAGTATAAAGGAATAATAGCTTTTTCTTTGAAGTTACTTATTTAAAATTTGATTTTGTCTTTGTTATTCTAAAAGTTAGCTTTTAAAATAACTTAAGTTTAAGAGATAATTAGATAATGCGTTGAGAAGGGCGAGATCCAAAAATATGCTTAAAAATGTATAAAAATGGATTTTTTTCTACAAAATGATTTATTAGTATTTAAAAGAAATATTTAAAATAATAACTTTTATCAATAGCTTTAATAGATTACCATTTTTACAAATCATATTCTTCGCTAATAAGCCAAAACTCCCACTTATCTCGCACAAAATTGATTTATCAATTTAGTTTAAGAAGATCTTAAATTTCATTGGATGCATTTGAAATATCATTTATTGTGCAAGGTTGAAAAAATGTACCATTTCTAAGAAATAAAAATCCTAATATGCTATTTTGAGTTAATTGAAAAAGTAACCAGCATTATCCCTAAATTTTAGGGTGAATCTTAATTTATTAATTTTATAACAAGTAAGCATAGAAGCAAAAGAAAATATCATAATAAATAAAAAGCGCGTAAAATAGTAAGAATAAATTAATAGAGATAGGTAACTTAAGATTCATATACTTTAAAAATACTCGTAATCTTATCTACTTGTTGGAGGTCCAATGACATGGCAGGATTGTGTCTCATTGCATCACCAAAGCAGAGGAGACATGTGTCAATTATGAGTACTTAAATTCCCCACCTCTGATGAAGATGACCTTGTTGTTCACCTTCAAACACTTATAATAAAAATAAGTTAAAAGTACTAAGAGTCTTATAATATAAAAATGAATTAAACCAAATAAAATTATCCTTATAAAATTTAAGTATCTTATAATTAATTTTTAAACTTTAATTTATATAGGAATACTAAAGAAAATCGTTGGTTTCTTTTATGTTTTTAAAAGATTCTTAAATAGATATAAAATAATAGCATAAATGGTTTATACTGTTAAAAAATATTGATATAAAAGAATTAGTTTTTAGATAATAATAAAGATGTAAGAAAGTCTAAGCTTATAAAAGAAGTTTTTGATGAAAAATACACTGACCAAGATAGCAGCGTTTTTAGATATAAATGATCTTTTGAAAGTAATGTTGCTGTGCAAAAGAACTAATAATATAATAAATGATAGCAATTAAATATGATTCATGCTATGCAAGAAGAAATGGATGAGTGAAAACGATTGGTTTAATTTGGAAACCTTAATTAATCAAGTAGAGTAATTAAAGGAAAGAGACTTATAAGTGATTAAAGAAATTGTCAAAGTTAATTGGAAACTATTATATAAGAGAGGGTCTTAAATTTATTTAAAACAACTTGAAGGAAATATTTGTACGGAAAATGAAGCTAAAATAATGCAAGATTATTTACTAAATACTTTAAAAACGCCAGCAATTCCTTTTCCAAAGCTTAGAAGAGAATATACTTTTCCAACAATTTACTAGGATTGTCTTGCTAATTATTATATGCCTGATTCCTATAAACATTGTAGCAGTGCAAATCAATTACAAAATATCTTCAGAAAGCTAGAAAAAAATGGGTAAAATATGTTTTAGGAATTAAAAGAAAATGAAGTATTTAAAGCATAATTTTATTATATGAGATGACTTGCATTATAGGATTGTAAATAAAACGAATACTTGAATATTAAAAGTTAATTCTAGAAAAATAGCAACTCTGTTTTATCTTGTAATTAAGATTTCCAGCTATCATAGTAAAGATAATTTGAAAACAGTAAATAGAATCCTTTTATAATAGAAATGTTTAATTTCTTTGATTCCTAGATATAATTTTACTGCTAGCTTTAAAAAGCTAGCATATCTATAAATATACAAAATGACGAAAGTTTGATCCAAGAATATACCAAATAATGGAGTGCTTATACCTGTTCAATTTAAGATATATAGGAAAATTTTGATATTTATTAATAATTGATAAATGACTTTTACGATAGCTTATTGAATGAGACAGTTGAAGTTCCTTAATATACAATATGAAGACATATGTCCACTATTTGGATTAAAGAAGTATATATTTAATTATAAAGCCAACTAAGAACAGCTGCTATTAATTTAATTACACAATGAAGAGCTAAAAAATTGGATTTATTTAGATGGCAACATATACAAAGAATCTAAGAATATATCAACAAGCATAAGCTAAGTAAGCATCAAATTGAATAAGATTAAATTTCTAAGATTAAATAATATGAATTTCACTTAGTCAAAAAATTAATGTAATCTATCTTTGATATTACTTTAAACGAGTAGACTGTTTAATATACCAACTCCCAATAATTGATTCCAGAAGAAATGTACCAGAGTATAATAGAAGAAATAGAAGAAGAAACAATAAGATTTTATGAGTTACTATTGACTAACACTTAAATAGATTTAGAATCAGTTATATAATTCTTTTAAAAAGACTTAAGATATCTAAGAAACATTTTTATTGCGGATAGTGCTACTAAAACAGTTTCATAGATTTAATAAAAAGTAATAGAGATAATTAAAAATAAAATTATAAATCACTTCTTATAAGAAGCAGAAGATTAAAGATACAAACCTAACTAAAACGTAGAAATTATTATAAAGAGTACACATCTAAAGTTTTAAGCATTACTAAATTAATTTAGCTTAAGTTAGAATTAATAAAGATAGCTATTAGAACAATTATTCTTTAAAAATAAGTTAGAAATTCTAAATAAATTTCAAGTACTTCTTGATTTATAGATTGGAGCAAAATACAATAATGAAATAGAAATAAAACTAAAGAGACTAAAAATTAATTAAAACTTAAATGAAAATCAAAAATAATTACTTTCAGTCATCTTTTTTAAAACTCGATAGTTCGTGAATAAACTCGTTAACTAGGAAAAATAAGATATAAAGACAAATGATAAATAATAAGAATTAAATTTTAATAATTAGAAGGAATATTATAGCAACATAATGGAAGAAAAATTAATAATCACAAAAATATAAAAAGTGAGTAATTGGGAGATGTAAAAGTCTTAGTTTTAATAAAAGAAATTAAATTTGCTCTCTTTATTATGAATATAGAATTCTAGAAAAAAGAATAGTTAGATTATAAGGAATATAGAGATAAGATGCTGAGATAATTTCAACTTAAATACTTCAATAAATTCAAATAGTTTTGTAGAAAATTACTTAAATAATTACTAAGCAGTAACTAATTATTCAAATACAATTATTATCTTTGTCCAAGAATTATTTTTCTGACTTAAAGATAATCAAGATAAAGATCAGAAACGGAAAGTATTTAGAATAATCAATATCTAATAATCTGGAATATTTTCAATCATACAAATTAAGATATTCAGAATGAGACCATCAAATCCCATTGTTTAGAAGAGTTTGCTTGATTAAAAATATGTATAAAACTTTTGATTTAGTGATTTTTCCATTAAAATCTCTTTATATATATCTTTTATCTTTTAAAATTATGGATTTATTTATATTTTTTAGATTAACTTCAAAAATTAAAAAAATATATTTGGAAGATATTTATCTAATTCTTAAAATTAAATTAAAAATTATAATAATTTCTATATTTTATAATTATAATGAGATTTCAAGATTTATATTTTTTAATTACTCGAAAACAAAAATTAAATTTTACTCAAAGTAAAAGTTTATAAGATATATTTAAAATTAAAATGCAAAATGAACCTTCTTATTTCAGTTCCAATGTAAAAATACTTAAAATAAAGATTTTATTATTAAGCATTATATTTTAAAGTTAAAACTAGTATATCTTAGAAGTTTATTTGTAAACATAATTATTTTAATTAAAATTTAAACTTTTATCTAAATTTTTACTTAAACCATATCTTTAACTTAAAAATATATAATACCTAAAAATAATAAGGAATGCTAATAAGAATATATTAAAATTTAAACGAGAAAATGAATTTCTTTATTATTATATTTTAACATTCTACGAAAAAGTAAATATTAATAAAAAATAATATTTTAATTTATGGAAATGAATGATTAGATCTAATAATTTAAATTTAAATATTTTACTAAATCTATATATAATCTAAATAATTATCTTGAAAACTTTTAATTTATAATTCTTAAAAAAAGTCTAATGAAAGTAATATCAAATTACTTCATATAAAAAAATAAAAAAATAATTTAGTAATAACGCTAAAAAGGATAATTATGATATAAATGCAAAATATTTAAAAATTTAACTTTTATAGATAAATAAAAATTTTCTAAGATGTTAGCTATTAATAAATATGCAATTAAATTCTTAAGAGATTATGGAAGAAATATTTAATTAATAATATGAAATATTATTTTAATAATTATAAAATCTAAAAATATATTTAAATTTAAATCTTTTTAAATAATTTTAATCCAAATTGAATTAATCCTTCATATGAAATTCAAAGATATTAAAAATCTTAAACATGCTTTTCACAATGTAATATTAATTATTATATATTTGTTTAAAATAAATAAATATATTTATTTTAACTTAAAATCTTTTAGGATTTTTAATAAATTGAAAAAGGAAATAAATATAAATTAAAAAATTAGAATAGAAATGTTATTAGATTTAAATTAATAGAACATAATTATTAAATATCTTTTATAATAATTTCATATATTATCCTTATTTTTATGTTACTTTAATAGTTTTTAATTTAAGAATAACTTATTAAGTAATTTTTAAATATATTAATGTATAAATCAAAGCAAGAAAAAAGGGTAAGTCATTTTAGACTAGAAATTGAAGCATAATAATTTAAACTGTTATTCATATAATGATTTATTATAATAATAACGATAAGTTGGTATCATTCTCTTTCTTACAATTATCTTTATAAGATTTAATGAATGGTGGTCAGATTTTATAATGTTAGAAGTTGATTTCATTCATAGCTAATTATAAAAACACGCGAAAATGATTATATTTTGTATTTTTATGTAAATTAATTAATTTACATAAATTATTACATAAATGCATTAAATAATATTTTCTATTTATTTTAAAGTAAAAATATAAGGTATATTCTTTTACTTTTAATCTAATTAAATATTTTATTTTATAATATTAATTTCATAATATCTAGTATAATAAATATAAAATTATAATTAACTAAATTAATTCAAAATTCTTTTCATTTTTATATTTTAATCTTTAAAATGAAGTTATGTGATTGATAAGTTAAAAATAATTTTATATAAGCCAAAAAACTAAGAATTTGTAGATCATTTGCAGCAAAATTAAATTTATAATGTTCTCTCTTTTTTTATAAGATTATACTTTATTTAATATAATAACTTAATTTTTATTTTAAAATACAATTAAAGTAATTTTCATCTATTTTTTGAGTATTTAATATATTTTATTGGTACTTGAATAAGTAATAGTTATAATTGTCTCAAACTAAAAATAATTTAGCATTATAATTAATTTTATTTAGCATAATTAAAAATATTAAGCATATATATGTTATAACATTTTTTGCATAATAAATAATAGATGCTATTAAATATTTAATCTAAATAATATAAAAAGATTAATTTAAAATTAAAAATATATTAAAAAATAATTATTTTATTAACTAATTAGATAAAATTAAATTAAGGGTTATTATAAAAATGGACGTCGACTGTGGTCAGGAGAACTATAGGTAATCTGGTGCAGTGAATGCTGCATTGCGAGTAATCTCGCACTAGATGCCACTACGGGAAAGGATGGATAAGCTCGGAAAAAAACCTAAATTGCACTAGGGTTCTCATTAGCAGTATGAACATTTGAATGATGCGTTGCTAATGACTTAATTACTAATTCTTATTTGGATCTTATTAGAAGACTAGAACATTTTATTTAAGATTTAAGAATAATTTTTAATAAGCAGATTCTCCATTTGGAGAAGTGGGTGTTATTCATATGACAACAAGAAGTATCAGAACACTTTTTTAATATTAAATAATAATATTGAAAAGCTGCTCGCCAATGTGGTGCTACTTGCTCTATAATTATATTTATTATATATTCCATTTTTTTAATGGATGTCGGGCTCTAGTCTGCCGAGTAGGTAATCTGGTGCACTGTAGACTTCATTACAAGTACTCTTGTAATAGATTTCACCACAAATAAGTAAGACTACGCTCTTGTGTGATAAGCCTTATTTATTTGAGGGTTCTCTCTATCAGTAGAAAAATCTGATTAGTGTGCTGAAGTCCAGGCCTCAGAGTTATCCAGCCTCTACATGTCGTTAATCTGGTAGGAAGATGGAAAAACCTAAAAACATGACTGAAATGAATTATTTTTTTAAGTAGAAAAATTTAATTCGGTTATGACATTTTACACAAGAATCAGAATTTATTCTAATCAATTCTAACTCTGGTTTTCAGAAAGAAACATAAGAATTTTGAGAGTGAATATAGTAAATTTTTATTTCAAAAATGGAGAAAGAAGTGACCAAAGAGACGAGAGGAACTAGAAATATTTCTAGACTATTTTAACAACAAAATTTTGTTTCTTTTATTAATTATGGTGAATCTAATAAAGATGGAGCCACATCAATTAATTTATTATGAAATTTTAAATAAAAATAAACTATAATAATCAAATAATATGGCTTAAAATTGGTGGAAAATTTGAAATTTTAAAATTAAGTTTTTGACATAAATAAGACTCAAATAAATCTAAATTTTCCAAAAAAAATTTCATCAATTTTTTCAATTAAAAATAAATAATTTATTTATGATTTAATACATTTTTTAACTTAATTATAAGTAAAACAGATATATCTATATTAAGAGATATTAGTTTAAAAATCAAAGTTTCAATTTTTATTTAATATTTATAGAATTAAAAAATGCTATTTTTATAGAATAATAAACAATAAATCTCAGAAAAATTTGAGATATTTTAATTTGCAATTAAAATAAATATTTACTATATTTTTTAATTATTTTACTTTAATTTATTTTAAATAAATAAAAATAGAAATTTAATTATCCGATTTTTTCTTAACTAGAATATATTTCTTAAATCATTAATAGAAATAAAGTTATTTATATAGAAAGACTTTTAATATTATAAATTTTTAGTTTTAACTTGAATTAGTAAATTAATTTTTAATACTAAATTCGAAATTACATAAATAATCTTAATTTTTAATAATAATAAACTATAAGAGTTTCAATATTTTAAATATTGAGATATAAATGCATAATTATTGGTAAATAATCATGTAAATTATGTTAAATTTACAAGTTTCTGCATTTTCAATCACGGCTCTCTTTCACTCTCATCTTGATAAGCATTCGATTAGTTAACTAAATCTATTTATTATTTTCTTTTTTTAATAAGATCAGCTTCTTCACTCTATTCTTTAAAAATCTTTAATCTTCTTCTAAATAATTATTGATGTAATATTGCTATATACTTGTCTACTTTAATCATCTAACTTTTTGTAAATTATTGATTAAAATAGTTTTAATCGTATAAAATTAGTCTTCTTTAATATTTACGGTAATTATTTTGTGTTTTATTAAAATTCTTCTAAATGTCTGAATAAAGATTACATTGAAAAATGGGCTCAAATGTATCAAATTCATATCTGCATAAACAAAGTTAGTTGAATTATGTTTCGATATGTCGTTGATTCAGTTTATATTAATAATTATAAATGTAAGTCCTTAGTTTATAGATTGAAATAGTTTCTTGGATTAGATGTTATTGTATTTAGTGTATGCTATTAAAGAGAAACATTTTAATTACTTTCTATTTAATCAATAAATCTTTTTGCTGTTCACATTCCTGTATTCCTTTAAAGTTATTCTTAGAAGAATTTATTTAGATTTAAATATTAAGATACTTATTGAACTCTTTGAAATCATAAGTTCTTTAAATATCTAAATCATTTTTTTTCAATGCTTTTATCTATATATTTCTTGTAGGGAAGGTTAAATTTATTACACTTTTGAAGTAAAAAGGCTATATCTGAATTAGGATTTTCCTAGCTGAATCAAGTTATTTTCAGCAAAATGCATAAATTTTTATGTTAAAGAGTGGATAAATGGAAGTAAATTTAGATAAATAAATAAAGATTAATTAAAAGAAGATTATGAAGATTTGAAGGCTAATTTTGATACAAGTCTTTGTAATCTAGTAATTTTTTTAATCATTCATTTAATTTCTGACTTTACTGCTCAAGGAGTTATATTGCTTCTATATTCAACTTTGGGTAAAATGAAAGTTCTACAAAAGTTCTTATAATTAATTGGAGATACAATGTCATATTTGGAAAGTGTAACAGTCGTTTTCAAAGATGCTCTCCTATGTACAGAAACCTTTTCTTCACATCGCTATAATCTAAATTTTTTTAATTCAAAAATTAAGCATCAACATCATTTTTTATAGTTTAAAGTACTCTTTTAAATTAGTTTAAAATTTAACTTTATTTTTATTCAAGTTATCTATAAAAATAATACTAAAGCTAAAAATTTTTATTTAAAAAATTTATTTGTTTACATCAATTTTAAAACCTGCATCTTTAAGTTATATTATAATCAAGCATAGAAAGTAATAGCTTTTATCTTTATTTTTCTAAAAGAAATTAAATAAAAATTGTCAAATTTTTCAAATAAAAAAGCATTAAAAATATTTGATATAATATAAAATGAAATTTATTAAATATAAATGTTTATTTGATTTAAATTAATGTAAAATAAATAATTCCAATGAAATAAATAATAAATTTAAATATTTTAATTAATAAATTTTATTTTCATATTTAGCTTTTTATTTAATAATCAATATATCCTATGTATTAGTTACCTTCTTATTGCAATAATTGTAAGAAAGAACCAAAATACCCTGAATTTACTCTAACTTGCAAGCATTAATTGTGTTAGAAATGCATATCCAATTCTTTACTTTCTTAGCAGTATTAGCCTTTATTTGATAAATATCCTAGGAATTATTTTTTCAAATGTCCTGTTAATTCTTGCATTTATATAAATTCACTAACTGATGAAAATTTAGAATATGCTTTGAAAGTATGAAATGAAAAGGGTAAAATTGAATAGTTATAAACAGTAATTTTTAATTTTAGATAGATAAAAACAATATTTCCTAAGAATAAAGCTATATTAAAACTACAGATTAAAATACTTTTACTCTAAATTTAATAGAAGGACAACAGTAAATGAAAAGTTAAAGTTTTGAGATTCAGTGAAGCTCATAAATTTAGCAGCAAATACCTATTAACTATAAATAAAGTTAAAACTTAAATTGGGATTTTCCAACTATTTAATAAAGAGTAAGTTCTATAAAATTTAGTATTAAGTACTTAGTGACTTAAAATAAGTTCAAGAAGAATGGATAAAAGAAAATAAATTAGAGTAAATTCAAATAAACTAACTATAGGGATAAAACTAGCAGTTAAATGAATAAAATTATCACTAAAAAATTGAAATTAACTAGTTGATTTGCAAGATACAATCTCTTGAATAATCATAACAGAACTATGATAAATTAATAATAGAAAAATAAGAGATAATAAATTAATTACAAAAGCAGAATTAACAGTTTTAGAGAGAAATAAGTGATAAAAATAATGAATTTTATGTATAAAAATTAAAATGTGACTTCAATCAGGATAACTAGCTAAAAGAAGTTTCAGAAATTTAAAGATACCAGTCCGAATCTGAAAATAAAATATCTAAAACTTACATTAAACAACTTGAGAATGAAATTTAAAATTAAAAGATAAAATATTAGTTAATTCATCAGCAACTAGAAAAAAGCAAAGATTTAGTTTTACTATTGCACAATCAAACGGTAAAACTTGAATATTCATAACAATAGGAAAAGTTGAAATATGAAAATATTCTTAAAGGATTAGAAGAAAAAAATACTGATGTTAAGTTAAAAGATAATTATATTCGCAAGCTTATTTTGGAAAATGAAACGTTAAAATAAAGCATTAATATATTCAAGCAGTAATAAACATCAGAATATTACTAAAAGGGACAAAACGAAAATCAAGGTAGTTTTATAATACAACAGAATTCAAACTATGAATAAAAAATTAACATTACTCCAACAAAAAGTTCTATTTCCGATATTTAAGATTAAAAATTAATAAAAGTAGAAAATTAATAAAATTTATATTTTAATAAATAACTAAATTAGTTTTAAAAATTTCCTTAATAATTTTAAAGTAATATTTCTTATAAATAAATTCTCATCAAAGGTATTTCATCATAAAATCCCTAAATTTCATAGTAATCTAATTTCTAATAATTAAATTATCAAGTTTAGTAAGTTGATACTAATAAAGTAAGCAAAACTAATTCTAAGAATAGTAAAATAAAGTAAAAATATAAAACTTAAAAATAGTAAATGACTAAGAAATTAATTAAAGAATCAATTTAGAAGAATAAATCACTTTAATATAAATGTTAATTAAATTAAGTTATTGATATGAATCACTTACTTCATTTTAATTATATTCCTAAGTCCAAACATCGTTCTTTTCATCTTTCAACTATTGCCTGTTGTTTCTTGTACTTTCTTGTTGTTCTTCTTTAGACTGCAATTATTTATTTTTATTTTGTAATACAATTTAAATTCTTTTTTAGTAGATTCCTATTAAAAGAATCAATTATAAAAAGTTAATATAGTAGAATTAATAATTTTTATCTTCAGAATTAAAAAAGCATACTTTAAAAAAGATTATGAAGATTTTAGAACTACAAAAATGATAAATTATAGTTTTTATATAGCTATTGAAATCTTTTATTTAAAAAATTTTATATAACCTTCTACTTCTAGTTAAGTTTTCTTTTCTTTATAGGAAATCTTAAAAAACTTAAGTGAATTGCTGAGTTAGAAAAGGAAATGGAAATATTACATAAAGATAAAAATTTATAAGTTTATTTTATTCTCAAAAAGAATAAAAAATATAAGAAAACATTCAAATTTATTAATTTTAGAATAATAAACTTCAGAAAATGTTAACTAAACTGATTATTTTGTTTTATGCAAAATGACAATTCTTACAGCTAATTATTTAGAAGCACGTAAAGCGCTCTCCCGAACTTTTTTCTTAAATTCCTTTTCTAAATTTACTACAAAATACATTTTAAATAAGATATAAAGCAGAAGGAATTTGTTTAGGCATTTTATAAATAGTTTTAGCTTTGAATGTTGAAATTATACAATTAGAAATTAATTAATATTTACTATTTGACATAAGTAAAATCAAAACTTAAGGATTTTATGCTAATTTTAAGTTTCATGCAAGAATGGAAATTATAATTTTGTCTATCAAAAGATAATTTCATAAACTAAAGGGTTTGACTCTCAATTGGAATAATGAATTAGCACGTAATAAATCTAGATAAGTAAAAATATAGTTCGTCAATCACTTTTTTGTACTTTAAATGAGATATAGCAATAAATATTTCCTAAAACTGAAAATATTTAATTTTAGTAAGAATTTCAAGTAGGTAAGAAGAATTATCCATATTAAGAAAAATAGATAAATAAATAAGATAATATAACTTAAAAAACCAATTTATTTAAAATATTGGAATATATAATCAATAAACCAATTTGCTAATTAACCTCCTTTAAGATTAAAATGTTCAAAAGTTTGTTGAAAAGTTTTTAAATACCGAAACAATAGAGGAAAGAAAAAATAATGTGAAAAATTAAAATTAAATTTAGCTTTCATAAATATTTAATTATCTTAGAATAATTTATATTTATTAAAATTATTTTTTTTAAAAACTTAAATAAGCAAAATTAAAATATAAATTTAGCCTATTATATTTTACTTCGCTTCTCTTTTTAAAATTTATTTTGTTTTTTTTAATTTTAAGCCTTAATAATAATCAAAAATGTTTTTCTTTCGTTTAAGAAATATATAATTTATATGTATATAATTTTAATTATTTCAATTATTTATTTTATTTATATTCTTATTTTTATTTAATACTATTTATTTTTAAATATTTTAAATTGTAATTTGATACTATTTTCTAAAAATAAAGACATTAATTATTTTTAATATACAATTTTTTTAATTAAAATATAAATAAAATGACACCTAAGAAAAAAAATGATATCTTTCTATGAATAATTAAAAATAAAAATGATTTTATAGCTTAATTGAATAAAACCTTAATAATATAAAAGGTAATAGCTTCAGAAATCATTTCCATAATCAGTGCATTAAAAAGAAATAAAAAAATAAAGATTAAAGATTGAAAATTAGAATAAATAAAGAAAAATAGAAAAATAGCAATATCTTAAATTTTCATCTATAGAGGATATAATTAATTACGTGTAATCATAAATGGATGAAATTGGAAAATATCATAATTATATTCATTAAATATTTTAATTTTAGTTTTCTTATTTCATTTATCAAAAAAAAGTTGTAAGAAAAATAAGCAATATAATAAGAAATTACTTAAAAAATCAATGGATAACAGGGAATTATACCTAAAATTTTTAAATTAAATTATTATTAATAAAATATAAGAAAAACATTTAAATTAAAAAATGGAAGGATTCAAAAGAGGTTTCTACACCACCTCCAAAAAATTGGAGAGGAAACCTGAATCCAAACTTGGTCAGTCGTCTTTTTCTTAACCTTAACCTTCTTCTTAATCTTAACAACCTGGAATTCAAACAGGATATGACGAGCAGAAGAAATTCTAGAAAGCGACTCACTTAATAATTCCTACATCGGAGGAAAAGCCAAGAAAACAGATGAAGTCTGCTCTTCACCAGAAGATGTCAGAATTTAATCCTTCTGGCCAGATGAGCATGAGTAGCTCATCAAAGTGGTACTGAACCTCCAGGAAGAGGTTAGGAAACTGATGAAGGATAATGAGAAGCTTATGGAACAACTAAACTAGCGGAAGGAATAGAATCCAGATTTATGTCCTAAGAAAGAGAACTAAACACTTTCTGAAACATATCCTTAGATTAGATAAAATAATTCTAAAATTAGTTTCAGAAACAATATGATCTGAGTTATAGACTGGAAAAATTAGAAAAGAAGCTAGACAAACAAAGGGGAGACCAACGATGATTGAAGAGACCAACATGAAGTATAGGGTTAAACCACAAAAAGTAGTGAAGAATTGTTACTAATGCAATTCGATAAAACATTTGTGAAGACGCTGCATGAAATTCCAAAATTTCAAGATGTAATATTGGAATAAATAAAGAAGAATACAAGCACAGCAGAGGAAAAAAACAAATGAAATAGAGACAAATCAGAGAGAGATTATATCTAAATGAATTAGGTTTCATCTACAAGAGAAAATCTGATTAGAAATGAAGATAGAATTGGAAATGACATGAGCAATGGAAGGAGAAATAGAGACCTTTAAAACTTTGTTTTTAACACCGGAACAATCTGGTGTCCAGCATGAAGAGGTGAAAATCCTCATTAATTGCTAAACTTAATTTATCCTATTATTATAAAATAAAAGAAAAAATGCTGCTATATATGTTAAAAGCAGTATCATTTTAAGATGTTGGTAAAGAAACAAAAATTATAAAAAAATATAATAAAAATCTATTTTAAATATGACCAACTTAATCAGGCTTAATATATAGAATTTTTTTTTATATTAGTAAATTAAACAATTTTAAAAATAACTATTAGATAAGATAGGATTTCTTATATCTTAAAATTTAATTTAATATCACTAAATCTGGCTATTCAATTTTAAATATGATACTACTTTGATTTTTTGTTAATTCTTCTTTAAAGAATTATATTTTTATTTTTACTCTCAATAAAAAAAAACTATCTAAAAAATATACATATTTTAAAATAAAAAATAAAAATAAAAAAATTTATTCTTGCTAAACTATCTTTTAAGTATATATAACTAATTAAAGATTTCAATACTCATGAATTAATTCATTTTATTTTCATTTATACAATTATTTATAAGATTTATAAATCAAAAATTAATCAATTATTGTAAAAAATATTAAGATGCAGGTTCCAAAGCATTAGTGGGTGGAACATCTGAAGAAGCTTAAGTCATGAATAGAGGGGTGAAAAAAAGGATAGCTTCATCAAAGTGGAGAATTAATTACCCATAATCAACTATGTCTTCCATTGCTTTGGCTTATTTTCGGAATCTTGAACAGAATGAACTTCGGTTGTGGAGCTATTGAACCTGAAAGCTGAATTGGAGGATGTGGGGATCGCTACTTTGGTAGTTGTAAGAGACGCAATCTGAGATGTTTCCATTTTTCGAGATATATCCTATTTACTTGTGGTTAATCTAATAATGGTGGAGCAACATTAATTTAATTTAATTTATTTATGTAATTTTTAAATTTATTTAAAAAAAGCTAAAATTATATTATTTTAAAAGACCTAAGAGTTTATCAAATTAAAGGGGAAATATTAATACTAAAACTTTAATAAAAGTTACAAATGATAATATCTTTAAAAATAAAAATAAAATATTAGCAAATTGAAAAATTATATCTTAGAATAATTTTAAATATTTATTTATCTTTAATTTTTGTAATATTTAATAAAAAAATAAAGATAAAAATAGACTAATATAAATAGAAAATGAATATATAAAAAATATAATAATTTAAATATAATGTATATCTATCTCAAAGTTAAAAATAAAACTATAAGTTTTATTAATGCATTAAGATATTTTAAAATACTTTAAAAACTTACCAATCATGTAAAATTTATATGATAAAAAACATTTAAAAAATTATATATATAGTAATTATAAAAAATATTTCATATATAAATATTTATATTTATAAATATTAATTTTTTATTATTTTCAATAACTATTTATACTCTTTTTAATCTTTCATAACTACTCTAATTTTTATTAGTTCATTATTTATTTTATTCATTAATTTTATGCTTTCCTTATTAGAAATATTTTATTTCATCAAATTTAATACTTTTTAGTATAAATTCATTTCTATTTTTTCTTGCTTCTACAATTAAATTAATATCTTTTTAAATCATCTTCGTATTTTTCTGTGTAACTATTATATATTCTATTCCACATCCTTATTCAAGTAAATTCTTTATAATTCCTTTATTATTTGTTGCTAAATTTTATATTTTTATTATTATATTTATCATTTTTATAGATTCATTTCTATAGGGTCTTACTATGGATTATAAATAGGATCTATTTGTTATTAATCTTAATGAAACTATGATATTTCGTACTGAATTTGTTTATTTTGATCTACATTTATCATATATATAAAATGGCTTCTAAGAAATAACAGAACTTTAAAAAAAACATTTAAACAGGAAAATTCTCTAAAAAATAAAAAAACGAAATAATTACAATGAGTGAAAGTGAGAAATATGATTGATATGACGAGCATTAACCATTTGGAAATCTAGAACTAAAAAAACTTCCGATACAAACTAAAATAGAAATATTATCTAAGTCATTAAAAGAGTTTATGTTTAAAAATAGATACTTCACTGATAAAGTAGAAAAATTAGAAAAGTTAATAACGTCTTACTTGAGAAACAATATTAATAATCATAAGAAATAGAAGACAAACTGGAACAAAGAATTCTTTAAATTTAATAATAAATTCAGGTTACGCCATTTTCGATTTAACAGAATTAATCAGATCCTATGGAAATAGAAAATGAAGCCTCAATTTAAAATAAACAGTAAACGTTTATTTAAAATAAGTAGTAAATTTAAATTAAATAAGTGTTACAGGAATAATAGGTTAAAAGAAGAATAAAATGCTACGTGTGCAATAAATAACACCAATGAAAATACTGCTACTAACTAAGCGAAATTTAAAGAAAGAATAAATAAGATATTTTTAGAAAACTATTTAGGATATATCCAACATAAAGCGGAAAAATTTATAGAAAAAATTCTTTAATTCAAATCTTAATCCTTGGATAAATAATTAGGAACGCTACATGCAAGATGAAAACTATTCCGAATATTAAAGGATGGTGCATTAATGAAGTGCTACACCGCCTAACTAAGCCTAGTAGGAATTCAAGACAAACTAATAGAGACAAGCTGATAGATTAGGTCAGATAGCTGACTACTAAGGCTTCAGCAAAGCTTTTTAACTTTAACTTTATGACCAAAGAATCTTTTAAGTTATAAATATGATTTGAAATCTTTTAATTTGATAATTTTATTTATAGTATGCTTGCTACTTTCAGTTAATAGTTACTTATTTATTAATCTAATTTCCAATATTTCAAGGTTTTTTATGATATGAAAAGCAAATAAATAAAAATTGCTGTTTTATTAATTTGATTAACTGCTTCTTTGATAGAATTTTTTATTTATACGTTATATTTATATAATTCTCCTATTTTATCTTGCTTATGTTTTTTAATATCAAAAAATAAAGCTATTCCCATTTTATTCAAATGTCTATCATATCTATATAGTGTAGAACGGTATTCTCCTTTTTATTTGCAAATATAATTTTTTATTTGAAGTAAATTTTTCTATGCTCAGACTTTACCTTGCTGAAATTCATTGTTTAACTTTAGATAAATTATTTCATAAAGAAATATTGAATCTTTTCTGCTCCTTTTTCACGTGAGCAAAATCTTTCTCTAAATTATTTTTTATTTCTTAAAAGAAATGATTGCTATATTTAATAAATTGAATTTTAACAGTATAAAAATTGTTCTTAATTATATTTATTTTTTTATTTTTATAATAGATTTTTGGTTATTCCAAATAGTGTTTATATATTCTTTATAAGGTAAACTTTAATTTATAACTTAAAATTTTATAGTTCGATATTATTTTGTTCTAAGTTAATGATTTTACATAATTTTATACCTCAAAAAAAACCTATTATAAAATTGTTTATTTTGTAAGGTTATTATATTTAAATTCTTTAAAAAGGTAATTAAAGCAAGTCTATTATATTATAAATTTAATTTGGAAATTATTTGGATTTTTACCTTTATAAGCTTGAGATTTTTTATTTTATATTTTTAAGTGCCTTATCTATATTTTAAAATATTTACATATTTAGTTTATATTATATTTTTCTTTCCATAATAATCTGTTTAATTAATAAAATACTTTTAAAAAATTTAAGAAAGATAATGATGTAATCATACAAAAAATGTTGCTATGGTTTTTGAAATTATTTTAAATTTAAATAAGAATATGAAACTAATAAAATGCTTAAAAATAATGATCTTATATGATTCTTTATAGTTACTTTAAATTATTTATATAATTCATTTAAAAGAATAAATCATTTAAAACAAATTTAAATTTTGTATAGAATTTTATTAAAACTACCTTAAATTATGCTTAAATTGAAAAAAGTAAAAGTTATCATAAATTTAATTTTAAATTAAAAATAAATTTGAATAAGAAGAAATTAAACTAAATCATTTTGCTTATTAATTTCTTTGATATAATGCATTTTATTTAAAAAATAAATATTTAAGATGCAATATTTATTTTATATTTAATACAGAAATTAAATCTTTTTAAATTATTGGACTTTTTCTATTTTTAATTTTTTAATTAATAATATTTTAGAAAAATTAAAATTATTTAATCTTAATTTAAAAAATATTATTTATAAATTATTAAAATATTATAATTATTATTAATTATATATAAAAATTATAAAGAAATCTACTAATAAATGTTATAGAAATAATTTATACTTCATTTTATTTCTAACTATAATAAATTTTTATAGATATAAACAATTTTTTAATTCTATTTTTACAGACAAATTATTTATTTATAGTGAATCCAAATAAATCTCTCTTTTCTTATAAATCCTCCTAAAAAATGTTTAGTTCAGCGATTATGTTTTTTATTTTTTCCATTCTCCTTAATGTTTAACTTAGTTAATATTCTATAATGCTCTTTTGCTTATTTCTGTTATATCACATCTTTCTTCAATAATAAGAATCTAGAAACTCGATTTTTCCTTTTTATAAAGCTGATTCTCTTTCTTCATTTTACTAATTTTTAATCGAATTATTTTATTAATTATGCAAAATCTTTTTTCTCTCTTATTTTTAATTTTAAAATAAATATTTTTCTATAATCACCACCAATTCTTTTTCTTCAATTATTTAAGTTTGTAGATAATCGACTTATTTAAAATTCTTTTTGTTTGAAATTTAATCTTTAAATTTTTTTTATTTTACAGGTTAAAAACAACCAATTTCAGCAATTATACAAATACTCATTGCTATAATTAATTAATAATAATCTAATTTCTATCGTTTTTTGATGAATGAAAATTATTGATATAACGAAATTTTGTATGAGTTTTAGATATCTAAGAATTAATTTTAATCAATCCCCCATTCTATAAAACTTAAATAACTGTAAAAGCCTCACCCTACTTTTAATTAATATTTTATGACCTTTAAAATAATAAATTTTATGTTCTTTTTATATCTAAAATATTAATAAAACTTAGTTTGAAAAATTAGTTACTAAGCTATTTTAAAATTATAAAAAATGTTTATATTAATGAGCTTTTTCATTTTATTTATTTAGCATATTTTAAAATTATTTTTAAAGCAAAATCTCTTCTATTATTATTAATTTTAATGTAAGTTTTAACTTATTTATTTAAACTTGCAAAACTAAATAAATTTTGTATATAATCTATTTGTTGGTTTTAACTTTTAAGAATAAGCTAAAAAATAAATTTAGACCATTAAACTCGCAATTATCTTTGAATGCAAATTAGTTAATTATATTTATTCTTAGCTAAATCTATGAATAAATTTATTTAGTTAAACTTTATTAATAATTATATGCTTTTAAAATTTTATAGCTTTTTGTTCTTTACAAGTTTTTTTTTTACTTAAACCGCTTTTAATTTATTGTTAATTAAGTTATTCTATTAAATATTATAAATTCACTTTTAATGTAGTTTCTATTTCTTGTAACTATTTTATTTTCTGATAAAATGTTCTTATGGAGCTACAATATCGTTTTAATAATTTTACTTTTATTTATTTAATGAAGCTTATAGCTTTTTTAGTTAATATAATCTTGCTAACTAAATGTTCAAGTAAGAGTACTTTGTCAAATAATCATTTTATATTACGAAATTAAAAATAATTATTATTAAAATTAGATGTAATCTTAGATTCTTTCTTTTTTATTAAATCCATATAAATAAAAACATTAAATTTAAATTTAATCATTTAACTTTACCTAGTTAAACAATTTTCTCTGCTGTTTAGAAAATTTTCAATAAAATTTTAGTTAAAACTAATTTAAAAATATAGCAAACTACTAGTTATAGAAATTTTATTCTTATAACAAAAATTAAAAATATAATAGAATTTTAATCAGTTAGAGACTAATAAATCAAATATTATATAAAAATCTAAAAAGTTTGAACTTGAAAGGATTAATAAATATTATTTAAACTAAAAAATATAACTAAAACTTTTAAAATTCTTAATAGCAAAATTTAAAATTTAAAGTTGGAAAAGTTTTTAAAAGGAACAGATCAAAATTAATAATTAGTAACTTATATTAGCACCATTTAGATATAAATAAAATTTATCAAAAGAAATAAAAATATCTAAATTATTTCTTGAAGAATCATTACTTGAAAAAATCTAATATAGTTTTTTTCTCTAACACATTATTATATTCTTATTATTTTTTATTTAAAGAAAGGAATTTTCTTTATAGCCTATTAAATATCTATCCTGAATACGGATATATAATTGATAAAAACTAACCTTAAAATAAAGAAACTTCAATATACAAATTGCCTATTAAAATGCTTAAATTTATTCAAACTCAACTATTTATTTAACTTAGATTTTTCTAGAAACATACTTTTTTTTTTTCAAAAATTTAAATAGATAAAGTATAATAATAGTTATTTTATTAAGATAAGAAAAAATAATAGAAAAATTAAACTAGAAAAATAAAGAGTTAAAGCTAAATAATTTTATATATGAGTTAACTCATTCGATAGTAAGCATATTCTCATATATATAATTTAAATATTTCTTTTATCTTATTAAATAATTAAGTCAAGATGAAAAATTTAAATTTTGCATAATGTGAATGTAAGCATCCTTCTATCTTTTATATTTGAAATTAGATTTTTTTGAAATAGAATGCTATATTTTATTTTTATAACTTTTCACTTTTATCTTATATTAATTTCAAAATAATTAGAGATTTTATATTAAACATTCTAAATGTATCCCTTAAAGTTAGTATAGTGTTTTTAAACTACAGCTTTATTAAATTTATTTAAACAATTATATAGGAAATATTACAGAACTTCAATTTTTAAGTCAACACTCTGAATCATAATTTTGATTATATCAACTTTTTTATAAATAATCATTTTATTTATGAATTGGTTACATTTTATACAAACAATTTTAAAACAAATGTTAGTAAGTTATTTTAATCCATAATTAATTAAAATAAATTAAATTTTCAAATTTTTTAGAGTTTAATAGCTTTTATTAAATTCATTTATTCAATCCAAACCTTTAAAAGAATGTATTAGTGTATAAAATATTCAAAATTAGATGAATTAAGCAAAAAGCTAGAGTTTACTTATTTAGTTAATTAAAAATTAGTAATTTTAATTGGCTTATCTCATTAAATTATTTATCTTGCTTTTATTTATAAATTCTATATTAAAACGCTATCATTTTAACTAAAGTAAATAGCACTGCTAGAGTTAGAAAACTATGAAGTAAAGAGAAAATTAAAGAGTTTTAATAGGAAGCTATATTTTTTATTCATATTTTTGTTTTTGATAATATTTTTAGCTTCTCCAACTATATTATTGTACTTAAATCTGATTTATTTAAAGTGGTAGTAGTAAGTTAAGCGTAGTAACAATTTTTTAAATTTGCTATAGCTCAAAATTTAGGAAAATTGAATTTTATTATGAAGTGAAAGTAAAAATTATAGAAATACAATTAAAGTATTTTACTAATTAGAAAATAAAGACAAATCTATGTTAATACTAGTTAATTAAAAAATTAAGCTAAAGTTATTTTAATTTCAAAGCTATTTTATACTAACTATATTTATTAAAAACAAGCAAAAGAAAATAGTTAAACTGATGAGTAAAACATCATGTTATATCATAATGTATATTAGTTAATAATTAGAAAATAAAAAAAAATAATTATTGATATATATAAGTATATTTACAGAGTTTAAATAAACCATACAATTATAAATTAAAATAGTGTTGATATGATTTAATTGAAAATTAATAGTATATTATAATTTTATCAATCATATATATAAACTAATTAAAAATTTAGATTAACAGACGATAAAATTAATTTTATCTAAAAGATCGAACGGAAACAAAATAAAATAATAAAGTTTAAAATAAAATATTAATTTTCCTTTCAACTTCTTCTAAAGTATTTTTAGATAAAATTTTATTAAATTAGTTTAGAATAGAAAGAAAAATCACTTGAATAGTTTACTAATAAAGACTACTTTATCTTTAATCAAAAATTTGATCTTTGATATATCGAAATGATATAGTTGCTATTTTTATCTAATAAAATTTATAGGATGAAACATTTAATTTAAAATTACAAAATATATTAAGAATAATCAAAATTTATTTTATTTATTAGTAAAAACATATTAACTAGAAATAATATTTTAAACTTAATTCAAGAAATATAATTTTATTTTCTATGAAAATAATGAAACAAAATTTTTAAATTTTACTCTGGAACTTAAATATGAAACACATTTTTCCTTTATTAAATAGAAAATTTCATAATTGTCAGGATTTTATTACTTCAAATGATTCTTTAATAAAAATAATTGCTTAAAGCTTTATCTTATTTTCATATAATTGAATAAAAATATGAATTAAATTTAATTTTTTTTCTTGATTTCTTTAATATTTAAACATAAGTGTTTAATTTTAAGTATTTAAAGTTTACAATATTCAAAAAATAAAAAACGGATCTAAAGAGTGTATTGTCCAAGTACTTTAGTCCAAGGTAAGAAAAATTATTCAATTTTGAGAGGAATTATCATCTTTGACCTTGATTAAAGAATTAAATCGAAGCGATTTGTTTCAGAAAGTAAAAACAAACCATCTTCTTATTGAAAGGGAATCAATAAGAAGAAATCAGCACTCTGCTGAGCAAAGAAAAGAAGAGTAATACATTTTAATTTATAAAAATATTATACAGAAATTAAAACTTTCTTCTTAATATTATTCCAGTGCTTTTTTGCAGAATTTAACAGATATTAAGAAAAATTCAAAAAGATAAGCAAAGTTTGAAGTCGAAGCGATCTAAAAAACAAACTTAACTCTTATTTAATTATATTTTTATCTATTGTAACTCAAAAGTATTATAAATTCATTTCTTTTTTAAGATTTTCTAAATTATTTTTATTTAAATAAAAGAAACTTATATCTAATATTATTCAGATATTTTATTAATTAACTGATTATTATCTTAATGAATATAAACTTTGCAAAAATATCTAAGTTAAATTTCAAAAAATAAAGATAATTGTAATTGCAATTCTCCAAAAATCAAGATTCTCACAATAAAACTAGTTGATATTATTTTATAAAGTAAAATGATAAAAATTTATAGAAAATAAATGTATTATTATATATTTTTATTATATTATATAAGAATTATTTTAGCTTTTTGATTTTCATTATATTAATCTTTTATTGTTTTAAGTTATTTTAATACATCATTTTTATAAAATACTCTAAAAATATGTTAAATCTAAATCTTTATCTTTAAAACTAGAAAAAAATTCTTACTAATAAAAACTAGTAAATTATTAACTTTTTGTATACATTTAATTTCATTTTTTTAATTTCCAAAGTTTCCAATTTTATTTACTATATTGCAAAGCAATGAGATTTTTAGAAAAAATTTTTAGCAGTAGAAGTAAAAGATTTAAAATGCTTTATAAAAAAATTTTGCAATAATAGTTTAAAATTTCGGTTTTATTATCTATTAAATTTCTTGGCTTCGAGCATTCTCATTATATTACAATTTAATTTTATTAATTTTAAGATTTAACTTTTCTTATGTGATAATTAAATAAATAAGTCAGAGTAAAATATTTGATTAAAAATAAAGAGAGTATTTATAATATTTTTTAATTTTTATCGTTAATAGAAAAAAAACATATTAACACATAATTTCATCCTATAATTTTTTAGGTTGATCTCATTAAATGTTTTCTAATATTTTAAATTTATACCTGATTTTATGATTTATATGTTTTTTCTTTATATAATATATTTAAAAACTATTATTTAAATATCAAATAGATTTATTATTTTATTAATTTAACTTTCTTTAATTATTTAAATAATATCATCTATTTAAAACTTTTTGCTTAGCTAAATTTAATGTTTTTAATGAAATTAATATTAACTATAATTTTGTAAAAAAATATAATAATTTCAATATATTAACTTGCTTTTAAGTTTATGCATTCATAAGTAAAAAAATGAAAGAGATATTATTAGTAATATTGAAATAGAGAAAGTTATTCTAAATTTATGATAACAATTTTTTGTAAGAGATAAAATTTTGATTATAATGAAATTTTTCTCTTCAATTTATATGCAAATTTCAATTTTTTAAATTATTATATATATATATATAAGATTGTAAGAAAAGCTTATTCATAGTTATATATAAATAAATACCTAAAATTTATATGCAATGTTTCAATTAAATTTTATTTTGTTAATTTTTAATAAGTTAATATTAGCAAAAAACATTTTCCAAGCTCTGCTTTGATGAAAAAAAATTAACTTAAATAAAATACTTTATAGACAAATCAATAAAGATAACTTGTATCTTTATTTAAAGTTTTATGCTTTATTTCATTAATAAATTTTTTATTTTTTTAATTTGTAAATTTTACTTTTATTAATTATTATTTAATAGCTCAAATAGATAATATACAAATATTTTACTATGATGTATTGATTTTTTATATTAAAGATGCTAATTTATAAATTTTTATTTAATTATTCTTTGTAAAATTAATTAATTAAAATAAATTTAGTTTAAACTAAAAAATATTATAAAGGAATTAAATTTACATAGCTGAGTAAGATAGAAATTATAAATTTTCTTTTTAAGATAAAACTATCTTTATATTTAAATTATTAATATAATAATAGAAGTTTTTATTTAATTAGTAATTATGAAGATATAATATAAAATAATTATTGTATTTATATAAAATAAAATACTTGTATTCTAAATATTTCATAACTATAAGCATTTAATATCATATAATTAAAATAATAATATAAATATATTATATTCATATTTTTTAATCTTAGTCATTTAAATACAGTTTTAATTAAATTTTATTTCAAATGAAAAGATATATACATGCTACCTTAAATATTTAAAAATGCTTAATTTATAATTTAATACTAAAGTATATATAATGAATTAGGTTTATTATTTATGCTAAGTATTAATAGGTAAACATTTAATAGATTTTATATATTTGGAATATATCTAAATTTAAAAATATTAAGATAATATTTAAATTTAGAAAAATTACTTTAAGATTAATTAATTTCCGTATTTTTAAATTATTTATGCGTTTAAGTTATAATAAACTAAAATTGAAAGTATAAAAGAAAGTTTATATTATATTATATAATTACTTATAAATATTTAATATTTATTCTAAATTTACAAACTATTGTGCACAAACGTTAAAAGATTATGCTATTTAGTTTAAAAATATTAAAGAAAACAGATTAGCAAAAAATGTATTTAAATTAAAATCTAATTACTTTTAAATAAATAAATAAATATTCATTTGTAATTAAATTAAAATTTTATCGGAGTTTATGTTAACCCAGTAATTAATTTTTCTTAAAAGATAAATTTGTGCAGTTTAAAGTTATTAAACTCTAGCAATTTTTATTATATTATTGAATTATATGAAATAAAGCTTTAAATAAGATGAAAATTAAAAAAAATTATATATGAAATATAAAGGGACCAAGTATATCTGATTTTAGCTACTTTTGAAATGAAATCCACTTGTATTGTAATAGCTTCATATAGAAGAATAATGACAAATTTGTTAAATAGGTTTCCGTTTTGGAAAGTAAAATAAAACCATACTTTTTTAAGATTTCTCTATTCAACGTAAAGTGAAAGAAATGCTATTCTTGAAAATAAATGGACTCCTAATAAATGAATAAATTTTTAAGTCTAAAAATAAAAAGATATTAAAATATATTGAAAGAGTTAGAATAATTAGATTTTACGTTAATAATAAGATATGATAACTTAACTTTATTTAAATTTTTATTAAAAAATAAAAATTAATAATACATTTTTATGTTTAAGGTTTTAAACACAAAATAAATTTAAACTTCAATGTAATATAGATAAAGTTCAGATAAAATAAAATAAAAAACTAAGTGAATTGAATTTGCTATTATTTAGTAATTTTGTTTATTATTAATAATTTATTAAAATTCATTTTATTTTTCTTATTTTTTAATTTAGAAATAAAAAATAAATAATTACCTAAGTTAAAATAATAACAGAATTAACTCAATTAGATTTTTAAATTAACTATGAATAATTTATAAATTTTAATAGATTAAAGCTAATTTAATAAGATTTTATAAAATATTTTGCTATTAAGATAAATCTTTTACAACTTTATAATTTCTCTTTTATAAAATTTTATTAATAAACAATCTATTGAGATTTCAATTATATTTTTTATGTTATTTATATCTTGAGAGCTAAGTTATTTAAGCCAAAATAATTATATTTCTGATTTAATAAATTAAAATATAATTTTAACTAATTACAAACTAATTAAAAAATAGAATATATTGATATTTTCTTATAAATATATTTTAATATTATTTAATTATACTAAAAATTATTTTTTATATTTTAACTTAGTATGTCGAAGTTGATAATAATTTAAAATTTAAAGTAGGTTAAATTTTAATTAAATGTTGTAATAAAAATAAATATATAATTAATATAAAGGTATTAAATAACTCTTAAATAAAAAAATTTGATCTAATATGTTATTAAAATTAATAATATTATAAAAAATATTTTTAGTTTTAACTTTGTAATTAGATAATAAAATAATTTAATAATAATTAAAATGTTAACATATATTTTTAATTTTTTATAAATGGTTTCAATTTTAATTTTCTTTAAGTTTAATCTTTTAAATTTATAAGCATTTTAATTACGTATATTTAATTTTATAAATTATCAATAATATTTGTATAAATTTTAAATATTTATTACCATTTAAGTTAATATTTATATAATATTTTTAAATTTTTATATTAATTTTATTAACTTTTCTACTATTATTTATGCCTTTATAATTTATTAATATTTATTTAGCTAGTATATTTAAAATATATAAACATTTTATTTATAACAATATTATTTTTATTTTTAAGATTTATTAAGCACTAAAATAGAAAATTACAAATAATTAATAAAAATTATAATTTTTTACTTTTTATAAAGTCTTTTACTTTAAAATATTTTTGATGACTAATCATTTGATAAAAATAAAGAGTTGATATAATTTTACATTTGTAAATTAAAAATAAATATAAAAATTATAAGATTAAAGAGTAGCCACATGTGAAAAATTAAAATTATGCTAAATAAAAAGTTTATTTTTACATACTATAGAAGATATATATCATAGAAACAATTTCTATACCTCAAATAATTAATTTATATAATTATTATTAAAATTTACAAATTTCAGTGTGTATGAAATAATGATATAACCCTTTAATAAATTCTCTATTTATATTGTTTTCATTTTAGTTTAAATTAATAAAAAAATTATTTAACAAACATAATTTTTATAAGGAATATTTTTGTATAATTATTTATTATACTTTTGTAATTTTTTATTTAAATGTTGTATAATTTTATGAAGAAAATTAAAATTTGTATGAAATATATTTAATTTTATAGATGTAAAACATAGTATCAAAATATGATAAATCGATAATCTAATATTCTAATTTTAAACAATATATAATAGGTTATCATACTTTTATATAAAATGAATAAATATATCTTTAAAAACTTAGCTAAATAAAAAAAAACTTTGAGTCTTTTTAAAGCAATATTATGTAATTAAATAAAGGTAGTTCTAAATTATTTAAAAACGAAAAATTTCTTTTTATTTCTTTTTATTTCTTTTTATTTCTTTTTATTTCTTTTTATTTCTTTTTATTTCTTTTTATTTCTTTTTATTTCTTTTTATTTCTTTTTATTTCTTTTTATTTCTTTTTATTTCTTTTTATTTCTTTTTATTTCTTTTTATTTCTTTTTATTTCTTTTTATTTCTTTTTATTTCTTTTTATTTCTTTTTATTTCTTTTTATTTCTTTTTATTTCTTTTATTTCTTTTTATTTCTTTTTATTTCTTTTTATTTCTTTTTATTTCTTTTTATTTCTTTTTATTTCTTTTTATTTCTTTTATTTCTTTTTATTTCTTTTATTTCTTTTTATTTCTTTTTATTTCTTTTTATTTCTTTTTATTTCTTTTTATTTCTTTTTATTTCTTTTTATTTCTTTTATTTCTTTTTATTTCTTTTATTTCTTTTTATTTCTTTTTATTTCTTTTTATTTCTTTTTATTTCTTTTTATTTCTTTTTATTTCTTTTTATTTCTTTTTATTTCTTTTTATTTCTTTTTATTTCTTTTTATTTCTTTTTATTTCTTTTTATTTCTTTTTATTTCTTTTTATTTCTTTTATTTCTTTTTATTTCTTTTTATTTCTTTTTATTTCTTTTTATTTCTTTTTATTTCTTTTTATTTCTTTTTATTTCTTTTATTTCTTTTTATTTCTTTTATTTCTTTTTATTTCTTTTTATTTCTTTTTATTTCTTTTTATTTCTTTTTATTTCTTTTTATTTCTTTTTATTTCTTTTATTTCTTTTTATTTCTTTTATTTCTTTTTAAAAATTTATTTTTATTTCTTTTTAATTAATAATTCAAAAAGTATTTTAATAATCTTAATAAATAAATTATTTCTATTCTTTAGACTATTATTTTTAATTATTTGATTATAGAGCGCGTAGCACTCTTGTTGGTGCGCAGTTCTTTATGTTTCATACTGACATGAATGTTTGTTACTGATATTATCAGATACTGGTAGACCTTGTTCAATACTGGTATAATTATTCAGTACTGATAAAAATGTTATTGTATTAGTTGAAATTTAAGCAAAATCAAAAGATGTAGGAAATATAAAAATTTATATAAATAAATAAATTGAATTTTTGAGCACGTAGCACTTCTTTAGTGCGCAGCTCTTTAAATTAATTTTATTTAATGTCGAAAAATAACATTTTATGCGTTTCTATCCTTGTTTTCTCTTCCTGCAGTACGTCCTTGTAATTTTTCTTTTCAAGCATAGGATACAATATGCAATTACAGACATCTTTCCCCGACCTATGATGAAGAAAGTTTTCTCCTTTCATTCAGAGTAAATAATGAAATTATAAATTTTAACTTAAAATTCCAAAGTTTATTACTTAATTTTGATAATACTGAAAATTATAAATTTAGATTTACAAATTAGATAATTCTATGAAGAAGTTGATATTTTTATTTAAATATTTAGTAAAAATAAAGAAATAAACTATTAGAGTTAATCTATTATCTTATATATTTTAAATTTAAAAAATAAAAAGATTAATAAACTCAAAGCAGTACAGAATTAAACAAACTAAATTATTAAATTATTAAAAATAGATAGATAATTATTTATTTAATATATTAACTATTTAGATAAATTTCTTTAGATACTAAAGCTATTTATAAATATTAATCATTAAGTTATTGATATTTATCTATGTAATTTTTCATTTTATTTTTATTCATTCATAAAAAGATTATTCTAAGAATTGTTTAACTGTGTAAGACAAAATAATTATATAAATGGAATTTATCTCTAATTTAATTTAGAGTATTAATTTTGTTAATTTATCTTAGGTATTTGATAATTAAATGAAAAAAATCAAAAATAAGTTTATTTTAAAGCCTAAGACTTTTGCTTAGTCTAATATCTTTAATTAAATTAATTTTTTCCTTTATCTTAAGTTTTACTAAAATTTTAAATAATACTTTTATCTTAATCTTGCATGTTAAATTTTTTTGTATTTTGAAATATTTGCAAAATTTATCAAATTTCTTTAGCTTAAAAGTTAAAAATGAAGATAATAAACTTAAAAAGTAAAATAAATTTATAAAGCATTTACCATATAAAAATATAATACAGAAAAGAAAATAAAGAATTTTATAGTTATTAAAAACTTTATTTTCACAAATAGTTATAATTGATATATATTTATCTAAAATAGAAATATATATTAAAAATTATTTTTAATTAATAAATATTGAAATGAAAGAAATTAATTACATTTCTAGAAAACCTGAGACTTAAATATCGAATAAAATTTAGAAATGAAAAAATCGAAGTTTAATTTAAACTTTTAAAGAGATAAAAAATGTATTTTCTAGATTTAATTTAAGATGGTTATAATCAGATCAATCTAATTTGATATACAACTTTTTTGCTGCATATTAAAAAATAGTATTAAAATTTGAAGGAAAAACATAAAAAACTTAAAAGAATTGAGTAAATTTTATAATTTGCTAAAGAAGTATTTAATTTTTAATTGTCTAACTAATAAAAATTAAAACAATTTGAGAAAAAATAAAAATAAATCCTTAAATGTAAGTTATTTTGCTTTAACTTTTCATAAATGAAAAGAAAATTCAATTAAATCAAAATCTTTAAATTCACATTCAATTCTGTGAACAACCTTTAATGAGTAAAAGATTTTAAACGTATTAATAAAAAAATAATAAATAAATAGATAAATAAATAAAAAAATAAGAGGGTT
This sequence comes from Loxodes magnus, assembly GCA_946699065.1. Classification (NCBI taxonomy): domain Eukaryota; phylum Ciliophora; class Karyorelictea; order Loxodida; family Loxodidae; genus Loxodes; species Loxodes magnus. Next base: position 236,302 of record CAMPDV010000307.1, read on the forward strand.
AAATGGATTTTATATAAGATTTAGATAACTTTTTAAAGGAATCAACATTTTAAAGTACAAAGAAAATCTTATTATTTCAAATTGTCTCCTTATAAATATTAATTTTATCAAGAATCTTCTTCTAATTCTTAGATATCCACGAAGGTGATATTTATTTCGATATATCGTAAATATCATCATAAGTTTCTCCTTTACTCTAATCTATCAATTCTTCACTTGGGCTATAAACATCTGCATGTCTTCATTTATATATTATTCTTTTTAAGTATTATAGAACATCTAAAGAACTGGTATACAACTTGTCTCTTTATATCTATATATTTTTTTAGCATTTTAATTTGTATATCAGTCACTATATTTCACTCTAATATCTGGAAGATTTGAGTGAGGTTTAATTTTATTTAAATAGGGAGAATCAAAGTATAAGTTCTTAATAGATAAAAATTAATCTTATAGTTCATATCTCTATTAATAAGAATGTTTGTACTTTTAGTTATACTCATAAAAAGTAGGAACTTTATTTATTGCATTGATGCTATTATTATATTCTATTTCTGTAAAAATTAATTTTTCTTTGCTATTCTTCTATGAAATCCTTATTTTTTAAGCTTCTTTACTCCTATTTCACTTTTCTTCTTCCGATTATTAGTATTCTATATTATATCCTTCTTCAACATATTCTTTTCATAAAGATTTGACTTAAGGGTTAGGATTACAGTTAATTCAAGGCTTTACCAAGTTAGAGATATTAAAAATGAAGGCAAATGGGATAGGAAATACTAAGCAATTACTCTAAATTAAACCAGTTTAACTCATCTTTCTTTCTCTGATTTAAGAAAGACGCTAAATTTTTAGAGATCTCATTAAATTTAAATAATAAACCTCAATTTTAATAATATAAGCTAAATAAACCTAAGTTTGATAAATTAGAGCTAATATATTTTACACTAGCCATATTAATACAAATATAGTTATAGCTATTATAATTTAGGTATTTGTTAATTATTCATTTTATTTAAAAAGGCTTATATGCTAAAGTTTAGAACTTAATTTAATTGATGGTGATTTATTATAAATATATGATTAAAAGTAGTTTTCGTAGGATATTTTATTTCAGAATAATTTAATGAAACAAAACTTTAATTTTTAGGTTTAAAAGATCTAACAATTTTTTCCTTAAGAAAGTTTCTATTATTCATATTAATACTTTTGTTCTTATGATTTCTGCAAAATAGAAAGGATTACAATAATTAATTATTTCACTTTGTAGCAATATATGTAGCTTAGAATCTTTTATATTATAAAAATTTAAGGTTAATAAATAATGAAGAAAGGTTAATAGTTGAAGAATTACAGAGATAATTAATTAATTCTATATTAAATTTCAGCTAATTATATATAATTGTTTTATCATTATGAACTTTAAATAATTATAAAGGCTTAGTAATACTCAAAAAATAATTAAAATCAAATATCTAACTCTAATATATTTGGTTACAATCAATAAACTAAATAATGTAATTTATTTCTATAATCAAAGTAGGATTTTATCTTCAAAAATAGATGAAATGTAAAACAATCTAAGGGAATTTAAATTAAATTACTAATATTTTTATTTAAGATATTTATACTATGTATTATATTTAAATTTTAAGTTTAAATATATTCCTTTAGAATATAAATTAACTATTATAGAAAAAAATCATACTAAAATAAAGAAAATAATTTAGGCTAAAAACATTCAAATCTCTTTAAAAAGACTTTTATTATTATTTATACCAAATTTAAAAAGGCATAAAAATTTAGGTATTAAAATAGTTTAATCAAAATCATTTATTTTATAATACTCTTTTATTTTTTAATTTTAGGCTTTTTATATCTATTTGGTATAAATGTATTCAAATTAAAAAGAGTTACCAATATCTAAATTAGAATGTATAAATTAGGCTTATATTTAGCTATATTTACATAATCAAATAAATTTATTTATTTATATTCTAATTACCCTTACTTTAAATGAGCTCTTCTATTTAACTAAATTTATCTAGAAGAAATATAAAATTTAGGATACAATCATTGTTAATATATAGAGACTTAATCAATTAATAATCATTTATTAATTAATAAATATTAGGAAATCTAAAGGAATATTGAAATAATAGCTCTATAATATGTAAATAATCTAAATCTACCAAACAAAGAAAATGTTTTATTAAATTATAATAAAAAGATAAAAATAGTATAAACAATTGCACATCATATGATGAAATCAATTAAGTCTGCTAACTATTTTTATTTCCCTTAAGATTGTTGGGATGTATAAAAGAAAAATTAGTGAACAATGTATTATTAAAAAGGATTAAAGTAAACATTAGAATTAATATTCATTAAAATTTATTAATTATCTCTTATAAGTTAAAATTAAGAATCAAAAAGATATAAAGCATTCATTTTTTCAAATTGTCAAAATACTTTAGCAATCATTTACTTTTGATACCAAACTATTTTTTAAGAGTTATAGTATACAATTTTAAGAATAACCCAAAACTAAAGAAGTATTTACATTTTGAGAATTAGTAAGAATAGAAAACATTTTCAATCTTAATAAAAAATAAAAAATAATAATAAATAAATAAATTTGATTATAGAGCGCGTAGCACTCTCGTTGGTGCGCAGCTCTTTAAAAAAAATGTTTCATATTGACAAGAATGTTTGTTACTGATAAAATTATCAGATACTGGTAGACCTTGTTCAATACTGATATAATTATTCAGTACTGATAAAAATTTTAAATACTGATATAATTTAAGAATACTCGTAATCTTTAATACTTGCTGGAGGTCCAAGGACATGGCAGGATTGTGTCTCATTGCATCACCAAAGCAGAGGACTACATGTGTCAATTATGGGTACTTAAATTCCCCACCTCTGATGAAGCTCGCAATATTATTTCTTTTTCGTTCCAGTATTAAAAATAAACGAAACCAAGTCAAGCCAACGTCGAAGGTCTAAGAATCTTATATCTCGAGGCCAAACCAAAGCAGAGGAAAACATAAAGTCGATTATGGGTACTTAACTTCCCTAACCTCTGATGAAGATGACCTTGTTGTTCACCTTCGAACAACTATGGCGGTTTTAAAGAATATATAATATAATAAAATAATATTTAGTTACTTGCACAGAGAATCTTTTGCTTTCACAAACTCTTTAGAAAAATTATATCAATGGATTTAATAAAAATAAATATTAGAGCATCATTTATTTAAATTAGAATAGTAAGAATAAATTATAAAAAAATTAAAAAGCTAAGATGTAAAGTGTAAACTTAAATCTTTCAATGAATTACTTAGCTTTAAACCTTTATGATTTTTATTTTTTATTTTAATTAAATGTTTAATTCCTATTTCAATAGATTAAATTATCGTAAGTTTATAATTAGTTATGTGTAAGGCTAAATAGATCTAACTCATTTGTGAGTAGTGCCAGAACCTATTAATCTCTTAGTAGCATGTTGTAGAAAAATAGAACTAAGCAGAAAGTTTAAGTTATAAGTGGTGGATTATCTAATCAATAGCAAAGTTAGCTAAGAAACTAATTTGAAACTAAAGTAAGAAATAATCAGATACTTGCTGTTGTTCTAATATGCAAAATCTAGAAATGGAATCATAGGGATGGATGATTCCTGATCCTAAAATCAATTCTCTCAATCCTTCTCTCAGCTCAGATTTCATGATTACAGATAAAGAAATTAGCGGTGTAGCAGATGGAATTTCATAATGGAAGAAATATTATATAAACCCAAGAGTATTTGGATAAAAACTACTAACAAATGTTAGAGATATTAAAAAGAGTAGAAAATAAGAACTTAATTCTAACTTATAAGAAGAAAGTATTTAAATACTTCAATAAGCTTTTGAAGGAGTCTAAGATGCTGGAAGTAGTACTATCATCTTCTATTTCATAGAAAAGTAAACTTTACACTTTACTTGAATTGGAGATTCATAAGCTCTTGTTTTACGAAGGAATAAGTGCAATTATGAAGTTTTATACTAAACTCAAGTTGATTAGTATGCATTTAATGCTACTCGATAGTTAATAAGATACCTAACTCTGATTTTGCTTAGATACTAATGAAGAAGAATGAAGAATTAGGATTGGAATTAAATAAACTGATAGAAAAATGTAAGAGAGGCAAACTATTAAAAGCTAAGGATGCAAAGCATTATGAGATATAGATATAAAATGAGGACATAATAATATGTGGCTCAGATGGATTCTTTGATAACATGTGGATTGAGAATATAGTGGAGATAGTGAACAAGTAGATGAAATAGATTTGTAAAAATTGTCTAAAAAGTTATGTAAGAAAGCATGAGAGTAAAGTTAGAAATAAGATTTTGAAAGCCCATTTGCGAAAGAAGCATGCAAATAAGGAAGGAGAACAATTGGAGGAAAGAAAGACGATTGTACAGTGGTAGTGACTAGAATTAGAAGCTATTGAAGACAATATTATGAATATGGTTATTTAATTTTTTAATTTATATCAGCATCTACTTTTTTAAAATAGACTCAAATTTAAAAGGTAGTCTAATTTATTAAATATATAGAAATGAAATTATAGAAATATATTAATAAAATTTGAATAAACTAAAATACCAAATATAAAACATAGAAATGCTATTATAATTCTAAAAGGCTTGACTTCATTAAAATAAAAAACTTACTAATAGATTTAGTTCTAAATAAGCAAATTTATTGTTTTAATGAGTTTCTATCAATACCTCTTATATTCTTTTTACAATTAAAAATTTTTATAAATATTATTTTATTTTGATTACTTTACTCAACTTATATGAGTAGCCAAAATTTAGAAAATAATTAAAGCATAAAAATTGAAAACTTAGAGCGTCCAAAAATCTAAACTTTTGCTTTTTATTAAATAAAAAATGTATAATCTTAAATTTTTAGCATGATTTATTCTTTAAATAAGTTAATTTCTTGTTAATAATAATTAAAAAAATTACCTAAACTAAAGTACTTTTAAAGAAATTTTATTAATTTTTATTGTAAAGATAGCATCTAGTTATCCTCCTAAGATAAATAAAGCATAATTAATTTTTAATATTTTAACTGTCTAATTGCTCTTTAAAATTCTGAAAAATGTATTAAAGGATATAAATTTAATCTTTTACTTAAGAAAAGGAATGAATCATTTAGGACTTAAGATTGCTGAGATATATTTGATTTATAAATTACATACCTAATATTATTTGCTTAATGTTCAATTTCTTTGTTAAATTATTGTATATAGACTAAATATTATTTATATAGGTGTAATTTAATTGATAGCTTAAGCATATTAAAGAATGATTGAACTATAAATAGAATCTGCTTAAAAATATTCTTTTATAAAGCTTTTTTTAATTCAAAATGATACTTAGCACTTTAAATGTTCGCTGTAAAATGTATTTAATGATTATGACACTATATTAATACCTACTAAGCATAGAGGGAAACTCTTTAAGATATTAGTATCTTATGCTTGCTTTAATGGAATAAACATTAATTGTAATTTAACTTACTAAAGAATAATTATGCTTACAATAAAGATAGAATATTAAGTTAAATTATAAAATAAAGCTTAGTTAAATACTTAAATAATTTATAATCATTGAAACTACTATTTCTAATAAACTTAAATGCAATAAAGCATCATACTATCTAATTAGTACTAAAGAAATAGGAACATTTTAAATAATTATTTAATTTTCTAAGAATTCCCTTAATTAATTTAAATACTCTATTTAGGTATTATTTTAAATATTCATCATTTCATATACTTTTGAATATATTTCTATAGATTTATTAAAGATAATAGTAACTAAGATAAGTTTCCTTAAGAAAATATTAAATTATATGGTTTATTTTATATCTTTTAAGAGAAATTAGTTAATTATCCTTATTTTTTCTTTAGAATAGTTGTTAGAAAATTAATCTAAAATGTAAATTAAATAGTATGATATTCTATATAAATCCTCTTAGTTAACTTTAAAAAAGATTATTAATTATATTTTTACAATTTAACCTATAATTAGAATTAAGTTAGCTATACTTATCAAATTAGAATGTTAAATAATATCTATTTATCTAATATTTTATATAGCTTATTTTATATTAATTTAGCTAACTATCTTTATTTAGTATCTCTATCTTTAAAATAGATCTATTAAATAGCAGTCTCTATTATATATTAATGTTGATTTGGTATTTAATTAATTATCTTAGATAATAGTTAAAGACTTATTAGAAATATTTATACTATTATATTTTCCTTCCTTAATACTTATATAAATATCTATTATTTCTTTTATGAATGTATTATGGAAATTACATCTACTAGAAATTAAAATATAAGTATTAACAAAGTAGATATTTTATAGCTCTAATACTCATTATTTTATATACAGATTTATAATTTAGTTATAGCTGCACATGTATTTTAGATGAGCGCAAAGTAATAAAATATTCTAAAATTAGAAAAATAAAAGTAGATTAAAGCTTTAATTATTAATAAAAGCTTAGTTTAGATAATAAAAAACAAAGAGTTATTTATAATGGAATTGATTCCTTTTATATAAGTGTAAGTGTTCTATATATATTTAGTAAATAAAGATTCTATTTATTGTTAGCATGTATATAATTAAAGCATTCTACTATCTACATTAATAGTATCTTATATCCAAGCTTTTAGTATCTTAATCTTCATTTGTTTATTTTTAATTTGAATTATCTAATTCTTACTATGAGTATTTATTTAATACTAGTATGGTAAATTAGCTTCTCTGGAAAGGAATTTTCTATATTTTCATCTTATAGTTTCAAAAGTTGCTGCTTAAAATCGTGTTCATATTATGTAAATACCCTAATCTTTTAAAATTCAAATTTTAGAAGGTCAATTTAAATTAAGCTACTAACAATTTAATCTTTTCTTGAAACTTATTGTTAGAATATCTAGTCAATTTTAATATTAAAAGTTAGATAGTAAAGAAGAACAAGCAAAGAGATGCAAAAAGATATTTCCTATACTAAGAATCATGAGTCATAGCTATTTAAGTTAACTAATCAGACAGAAAAGATATAAGAGGAAATTATGAAGATAGTAGAAGCCTATATTATTGAAGTAGCCTAGCAAAATAAAACTAAGAAAATGTAATTAAAACTGAGTAATTTAATATTATTTTCTAATATTCAAGATAGATTCTTAGAATAGTTCTTAAAGCATTTTTTAGTTTCTTTAAATTTTGTAAAAAAGTATCACTTAAAATTACATTAGAAATACCAAAAATACGTGTATAAAGTGACTTTAACGTATACCTTGACAATCTCTATTTAGATCTTTGCTTAAACTATAAAATGCTTAGATAAAATAAAGAATAAAATCTCTTTAAGTACTTTATAGTTAATAAAAATCATTCTCTTTTACATTTATTTACTTCTAATTTATCAATTCTAAGATATAGCATCATTCAAATTTATTACTTAATTCACTGCCTAAGATAAGACGTTAACTAGTATTAAATTTATAGAAACTCTGCTTCGACAAGTTTCGAAAAATATTATTTATAAAAAATGCAGGTATATGAAAATTTTCATCACCTCATTAAAAAGATATACTTTAATGCCATTTAAGTTTAATAAATGAAAGATAGATAAAATAATTTAAGTATTAAGTTAAGCAAATTTTCTAATTTAATGTAAATATTTCATTGGAATTATGCAGATAGGGCAAATAAACATGATAGATTATATTTTTTTATTTCAATTAAAATTTATATATAAGTTAACACTTCCTCATTATCTATAACAGATATAGAATCTTTATTTTATTTATTAATTATTCTTTAATGTATAAAAAGTAGATTGAATAAGCATAAACACTTTAAAATTACTATTAACATCAATTAAATTTAATTTCATGCAGTCTATTACTCACTCCTATGTTGTTTCTTTCCCTTTTACATATTTCTTGTATGCTTTCGAATAGCAACTACAACACATTTCTCTTGCAAACACTTTTCTATCACTATGCCCACATTATACCGTCTTACCTTTCTTCCTTTCACTATGATAGCAAACTGAACATTTATTCTTAGCGTAGTGTTTTCTATCTTTATGCTCACATTTTGTAACTTACATTTATGTTCTAGGCTCGAACGGAATATCTTGAATATTGCTACTGAAAATTTTACCCAAATTAAAAACTTCAACATCCTTAGATTTTATGCTTCCTTTAGGTGAAGGGAGTGTTTTACTTAATGGCCATTTGTTCTAAAAGTAAGGAAAAGGAGGGAAACCAAGTAACGATGGCATCCCTTAAAGAATAGAGGATTCTAGTGTATATTTCATTTAAATTATAATAACTCTAAGTAGAAGGCTTAAATATGGCTCTTATTTAAAGTTATTAATTCAACTATATTCATTTAACCTTTAAATTTATTAAAATCACATTAGAAAAGCTTCCTAAGACTCTTATATGTATTCTTAAATTTAAAATTAATGAGAATAATAAGCAAGAAAATTAAATGAAAATAGAAGTAGATATAAATTTTCCAGTGATAGTAGTTAATTTATTGTTTTTGAGATTTACTTAATAATTGTTAATGCTTTAAAGACTGCAAGATTGATATTAATTAAAAAAATCCATTTAATAGCATGCAATTCCATTCCTTAGTAAGCATCTTATCATTGTCTCTGAATATACAATTTAAAAATTGAAGGTTTATAGAATTGTTTTCACTAGAGCTATTAAAGACGATAAAAATGTTATTTTTTCTCTATTCTAATTTTTAAATTTAATAATTTAAGATATATTTCTATTAAATTTTACTAAAAAATATCTTATCTTTTAATAAAAGAATTTACTAAGATATATTGCAGCTTATTCTTTTTAACTTGAAACTTATTTTGTTAAAAAATTTTAAATATTAAATCATTAAAAATATATTAAAGCATGAAAAGTTAAATCTATAATAAATAAACTTAGAAACTAATTGTCTTTAACTTAAATTTTAGGAAATTAATTTATAATATCTGAAGCCTTTAAATTAATTAATTTATAGTATATTCTAAATTTTTAGTTTATTCATATTATTGTTGCTGGGTATTTATGCTGGTTCCGTTATTTATTTATTTATTTATTATCTTTACCTATTTCATGTTTCTATATAATGGGTGTAATAGAAAAAATATATTCAAATAAGTTGAATATTAGGCTTTTTTTATTTAGTTTTAAATCATTCATCTTAAACTTTGTCTTCGTAATTAAACATTTAACCTTCACTGTTATTAGACACTTCTATTTCATAAACTAGTTCTTTCAAAATTCTATCTTTGAGTTATAAACTTCCTCTATTTATTTTACAATTCTAGGTTTCAAATAAAATTCTTTTAAGGATATATTTTAGATTAGTCCCTACAAGAAGCCTTTGCCTAAATGATCAAATATATAAAAATAAAGTTCTACTATAGAGTTCCTTTAAATATAATATAAAATCTACTTTCTAAAAAAGCTAAAGCTTTCAAACTTTGTTGACAGGATACTATTTCTAACTATCCACTTAATTGGATCATATAATACATTAATCTAGTTATTCTAAAATCCAAGTTATCATTAGATACTAAACTCATTTATGTATAGATATAATATATTCGATTGCTTTATAAATTTAGTATTTATAATAATTTATAAATAGAACTGTTCTAGTAAACTTAGAAGAAACAATTTAAATTTAGCTTACATCTCTATAAATATTTTACAGCATTTTTCTATGATAATAAAAATATAAAAGAGTGTAAGGCTTCTTATATTTTATAAGGTAATTTACATTATTTCATGCTAGTAGCAAAGTATTATATCAAGGACTGCTATCTTTAATTCAACATTAACTTAATAAACATATTTTATCTAATTATCCCTTTAAAAAGTTTCATTAATATATATTAGCTAATTATTTGTAGTAATAGAAAAGTTTAAATATCTTTATAGTTAAAGGATTTTTTTAATAATTTTAAGCTTTAAGAAATTATTAAAATAGATTTTCAGAAACTTTATACTTAACACAAGTCTACTAAATTATGCTTCTTTCCTTCAACTATTCCTTTCCAACATTATTTTTTCCTTTTAAATATTAATCTATAATTGTTTATTGAGAAATTTTTAAGTTTTTTTGTATTTTTTTTATAAATTTTTTGAGCTACAAGCTTTCTATTTGATAAATTTATTGTTTGTTCAATGATCATTTGAATAATGCCTTTGAAATATAAATAACTTTAACATTTTTAAATCTTTGAATGATAGCGTTTTTAAAATGCTGCAAAATTATGTTTCTAACTCTTTTAAGAGATTTGCTTAACTAAATTTTAAATTTACTAATTAGGATTTTTGTCTTTATTAAGGAATCTATTTCAAAACAAATGTATTGCAAATTAGTAGTTAAAAAGATTGATTAGATCCTTAAAGGTCTCTCTTATCTAGTAAAATTAAATTCATTTCGATATTTTTAGAAAATTCTTGTACTTAAAAATCTCAATTTTTAGCTAAATGCTATTATTAGATAAATTAAAGATTTTAAATTAATTCCACAGACTTTAGAAACCTATAAAAGTTCCACTAAATTTTGTAGTTAAGCCGTATTTCATTTTATTATTTTCTTACTTCTCTTAATCTTCCTAGTTTTTATTATAAATATTTGGATTTATTATATATTATTCTTCATTTCTGGAATGCTATATCTCTACTTTACTAGCATAATTAAAATGAACTTAGAGAACTGATTACCTTCAACTTAGACAAACAAAAAAATTATATATTCATAAAAATGAGAGCTTTCTTACTTTCTTTAATCAAAACCTGGAACTAAAAAGGAATGTGGAAGTATGGAGAAGCAGTTAATTAAATATCTCTATCATTAAATAGAAATATTCTCCTTCAGACATTAAGGTAAATCCTTTTTAATTTGAATTTGATTCTTGCATCATTATCTAGATAAATTATAATTAATCTAAAATATCTAATGTTTAATTAGCTTTTAACCAAATTAATGGTTTAGTTATTACATTTTATTAGTTAATTTAGGATAAATTATAGTAAATTAAATATAAAACTAAGAGGATTAATTTAGAGAAATAGTTGAAGATATTTATTTTATTGAAATAAGATCTACTATGACTATATAGTAAAGAGTATAACAAATATTTAACACAAGATAAAATAGTTAAAGCAATTGCTAGAATTACCAGATAAATAAATGTATACAATCGGAGAAATTACTATATATATTAATAATTGCAGCTAAATAAAATTAAAATCATTTGAAAGCCAATCTTTTATATATCAAAAAAGAATTAGGAACTTATGCTACAAAGATTGATAAATAAAGAGATTTCATACCTATAATTACAACTTAGCAAAAATAAAATAAAAGAGAATATATTTAAATTTATATAACCATTTAATCTAAATTACGTTTATATAAATGAACAATCAACTAATTAAATAGAATAATAATCCTCTTTATTATTTTAATAGATATCATAAAGATAACTAAAACCTATTATTACACTAAAATTAGAAACAAAGATGTAGATGTTCTAATTGCCTTATTACCTAGACAGAGTATTTTAAATTGATTCTATTTATAATTTAAATATTTTATAATTAAAGCTTCAAAGTTATTCTCTTTTTATTTTGGCGAGTATATAGCAAAGGGTTATATAAAATAAAGAATTAGCTTCATTTTATCCAACTTAGTTTAAACATAAATTAATGCTAGTTAATTATGCAACAATTATAAAACTAAATTAAAAAGAAAGCTTATTTAATTTAAGATGTAGCTTATGTAAATTTCTTAGCATCATTAATTTAGCTACAAAAATGCTTTAGTTTATTCTTCTTTTTCTTTATAAATAATAAACTTTATTTCCCTTTTTTAACAGAAATTATCAAAAACCACCCAGAAGACCACATCAATTTTTCGGATATTTAGAGAATTTAAAAATGGTTAGAATAAATAGAGAATATATGCTAAATGAAAGAATTTTAAGCTAATAATTAATATATTAGACTTTTATAGCTTATATAAATAATTAATTAAGTCCAATAATAAAGGATAACTTAATTCTCTCACTAAAGCAAACTTAATCTCCTTATTTTATTTTCTAATTTATCATTTATTTTTCCTTCTCAATTATTAAACATAAAGAACAAATAAAGTGGTATTAGTTAAATACTTTATCATCATTAAAATTTAAGAGTCTCTTAAAATATATTGAATTAGAACTTTAGAGTCAAATTTGTGCCTTCTACTTAGAGTTATTATAAATTAAATGAAATATACACTAGAATCCTCTATTCTTTAAGGGATGCCATCGTTACTTGGTTTCCCTCCTTTTCCTTACTTTTAGAACAAATGGCCATTAAGTAAAACACTCCCTTCACCTAAAGGAAGCATAAAATCTAAGGATGTTGAAGTTTTTAATTTGGGTAAAATTTTCAGTAGCAATATTCAAGATATTCCGTTCGAGCCTAGAACATCAAAGTAAGTTACAAAATGTGAGCATAAAGATAGAAAACACTACGCTAAGAATAAATGTTCAGTTTGCTATCATAGTGAAAGGAAGAAAGGTAAGACGGTATAATGTGGGCATAGTGATAGAAAAGTGTTTGCAAGAGAAATGTGTTGTAGTTGCTATTCGAAAGCATACAAGAAATATGTAAAAGGGAAAGAAACAACATAGGAGTGAGTAATAGACTACATCAAATTAAATTTAATTGATGTTAATAGTAATTTTAAAGTGTTTATTGATTGTAATATTTATACAAGAAATAAGGAAATAAATGTAGAGTTAGCTTATGCAAGCTAAATAATAATTTTAAGTTTTTAAGGTTTATTTATTGAATTAATAAAGCAGCAAAAACAATTATATTAAATAAGTCTATTTAGCTTAGTACTTTAATAACTTAAAAGTAAATTTTATTTAAGAGAGAAATAATTTCTTTTAATTAAATAATTTTTATTAATATCTTATGAAATTTGTTGGATTATAGCTTTTATAAGTTTAACATTAAGCAATAGCTTATATTAAATAATGATCTAAATAATTTATTTAAAAGTGTAATAAAAAAAGTTAGATTTGATAAATTAGAGAATTATTATAAAATAGCTAGTTAAATTAATCTAAATAAATTTAAATCTGATATAAACTTTGTTTAAGCTATTTAATGCTTAATGTGTAGCTTTAGGATTTGCTATGATTATGGCTAATTATAGCTAATTTTATAAATAAAATGAGATATATCTTTATATATATTAATAAATCATCTAGATATTAATTTCTTACTATGATTCTACTTTTGATGCTATAGAGTTTTATATCTCATAATAATTCTAAATACTCTTGAGCAAGATATGTTGATAAATATATAAAGAGTAAATTGATTGAGTTTATAGCAATAAAATGAAGAGGAAATTATTTTTATTGGATACAAATTACCAAACTAATTTACTTTTTTATTTTATTTTTTAATATTTTCTAATGATTTATTCTAACTAGTGATTGAAATGGAATTGTTAATATACTCGTTTAAGTTACTCCCCATATGTATTTTTGGTAATTCTAATGAAATTTTAAGCAAAATTAAAATAAATCTTAGAGCAAAGAGCAATTGTTGAATTATGATCTATGAATCTTCCTTTAATAAAGGAAATAGATATTGAACTACTTAATAGTAAACTAAGATTTCCTTTTTATTAGTCAAATAGGGCTCTCTTAATACTATTTTCGCAGTTTTAATTTATATTTTTTGCTGATAATTAATTCTGGCATGCTTTAAGTAACAAATTTTATTAAGTAAGCATCTATATATATCTCATTGCTGAACAACAAGGTCATACTTTAATAATCAAATGTTTTTCAAATTCATTTTTCCTTATTTTTATTGTAATTTTAATTTATATTCCTTAGTTACGTTTTTATGTTCTAGAATAAGCAGTCAAAATTCAAATAATCATCTTTTACTTAATATATTTTCTAAATAATTAAATTAAATTAAATTAAATTATATAAGAAATATATAAGTCTTAATCGTCATCTTTGAAAAAAGCAATTTGCTAAAGAAAAACTTCTAAATTACCAAATTACTTAAAAAAATTAATAATAAATTAAATATATAAATCCATCATAATAATGTAAATCCTTATAATCTAGCAAATCAAAATGAAACAATAAAATCAAAAAATAAAGAAATTTGGAATAAAATTAATAATAAAAAGTGCGTTTGAAAGAATAGTTTAATTTATTCCTTTACTAAGTAAATTCATTCTAACTAATTATATTTAAGAAAGATTCATATTATAACAATTTAAGTTAACTCGTTACCTATATCAAATTTCAAAAGTATAAATGTAGATATTAACTTTTAATAGATTTACTCAAAAAAAAATTAAAATTATTATAAATTTATGTATTTTAAAATCTCTAATTTGACTAGAAAGCAACTATCTTAAAGAATATATCATATTAAAATATTTCAATGCAAAGTTCCATTCTTATGTTTAGGTAATTATTTCAAATTTGTTTGTCTATAAAGTCTCTTATTTATTTAAATATATTAAAATTAATTTCATAATATCCTTTAAGTTACACAAGTATCTAAAAATAAATCCTAACATTCCATTAAGACAATATTTTTATTTATCTATTTTATCTATAAGTCTCTTATTAAGTTTTTCGATAATTAAAGTTTTAAAAAATTAAGCAATCATTAAAATATTCTTTTATGCTTTATATATAAAAGATCTATCTCATTTAATTATTTAATATATTTCTATAATTTCATTTCTATATATTTAATAAATTAGACTACCTTTTAAATTTGAGTCTATTTAAAAAAAGCAGATGCTGATATAAATTAAACAAACATTAAATAACCATATTCATAATATTGTCTTCAATAGCTTCTAATTCTAGTCACTACCACTGTACAATCGTCTTTCTTTCCTCCAATTGTTCTCCTTCCTTACTTGCACGCTTCTTTCGCAAATAGACTTTCAAAATCTTATTTCTAGCCTTACTCTCAAGTTTTCTCACATAACTTTTTAGATAATTTTTACAAATCTATTTGCTTCTGCTTGTTCACTATCTCCACTATATTCTCAATCCACATGTTATCAAAGAATCCATCTGAGCCACATATTATTATGTCCTCATTTTATATCTATAATTCATAATGCTTTGCATCCTTAGCTTTTAATAGTTTGCCTCTCTTACATTTTTCTATCAGTTTATTTAATTCCAATCCTAACTCTTCATTCTTCTTCATTAGTATCTAAGCAAAATCAGAGTTAGGTCATCTAATTAACTATCGAGTAGCATTAAATGCATACTAATCAACTTGAGTTTAGTATAAAACTTCATAATTGCACTTATTCCTTCGTAAAACAAGAGCTTATGAATCTCCAATTCAAGTAAAGTGTAAAGTTTACTTTTCTATGAAATAGAAGATAATAGTACTACTTCCAGCATCTTAGACTCCTTCAAAAGCTTATTGAAGTATTTAGATACTTTCTTCTTATAAGTTAGAATTAAGTTCTTATTTTCTACTCTTTTTAATATCTCTAACATTTGTTAGTAGTTTTTATCCAAATACTCTTGGGTTTATATAATATTTCTTCCATTATGAAACTCCATATGCTACACCGCTAATTTCTTTATCTGTAATCATGAAATCTGAGCTGAAAGAAGGATTGAGAGAATTGTTTTAGGATCAGGAATCATCCATCCCTATGATTTTACAAATTAGAACAAAAGCAATTGTTTGATTATTTCTTACTTTAGTTTCAAATTAGTTTCTTAGCTAACTTTGCTATTGATTAGATAATCCACCACTTATAACTTAAACTTTCTGCTTAGTTCTATTTTTCTATAACATGCTACTAAGAGATTAATAGGTTTTGGCACTACTCACACATGAGTTAGGTCTATTTAGCCTTACACATAACTAACTATAAACTTACGATAATTTAATCTATTGAAATAGGAATTAAACATTTAATTAAAATAAAAGCTAGATTAAATGATCGTAAGCTATAAAGTAAAGCAACTCACTTAAATTATTAATAATACACTCTACATCTTATTTTTTAGTATTGTTTATCACTTAGTTTTTCTATTCTGGTTTAAATTAATGATGTTTTAATATTTAATCCTATATATCAAAGATATATTAATCAATAAACTTAAATATTTTTTAAAGATTTTCTCTTTTTTAAGTATGAATATTACTATAAATGTAAATCTATGTTTACTCTATCCTAAGGTTGTCAAGTTTTTCTTTCATTGCAAGTGCTAAAATTAGATAGGATTTATTTTTTCTTGGGCCATCTTTGATTATCCTTTATAGCTTTCTAGTAAGCCTTTAGTAATTAATTTCGTAGATAAATTCAAAATAGTGATTTAGTTATATTCTTTTTATACTTAACCCTCTAATAAACTAATGATTATTTAAGGAATATTAAGTCTAATATTTACTTTGAGACTTTATAAAAACTTTATTCAAACATTTTTCTCTTCTGAATCTTAAATCATCATAAAAGAAATTTAGTTTATTAACCTCATCAAATGTATTGTAATTTTTTATGCTACTTTCATGTTTCTCTTTCAAAATATATAAAGGATTATTTGTTCTTTGTTATTGCTGATTAATTTCTTATTTATTGGACTATAGAATTCTTGTAAATTTATTTATTTCATTTTATGTTATTTCTTTCTCCTATAATTCTGGTTGCTTATACTTTTATATGCTTTCACCTTATTTTCTGTAACTTTTGCTGTGTGTAAAATACTGGTAGGTTAAATAGCATCTAGACTTAGAAGCTTTAATTCTCTCTAAATGTGAAAAAAAGTTTGGTAAAGAGAATTAATATGATTTTCATAAATCTTCTTCGTTTATAGCTAGAAGGAAAATAAGAAGGTTTAGACTAAAGAAAAGTATATATCCTGTAGAAAGACTTCAAACTAAGAAAGAATATATGACTAATTAAAGCTAGGAGCTTTAAAGTAGTAGATATTGATAGGTAATTTGGACTTACTCACTAAAACTTAAAGATTAGATTATGAGAAATCTAAGAAAACTTAAGTCTTGGTTCTTTAATTTGAGAGTATTTGACCTCTAGTACTTGATAATTTGTATATGAAAAATTTGGATTATAGATATGAATAAAGAGAAGAAATAAGAAGTGTTGGAATAAAGTAGAAGTAATTTAATAGGTTAAGCTAAATACTTAAATCTTGAAAAAGGTTGTAATAGTTGGATTAAATCTTTTTCCATATATTTTAAAATTAAAATTGTAAATATTTCTTATTATTATCTCCTTTTTAAAGTAAAGCTTTATAAAAGGAGCAGCCTTTATTTTACCAAGTATTAAGAGATAAAATTAATGAAAAACTCTAAATGCTTTTTAAAAATAATTAGTTGCTTAATTTAGAAAAATAAGTTTTAGCGAATTTGCTCTATTAATCAGTTAGAAAAGAGGCAAATTGCTTATTTAGATAGCTTCTTTTAGAGATGTTTCTTTTATTGAATATTTTAATTTATAGACTTTTCTATTAATCTACTCTTGATAGAATCTTTTTTTTTAATATTTTAAGAAGCTTCTACCTTATTAATAATTCCAATCATAAAAAGGGCCTAAAATAATTTGATGTTTTGCTCAAAATGAGACACTAAAACAGTAAATGATTTGTCTCTTAGAAAGCAAATCTAAAATTAATAGTTATTTGACTAGAAGAAAAAGAAAATAATGAAAATAATTAGAAACAAATAAGGAACTTCAACTTAAAATATAGTGCATCTTTTTATACAAAGAAGATCAAGGTACTTAAAAAGACTCTCTTTAACTAAAATTATCAAGATAAAAATGCTTAAAAGGAATTTAAGCTATATCATTAAAGCTTTTTTATTATACCTACAAAACTTGAAGCTAATATAAAGCTCTAATTACTAAACCTTATTTAAGAAGTATAAATTCATTCAGGGTATCAAGGAATAATATAATGAACTATTATATTTTATTCTTTAGATTGAAATAAATAAATCTTAAAACTAGGAACTTTAAAGAGATACTCATTTATCACATATGAATTCTGTACTTAATATATAAATAGTTCTAGATTCATATCTTACACTTAATATTATTTAATTCTTTAAATAGAACTAAAGAAATAGTATTTATCTAATGTCATTAGTATAATTAAGGTTACAATTCAACTACTAAGCACTAGTTTAAAAGATTTCTTCTGCTTAAATTTATTTGGAAACTTAGTTTTCTATACAATCAAATAAAGTTTAGATTCTTTTATTCCAAACTACTTAAGATTATTTCTATATTAATAGATTTATTTACTAAGCAAAATAACTTAAGGATAGTATCATTATCTCTTAATTTCATATTTAGTCTTTATCAATATTAATAAGGTTATAACTAGTTTGATGATATAACTCTTAATTGTTTATATCTAGTTAATATAATTTAAAACTAGCTACTTTATATCTAAAATATCTTGAAAAACATTTTTTATAGTTTTTAAGATTTGCATCTAATATACAAACTACAATGAAATATATTTTATTTAATATCTCAAATATTAAACTTACCAGGGAACTCAGTTTAACTTTGTCTATATGATAGCAAAGGAGAGAGCAACTTGACACATAAGTGGATACATTTAATATTTGACTAAATACCAAAGAAGAATGATTCTTTAAGAGAAACTTTATTTACTAGTTTTAATATCTCACAAAGGCAAAAGATTCATTTGGCTCTTTATAATTTTAAATCGATGTAAATGATTAAGCAAGAAATCTGAAGTTAAATAATAAAATTAGATTTCATTCTAACTACTATAATTCACAGTAAATAAAGGAATTTAAACTTGCTAGTAAATCTAGTGAGTCTAATGAATCTTAGATATTTTAAGCTATAAACTACAATAAAATTATCTAAAAGATCAATAAGTTATAAGATATGAAACTAATAAAGCTATTAATTCTAATTGAGCTTCATTTTAGCCAAATATATCAATAAATAGCTACCTATAAATTAATCTAAATCTTTATAAATTTTCTCAATGTTTAGGATATTTTTTATATTTTTTCCTGCTTATTTTTGATAGCTTATAGTTGACTTTCCTTTCAGTTTTAATATAAATTTGGAAAACATTAAACATTATGAAGCTGTAAATAATAGCAATTCTAACTTAATACAACAAACTATCATATGCAGCAAGCAAATTAAAAAGGCAATTTATTTCTTGATAATAACTGCAAAAATTAGATTTGCTTATTATTAGTCAAATAAGTCTTTACACTATTACTAATTTAAGTTTTAGATTTTAGTTTAATCATTGTATCCCATTCTTTTTATAAACCTATGCGAATATATTTATGAAATCTTTTATTTTAGTGAACTTCTATGATTATTCTTCAAATTATAAATATAACAATTACTAAATCTTATTATTTCAGATAGCAAGGATATCTCTTTATTGATCTGCAAGTATTAAAATTTCAATTTATTATTACTTCATATTTCTACTATTTTTCCCTAATATCTTTTCAACTTTCTGCATGCATAGAAAGTAAAATCTCTGATTTGATAAATTTCCAGAAATATATCTTTGCTAGTTATTTTTAATTTAATTAGATTTCATTCTTAACTTTAGAAGAGAGTGCTTATGTTTATCTAATCAAAAGTAATCATCTAACTTTATGAAAGTCAATAATAGAAATGGCAAAATAAAGAAATCATTTTATTAACTCAATAATTTAAATACTTATAGAAATCAAAGTGCTTGCAAACTTAATTCAGTGTAGTTGTTCTTAATATCTCTTAGTTTACATGCTGGAATTATACTTTTCAGAATTCTAAGAATTGGGAGCTACTTAATTTGTATAAGGGAGTTATAGCAAAAGTAAAGAAAGAATGGTATCTTTTAGTAGTATATTTCCTAGTAAATCATAACTAATTGTGAATTTCTATAAAGAAAACTTTTTTTTTAAAAAGCTAATGTAAAAGAAATACTAGATTCTGATTTAAGCTGTACAGAATATTAAAATGTTAGATTAGCAAATGTTGCTGAAATTAGTTATGAAATAAGATGTCGCAAAGCAAGCTAAAGCTGAGATTTTATTTCAGAAAATACACTTTAAAAGAGATAAATTGTAGAAAGTTATAAGAAGTGAGAACTAGTAGTAGCTAAAAGGATTAAATATAAAACAATCTGAAAGAAGATATATGATAAATATTATTTTTATAATTAAATTAAGTTCCCTTTCATTATCTCTCTAACTATGATAAATCTTTTATTCCTTATTTGCTTAAAACATTTTTTAAAATCTTTGCTTTGTTGTTAATTTTTAAATTGGAAGCATTCTAAGTACACGGATGTTCGAAGAAGCAAAAGAAAATAGAGATTTATGGATCTCATGCAAATAATAATAAAAGGGTATTCTAATTTATTAATTGAAAGCTTAATTAATTCATAGCCTGAGGCCAATTTAGTTTATCCTAGAAGTAATTATTAATATCTATTTTATTAATTAATCTTAATTAATGCTTATTAATTTATCTTTGGTTATTAACTTGCTGACTTTTAAGATGAACAGCTTTATTTCATTACATACAGGTTTAAGCAAACTAAAGCTTTTACTAAAAATAACTTTTGTATAATGCTCAATTATAAGCACTAACAGAACAATTCTTTCTTATATATGAGATGAAACTGAAACCTTTGCTTTAAAATCTTTATATTCTAAGTTCTAAAGTTAAATCATAAATGTAAGCATTTTAAATGAAAAGGCTTTTAAGTTCAAACTTTTCAATTTAACTATAAATCATATTGGGCAATTCTAACTTATTGCAATAAGAGTTATTTTCCAAATTAATGAGAAAAAATTTGATAATTACTTATAGCATTTACTTTCTTGGAAATTCAGTTTAAAATTTTACTATAACTAAGCAATAATAAAAAGAACTTTATCCAAGCGAAAAAATCTTTTGGCTATATCAAGAATAGCCAGCTGCATCTAAAAGGCTTTAATTTAATCTAGCAATTTTATTAATACAGTTTAAAAATAATTTCTTTAAATGCCACTTATCAGAGAAAGATACATTCAAGTACTCACTTTCTTAAGATTATTTGCCTATATACAAACTACCATTAATATTGCAAACTTTTTTATATAATTACTCAAGCATTAAATGAATAAAATTAAGTTAAATCTGAAGTCAAAACATAAAAGTTTAATAGTCATAATATTTAAAATAATTTAAAATGCTTAAAGTTTAATGCAATGCATTCAAAGATTTACCAGATATCTAACTAATACATTTTGAATAATTATAAAGTTAAAAATCATATAAATATTAGCAAGAAATTAATAAAAATAGCATTTTTCTAATTTCTCATATATCATTATAGTCTACAAAGCATTATATAGCTATGAAATAACTTATTTAAAATGTTAATTTTAAATTTATTGGACTATATGAAGTTATTAGCACCAATTTAAATTATAAATTTTTAGAATAAGTGAGATTCCTTTAATTTACTAGCTTTATATTATTAACTTATAATAATTAAACTATAAACTTACTTATGAATGTAAGTTTTCCCTTCGATCAAGTTTATAAATATAGAGAAAATCTTTATGAGCTTAACAGAAATTAATTAATTAAATTCATTAGTATTAGTGTGAGCTTTGACTTTAATTTGAAGTACTCAATTAATACATATAAAAGAAGTGATTTATTATAAATAAATAAGTCTTCATCTATAACTATTAAGCTTTAGAATGTTTACAAACTACTCCTTTTTACTAGTATGATATAACTTCCTCAATTTAGCAGACTTAATACTATTAATTTTTAGCTCTTTGCTATTTTTAAAGCTCTTCCACTGTTTTTGTAACTCAGAAAATAGATTAAAGGCTAATCCTCTCACTTTTGCTGAGTATAAGAATTTACTTAGTTTCATTTAGATATAATTGAAAAGTTGAAGTTTCTCAATTTTTTAGCGATACAATTAATTCCTGCAGCTTTAATAAATTAATTGAAATAGAGATAAGTAAGGAATCAAAATCCTACCGAAGAGCAGTGAGACTAGATAATGTAAGCAAGGATATTATCTTAAAATGATTTAAGATAAAGAAACTATTATAAGCATTAATTGAGCAATAGCTATAGTTGCTAGATTATCTTCCAAAGTATTTAACAAATTTTTAATACCAAATTAAAGCAAACCAGTCCACAGCCTATCCAATCAATCTCTATACAAATCACTTTTTCCAATAAAAGTACTAAATGATTAATAATTAAGTTTTAGATATGATTTATAGTAAATTATCTCAATACCTTTATTATAGTATCCAAAATTGCTAAAAATAAGTTTAATCAAATTGAAATTTTTTTTTCCATCTAAATTAGACTTAATAGTCTTTTATTTAATTTAAGCTTAAAGAAATTTTCCTTGTTAAATATACATTTTTAAATAGATTATCATTATTTAAAAATCTAATTTTCTTACTTTATATTTTTATCTGCTAGTTCATCTTCGTTAATCTAGTTCCTATTATAATTACTCTAACCAAAGATTTTGTGCATAATATTAGAACCCTTAATTTTTACATTTAACTATAATTATTTTGCTATAATGGGTAAAAGGAAAATTCCATTAATTTTGGTTAAATGAATAAGCTTGTTCTCATAAAAGTATCAGCTAAGATAATTAAACTTATCTATAAGTGCTTGAACTTTAGTCTTCTATACGAAATAATCTAATTATTGAATCCTTATCTTTCTCTTATTAAACAATACTAAATTGGTTAGTTGAGGATCAAATTTTATAGAAGTAGGAATTTAAAGTAAACTAAATGTTTAGCGCTCTGTTTATTCACATATGCTTATTCTATTACAAAGGAAATAGCTGAAATAAAATTTAAGTAAGCTAATTTTATATTTAGTAAGACCCTCGATAAAGAATGAATTACAGGTAAAGATAAAACTTTATATTATTTACAGTGAACTAGACACTTCAATAGCATAATAATAAGTTGTAATATTTAGGGAAATTTTAAAATCTTTATGAGTTTTAGTCTCTTAACTAAATTAAAATATTTAAGAAGCCAAATCTATTAGAGAAATGTTTCCTTTAGTTATAATAAAGAAAGTTAAAATGATTTATATACCTAATTTTATTTTCTTATTTCCAATGTTTTAAAAAAAGTATTCAGTAGACATTTAAGTAGTTAGTTCTTTTTTATTTTTCCTTAAAATAAAGAGAAACAGTTAACTTTTTTAAATGCATTTTATATATCAACTAGCTAATTTTAATAGACTACTACTATAAATGATATTTCCTTCCTTTTCTTTCTTGATTTTCTTAATTTGAATCTTAGTAATTAATCTGTGATTACTCTACTAGAATGAGTCTTTTAAATAGTTTTAAGAGATTATAAATAATATAGCTGGTAATGATTTAAATAGTTTTCCATAATTACTAATACATTAATTAATAGGTTCTTAATATTACACTTAACCTTTAAATATTTTCTTTAGTTTATTCTTTTATTTAAGCATTTTTATTCCTCTTATCATACTTTTACATCATAATTCATTCCTTACCTTTTTTCATGCTATATCAGTTATTTTCTAATCTTTATTCAAAAGATGCAATAAATATAGAGAAAAAAGAGTATATTTATAGTTATAAAAACATATGATTACAAGCAAAGAAAATTAGGAAAGAGTAATATGAACCTGTGAAAAAGAGTCCTAATTTAGAAGATAAACTTTTCGTTTTAAATAAAATATTCTAATTATTTAGCAAATAACTATTAGTAATAAACTCTAGCTACAAGGTTTAACATAATCTTTATTCTTGCTTTAAATGAGAATATAAATGAGAGTAATAAAATTATAAGAAACTACCCTTCTCTTAAATAAGTATACTTTTATGCTATTTAAGTTTAATAAATTATAAAAGATCAGCTATTTAAGTACTAAGCTAGATAAACTTTCCATTTCATATCATTAGAATTTAATGCTTTATTAATGAAAGAAATAAACCTTAAACACTCAAAATTGATATTCAACTAGATATTAGTAACTCTACATTAATACCTTATTTATTATGGAACTCATGGAAGAAGAACTAGACTAAGAGAGGAAGAAAATGAAGCAAATGTAGTGAAGTAGGAAGGAAACATAAACATTTACTATAACTGATATAGCGACTCGTAGTTAACCAATTAAGGTATCACCACGTTAATTAATTTAAATCTAATTTGATGCAGTCTATTGCTCACTCCTATGTCGTTTCTTTCCCTTTTACATATTTCTTGTATGCTTTCGAATAACAACTACAACACATATCTCTTGCAAACACTTTTCTATCACTATGCCCACATTATACAGTCTTACCTTTCTTCCTTTCACTATGATAGCATACTGAACACTTATTCTTAGCATAGTGTTTTCTATCTTTTGTTCACATTTTGTAATTTACTTTGATGTTCTAGGCACGAATGGAATATCTTTAATATTGTTACTGAAAATTTTACCCAAGTTAAAAACTTCAACATCCTTAGATTTTATGCTTCCTTAAAGAGAAGGGAGTGTTTTGCTTGATGGCCATTTGTTCTAAAAGTAAGGAAATTGAGTGAAACCAAGTAACGATGGCATCCCTTAAAGAATAGAGGATTGTAGTGTATATTTCATTTAAATTATAATAGCTTGAAGTAGAAGGCTTAAATATGGCTCTTATTTAAAGTTATTAATTCAACTATATTCATTTAACCTTTAAATTTATAAAAATGAAATTAGAAAATTCACCAAGGATTTTAAATTTTATGTTTAATACTCAATGAGAATAGAAGACAATTTAATATGTCCAGTTATAGCATTAGATTTATTCTTATTAATTAGTCTTGTTTAATAAATATTAAGCCTTTAAAGACTACAAAATGGTTTTTAATTTAAAAATACTATCCATATAATAGCATACCATTCTTTAGTGATTATCTCGTTCTTGTCTCTGAATTTAAAATTAAAAGGTTGTGACTTATAGGATGACTTTCATTATATATATCTTAGATGATAAAAGTTGCTTTTTTCTTCTTATGATATAATTAGAGTTTATCTCTTTTTAATTTTTTTGAATTTAATAATTTAAAGATATATTTACATTAAATTATCAAACTATTTAGTTACAAAACTAAAAACGTAAATTAGACATTAAAATCAGAATTATATATTGTAAATTTTATTTTATTCATACTATTGTTGTTGAGTAATTATGGTAGTTCCGTTCTTATTCTTATATTTACCTATTTCATGTTTCTATTTAGTGGGCTGTAATAGAAAAAGTATTTTAAAATATGTAGAATATTAAGATCTTACATTTAGTTTTATTTAGCTTAAAATAATATATCTTAACTTGATCTAAGTAGTTAAATATTTAATCTTTGTTGTCATTAAGTAAATTCTATTTCATATAATTATTAGTTTAAAACTTTCATTTTGGCTATAGGCTCCCTTATTTTGCTTTACACCCGCAGATTAAAAAAATACTTCTAAGAATAGATTTAAGATTAGTTCTTAAAAAATATTTTATTTAAATGATAAGTACATAAAACAATAAAGTTCTACTTTATAATTTCATAAAAAATATACTATAAAGCCTATTTTTTAGGAAAATAAAGCTTTCAATTTATGTTGATATGAAACTAAATCTAATTACTTACTCAGTTGGATTATATAATTTATTAATCTATTGTTATAAAACCCAAATTATTATTAGATACTAAACTCATTTATATATAGATAGAATATATTAAATTGCATATATAAATCTATTATTTCTTATAATTTATAAATAGGACTGCTCTAATAAACTTAGGATAAATAATTTAAATTTAACTTAAATCTCTATAAATATTAATTTTATAGCATTTTTCTTTTATAATAAAAATATAAAAGAGTGTAAGGCTTCTTATATTTTATATGCCAATTAACATTATTTCATACTAGTCGTAAACCATTATATCAAGAAATGCTATCTTTAATTCAACATTACTTAATAAAAGTATTTTATCTAGTTACCCTTTAAATAGTTTCATTATTTTATATTAGCAAAATATTTATAGTAAAATAAATTTTTATATATCATTACAGTTAAAGGATTGTTTTTATAATTTTTAGATTTAAGACAATATTATAATAAATTTCGTATAGCTCTATGTTTAGCAAACAAAAATACTAAAATTATGCTCCTTCCCTTCAATTATTCCTTCCAATATTACTTTTTCCTTCTAAAAAATCCTTCTTAATTATTTAATGAGATAGTCTAAAGACCTTTATGTATAAATTTATTTTATATTTTTGTTAAACTTTCTTTTTGATAAGCTTATTACTTTTATAATTATCAACCAGAGTAATACCTAAGAAATGTATATAATTCATATATTTTTAAATATTCAGATGGCAGCTTTATTTAAAATGCTGCAAATCTTATGTTTCTTACTCTTTTATGAGTTTTGTTTAACTAAATTTGAATATTACTAATTAAAAAAAAATTTCTTAAGGAATTTATTTAATGACAAATTTATAGTAAATTAGTAGTTAACAAGATTGATTGTATCCTTATTAGTCTATATTTGAGCAATTATGTCGATAATATTCTGCTAATATGGAATTTATTTCTTTTCTGTTTGTCGGGTGCAACTCGTTCTGAATAAGTTTCTCTAAGCTAGAGTGACCCTCATCTTCCATTGGCTATTAATATTCCTCAGAATATTCTGCTCAATATGAGAGGACTGTGAAAAAATACAGAGTGAGACAAAAAGATTTTTTGTTAGATTCAGTGCACTTTTGATTTGAATTTATAATTTTTGGGTGCTCTAAAAAAGCATCGCTATACATCAACAGGAGTTCCGATATTCCTCCGTTGTCCTATTGTATTCCTAGTTCTAATTTGTTCCACGAGCCGTAGACCCACTGCAAAAGAACATTCCTTCTCTCTTAATCGAAGCCATAGTATTTCGGTGAGAATTTTCCTTTTATTTCTTACTAAGAAAAACTTTTACCACTTTGTTTGGCTTCCTAATTGTAGAGATTCGGCCTAATCCAGAGGGAATTTACCTTTCTCCAGACTTATGGATAATCTAAAGAGAACCCTTCTAGCAACTCCATAATTTCCCCTAGGTTCTTCAGCTACTCTTCAGATGCTGATCAAAAGACTCCTGTATCCAAAGAGGTATAGAAATTTTTTCTCTGAGCTTTGGTTTGCTTTCAAACCCCTTTAAATTCTAATTATGGATACCTTGCAGAACTGCCCAAAATCAAATATCTTTAGCGGATTTTTTTTTCTCGAAATAGAATTTCCTTTATATATAAAACCTATTTAATGCAATATATTACAAAAGTTTTATACCTTCTTTTATTTAAAAGTCTTTTTCACTATTAAGAAGAAAAGGGAAGTTGGAGTAAAATATAAAATATATTGAACAATAATAATGAAAAAATATTATTGCTTAATATTTCTTAATATAGGAAGCATCTATTTCCATCTCTTTACTTGTTCTTCTTTATTATCTTACTTTTAATATTATAGTTGACTGAGATATTCTAGCAGTAATGAAAAAATTAAATAGTAGTAGTTCAATTTTAATTGAGCTTTTAGAAAGGATATGAAATTTAAAAGATTAAGTTATTTATTTAATATGAATATGATATAAAACAACAGCTTTTGATACTATAAGATGAAAAATAGAAAATCCCTGGCTAGAGAAATTAATTTAATATACTAGTAGAAAATATTCAATAAGGAAATAAATTAAAGATTTAGATACTAAAAACTTAGATATAAAATACTATTAGTATATATATTTTTTAAAACCGCCATAGTTGTTCGAAGGTGAACAACAAGGTCATCTTCATCAGAGGTTGGGGAAGTTAAGTACCCATAATCGACTTTATGTCTTTCTCTGCTTTTTTTTGGCCTCGAGACATAAGATTCTTAGACTTTCGACACTGGCTTGGCTTAGTTTAGCTTAGTTTAGTTTTAATTCTGGAACGAAAAAGAAATAATATTGCGAGCTTCATCAGAGGTGGGAAATTTAAGTACCCATAATTGACACATGTAGTCCTCTGCTTTGGTGATGCAATGAGACGCAATCCTGCCATGTCCTTGGGCCTCCAATAAGTAGAAAATATTACGAGTATTCTTAAATTATATCAGTATTTCAAATTTTTATCAGTACTGAATAATTATATCAGTATTGAACAAGGTCTACCAGTATCTGATAATTTTATCAGTAACAAACATTCTTGTCAGTATGAAACATTTTTTTAAAGAGCTGCGCACCAATGAGAGTGCTACGCACTCTATAATCAAATTTATTTATCAAATAAAATTAAAAGGTCTTTTAGGAAAAGAAAATGTTTCTTTAAAATTTTCTCTCTCATGAGTAGCAATCAGGTCCCTGTAGATCCCCTAATTTAAACCAGTTCAATTATAGGTTTATGCTATATCTATTGATTAAACTTCTTCTTTAATTTTCTATTATTTGTTGGATAAAAAGTAGTAAAGTTTCCCCAAATCACCCCCGTGAATCATATTATTTTGCTTAAAGTTTCTCCAGAGATATCATGTGCTACTAAAAATGTAGCATTTCTTCTTGAAAATTTCTGCTTTATTTATACATTACTCATAGGTCTTAGTCTTGGACTTTGTCTAGCTCTTCCATCTTAGCTTCATAAAACTCCTTGGAATTAGTAAAGAGTGCATGTTAGTCAAAAAATCCTTTTTTATCTCTGATTCGAGTCCTTTCCAAGGGCTTGTTCTTTGGTTCGATCAATCCATTCGTCATTTTAAATAAATTTTCTTACACCTGTTCCTTCTTCAGTTATTTTTTGCTTTTTCGGAGTTTTATCTTCGAGAGATGTTAATGCTTTTCTGTCTATCTTAAAGGAATGGATGGAAGAGTTGCTTGGTTAATGTCTTTCGAATTTTTTTTATTTTTCTTTTCTTTTAGTATTAATTAAGAAGGTTGCTCTCGTTAAAGCTAAGACATGGTCTAAGAAGATATGCTTCTGGTTTTCTCTCCTACTCTAAGGAGATGGTGAAAAAAACAGTTCTTAAAGGCAGTAATTTTATATGCTATAAATAATAAAATAGTTTAGTTTATACAAGTACATGCTAACAATATATAATGGTAAAAAAGATTTTATTTACTAAATATTTTTATAATTATACTAATATAAAAGGAATCAATTTCATTATAACCATTATTCATTTATTCGTATCTTAACTTAAATTATACATTAAATTAAAACTTTATTTTTTTGCTATTTGTTGCTTTTTAGAATACTTTATTACTTTTTCATATCCTAATTACTTATTACAGCTTTAGATAAATAAGAGTCTAAATGTAAAAATTTATTATTTTAGTAATAAACTAAAATAAAATAGCAAAGATTATACTTTCGTTAGTTACTTATGGCTTAATTTCTAACAGATATAATTTCCATAATATATTCATTAAAGAGATAATAAGCATTTACATAACCATTAAGAAGAGATAGGATAATCATATAAATTAAGTGTAATAAGCCTTAATTTTTATAAAGTGCTTTAAATATAATCTAAGATAGTAAAATGAAACATTAAGTGTAATGAATTTATAGAAGGAATATTTATTTAATAGTTCTAATTTAAAGATAGTGATACTAAACAAAGATAGTTGACTAAATTAATATGAGATATATTTTAGAAAAGAGTAGATAGATATTATTTAGCATTTTAAGTCTATAAGTATTGGTAACTTAATTCTAATTATAGGATTAAATTATAAAAATATAATTAATAATCTTTCTTAAAATTAACTTAAAAGGAGTTAAATAGAATATTCTACTAACCATCTTGTATTTTAAATTGTATATTCTTACAACTTATTCTTAAGAAAATAAACTAATTTCTCTTAAATGATATAAAATAAATAATTTAATATTTCTTAAATAACTTATCTTCATAAATATTACCTTTAAAGTTAAAAGTAAATTAAATTATGATAATTTAAAATAATATCTAAAATAGAGTGCTTAAAATAACTAAAGGGATTCTTAAATAAAATAATTATTTTAAAATGTTCCTCTTTAGTATTAGTTAGATAGTATGACATCTTATTACTATTAAGTTAATTAAAAAATAGCAGTTTAGATTATTATAAACTTCTTTAAAGTATCTTATCTAAGCTTTATTTATAATTTAACTAAGCTTAGTTCTTATTTATTGTAAACATAATATATCCTTTAAAAATTAAAAATACAATAAATACTTATTCCATATACACAAGCATGAAATATTAATAACTTTAAGAACTTCTTTTTTAATAGATAGTATCTAAATCATAAAATACATTTATAGCAAATATACAAAGTGCTAATTTTCATTTTTAATTAAAAACAATTAACTCTAAAAGAGGAAGAGCGTAGAAAAAAAAATGGATTAATCTCTTCGACTCTCAAAAAATTAACTTAGAAACCTAAAGAGAAAAGCGGCAAAAGAAATTTAGAAAAGATAATAACAATAGGAGGAGTCAAGCTCTTCTTCAGAAGGTAAAGTTATGGTAGGATAAATAGAGATAAGTTAACCTAAAAACGAAACTAATCCAAAACTTTAAATTTAATTAGACCAAATGTAAAAAGTAATCTCAAATTATGAAGAAACAACTTACAACTTAGGCGAAAAAATACGGGAACTAAGGAGTAACATAGAAGATTAGAACAACGAATTACTAATACTTAGAAGATAACTTATTTGTAGCAAATTAATAACGGAAGAATAACTCTGAACTTAATCATAATAAAATTTTAAATACGACACAAAAATGGAAATAGAAAAATACCAATAGAATTAAAAACAGAATTGAATCCAGAAAAAGAAATGATTGCTACAAGTTTCATTAAAAGATTAGAAAATATAGAAAATAAATTATCATAAAAAAGAACGAAATAAAGACAATAATACAAACTTTGTTGATGTTGCAAATCAAATCAACATATTTTAAAAAACTGTTGATAACGAAAGAAAATAAACGAATAAGAGCAGAAAAGAACATGGAGACAACTCAATAAACAATGAATAACTCCAACAGGGATCTACAAATAAAAGCTTTTTGCAAGACCACTTGAACGGTTACAGTGGTAACCTTCCACTTAATAAAAAGGTCGTGGATCACACCCACGTTAAAAAAACTGTCCGCAGGAACTGGTTGCAATTCCAGAGAATGCAAAACTCTACTAACTTTAAGTATATTATTATTAAAAACCTTTATAAAAGAATAATTTCTAGCAAACCAAAGTCTTTTAAAACTTAGCCATTCATTAAATAGGTTAAATTAGTAATGAAAAAATGTATACCAAAATACAAAAATATTAGGGAAATATTATATAAATTATATATATCTTAGCATATCTAAAATATAGGATTTATTCCTTGTTTTAAGTGAAAGATGAATCCTATATCCTTTAATGAATATTTCGGAATTTTGAAGAATGATTAGACGGTTAAAATATCTAAAATAAATTATTCTTTTTTTATTTAAAAAAAATAAAAGTAGATGCTAGCTTTCTAAAACAATTAAAAAAATTTCTTAAAATTATTTGCATGTTTGCATCTTTTCTTCATCCTTATCCACAAGAAACTAACTATTAAAAGGATGAATCATATTAAAAAATTCAGATTATAAATTTTATATTTAGTTGAAAGCGGAAATTTAGTGTCTTAGATAACTCTAAATTTTTCGTTCTTATGTTTAAATCATTTTCTAATTTTATTTAATGTATATAAGTTGAATAAAATAATCAAAATAAATTTATATTTATAATATTTTTTTATTGAAAATTTTTTATAAGAGAAGTTTCTAACTCTTCATTAAATAAATAAATTTATTTACTTAGAATTAAACCTCTTAATAAGTTTTTAATTTAATAAAGCTAAACATTAAGAAATTATTATAACATTTTTCATGTTTTATATAAGGTAGTTCTCAGCTTATTTAAATTTTGATTATTGTATGACTGTATCTTTATTTAAATTATTAATAACTTTTGCTCAATTTTATATTTTATGCTTTATTGTAGATTGAGAGCTGATATAAATTAAAAAAATTAAATAACCATAATCATAATATTGTCTTCAATAGCTTCTAATTCTAGTCACTACCACTGTACAATCGTCTTTCTTTCCTCCAATTGTTCTCCTTCCTTATTTGCACGATTCTTTCGCAAATGGACTTTCAAAATCTTATTTTTAACTTTATTCTCATGCTTTCTTACATAACTTTTTAGATAATTTTTACAAATCTATTTGCTTCTGCTTGTTCACTATCTCCACTATATTCTCAATCCACATGTTATCAAAGAATCCATCTGAGCCACATATTATTATGTCCTCATTTTATATCTATATCTCATAATGCTTTGCATCCTTAGCTTTTAATAGTCTGCCTCTCTTACATTTTTCTATCAGTTTATTTAATTCCAATCCTAATTCTTCATTCTTCTTCGTTAGTATCTAAGCAAAATCAGAGCTAGGCCATCTAATTAACTATCGAGTAGCATTAAATGCATACTAATCAACTTGAGTTTAGTATAAAACTTCATAATTGCCCTTATTCCTTCGTAAAACAAGAGCTTATGAATCTCCAATTCAAGTAAAATGTAAACTTTACTTTTCTATGAAATAGAATATAATAGTACTACTTCCAGCATCTTAGACTCCTTCAAAAGCTTATTGAAGTATTTAGATACTTTCTTCTTATAAGTTAGAATTAAGTTCTTATTTTCTACTCTTTTTAATATCTCTAACATTTGTTAGTAGTTTTTATCCAAATACTCTTGGGTTTATATAATATTTCTTCCATTATGAAACTCCATCTGCTACACCGCTAATTTCTTTATCTGTAATCATGAAATCTGAGCTGAAAGAAGGATCGAGAGAATTGATTTTAGGATCAGGAATCATCCATCCCTATGATTCCATTTCTAGATTTTGCATATTAGAACAACAGCAAGTATCTGATTATTTCTTACTTTAGTTTCAAATTAGTTTCTTAACTAACTTCAATATTGATTAGATAATCCACCATTTATAACTTAAACTCTCTACTTAGTTCTATTTTTCTACAACTTGGTATTAAGAGATTAATATGTTCTAGCACTACTCACACATGAGTTAGATCTATTTAGCCTTACACATAATAATTATAAACTCACTGTAA
Organism: Loxodes magnus; assembly: GCA_946699065.1. Lineage (NCBI taxonomy): Eukaryota > Ciliophora > Karyorelictea > Loxodida > Loxodidae > Loxodes > Loxodes magnus. The sequence goes on from CAMPDV010000307.1 coordinate 269,699, forward strand.
TTTAATCTATAAGAATATGAATTAAACGTTTAATTAAACTTAAAAAATAAAAATCATAAAGTTTTAAAGCTAAGTAAATCACTAATAAAAAATGGCAGAAGGTCTCAGGAAGGGTTTTTTTCCAGCTCCATAGAAAAAGGAAAAAAAACAAGAGACTTCTAATTCTTCTCCTACCATGTCTTCTTTAATAATATAATAATTTTCTTAGGCTCTTTAACCCCCAAATTTAGAAAAATAAAGATAATCTTAAATTGAATAAGAAATTAAATCAACAGAAACTGACTAAAGCAAGCGAGACTTTTTACTCCCATAGCCACGATCAAGCAACTACATGAAAAGTGGTAACTAAAAAATAATGTAGAAATAGAAAAATGATGAATAGCTAATAATAGAATAACTTATGAAATCTATCCGTAACCTATAAGAAGAAGTTTAAATATTAAAGAAAGAAAACCAAAAATTACTATAGAAAAGTTAAAACAATGAAGAAAGATTAATGAAACAGGAAATCGAAGTGAAACTTTTCGGAGAAAAAAGAATTTAACCTTAAACTTTAGCTGAAAATAAAATGGAACTAGAATACACAAAACCCTTAGAGATAACTCCTCCCAGAAGGATCGTCAAGCTGTGCTACCTGTGCAAATCAAAATTCCACACATACAAGAGATGCAAGATATATTTGGATAAACAGAGAAGAAACAGTGAAGAGATTTGGAGAGAACTTTCAAGAATTTATGTAGACAAGGATGGAAGAATATTTAGAAGGAGGCTTTTTCAAGGGAGTGCCAGAACTCCAAAAAAACTGGAAGTCCCGAACTTTTATTTTAAACCTCAAGGAACGAACTCTGGAGGTATGTATTGAAGGGGTTTAAAATCCCCGGAGATACTAACACTTTAATTTAGTATATTAAATAAATAAATCACTAAAAGATTTTAGTTTACACTTTACAGCTTAGTTTTTTAGTGTTTTTGTAATTTAGCCTTACTATTCTAACTTAAATTAATGATGCTCCAATATTTATTTTTATAAAATTAAGTGATATAATGTTTCTAATGAGTTTGTGAAAGTTATTAATAGAGTCTCTGTGTAAAAAACCAAATGTGATTTTATTATTATTTTAGATTTTTTATTAAGTTTGAAAAAGTTTGCTATTCTTACTAATTCTCAAAATGTAAATACTTCTTTAGTCTTAGGTTATTCTTAAAATGTATATTATAACTATTAAAAGCATTTTTGGCATCAAAAGTAAATGATTGCTAAAGTATTTTGACAATTTGAAAATATGAATGTTTTACATCCTTTTTAATACTAAATTTGAACTTTTAAGAGATAATTGGTATGAATATTAATTCTAATGTTTACTTTAATCTTTTTTAATAATACATTGCTGCCTAATGTTACTTTTATACATTTTAATAATAATAAGGAAAATAAAAATAACTAGCAGACTTAATTAATTTTATCATATGATATGTAATTGTTTATACTATTTTTATCTTTCTTATTATGATTTAATTACAACATTTTCTTTGTTTGGTATATTTAACTTTCATCTTATTGAGTTAACATTTCAATATTCCTTTAGATTCCTAATATTTATTAATTAATAAACTATTATTAATTTATTAAGTTCCGTAGAATTTAAAAATATTTGTATCCTAAATTTTATATTTCTTCTAAATGGATTTAGATAAATAGGAGAGCTCATGTAAAGTTAGGGAAATTAGAATATAGATTATTAAATTTATTTGATTATGTAAAAATAGCTAAGTTTAAGCCTAATTTATGCATTCTAATTTAGATATTGGTAACTCTTTTTAATTTGAATACATTTATACCAAATAGATATAAAAAGCCTAAAATTAAAAAATAAAAGAGTATTATAAAATAAATGATTTTGATTAAACTATTTTAATACCTAAATTTTTATGCCTTTTTAAATTTGGTATAAATAATAATAAAAGTCTTTTTAAAAAGATTTGAATGTTTTTAGCCTAAATTATTTTCTTTATTTTAGTATGAATTGTTTCTATAATAGTTAATTTATATTCTAAAGGAATATATTTAAGCTTAAAATTTAAATATAGTACATAGTATAAATATCTTAAATAAAAATATTACTAGGTTAATTTAAATTCCCTTAGATTGTTTTACATTTCATCTATTTATGAAGATAAAAATCCTTACTTTGACTATAGAAATAAATTACATTATTTAGTTTATTGATTGTAACCAAATATATTAGAGTTAGATATTTTATTTTAATTATTTTTTGAGTATTACTAAGCCTTTATAATTATTTAAAGTTCATAATGATAAAACAATTATATATAATTAGATAGAATTTAAAATAGAATTAATGAATTATCTCTGTAATTCTTCAACTATTAACCTTTCTTCATTATTTGTTAACCTTAAATTTTTATAATATAAAAGATTCTAAGCTACATATATTACTACAAAGTGAAATAATTAATTATTGTAATCTTTTCTATTTTGCAGAAATCATAAGAACAAAAGTATTAATATGAATAATAGAAACTTTCTTAAGGAAAAAATTGTTAGATCTTTTAAACCTAAAAATTAAAGTTTTGTTTCATTAAATTATTCTGAAATAAAATATCCTACGAAAACTACTTTTAATCATATATTTATAATAAATCATCATCAATTAAATTAAGTTCTAAACTTCAGCATATAAGCCTTTTTAAATAAAATGAATAGTTAGCAAATACCTAATTATAATAGCTATAACTATATTTGTATTAATATAGCTAGTGTAAAATATATTACCATTAATTTATCAAGCTTAAGTTTATTTAGCTTATATTTTTAAATTTAGCTTTCTTATTTTAATTTAATCAGATCTCTACAAATTTAACGCCTCTCCTAAATCAGCGAAAGAAAGATGAGTTAAACTGCTTTAATTTAGAGTCATTGCTTAGTATTTCCTATCCCATTTGCCTTCATTTTTAATATCTCTAACTTGGTAAAGCCTTGAATTAACTATAATCCTAACCCTTAAGTCAAATCTTTATAAAAAGAATATGCTAAAGAAGGAATTAATATAGAATACTAATAATCGGAAGAAGAAAAGTGAAGTAGGAGTAAAGAAGATTCAAAAATAAGAAGTTTATAGAAGAATAGCAAAGAAAATTTAATTTTTACAGAAATAGAATGTAATAATAGCATCAATGCAATAAATAAAGTTCCTACTCTTAGGAATATAACTAAAAGTGCAAATACTCTTATTAATAGAGATATTAGCTTTAAGATAAATTTTGAATTATTAAGAATTCATATTTTAATTCTCTCTATTTAAATAAAGATAAACCTCACTCAAATCTTCAAGATATTAGAGTGAAATATACAGACTGATATACAAATGAAAATGCTAAGAAAAATATGGATATAAAGAGACAAGTTGTATATCAGTTCTTTAAATGTTCTATACTATTTAAAAAGAATACTATGCATATGAAGACATGCTGATGCTTATATTCCAAGTGGAGAATTGATAGATTAGAGTAAAGAAGAAAGTTATGATGAAACTTACGAGATATCGAGATAAATAGCAGCTTCATGAATAGCTAAAAATTAGAAGAAGATTCTTGATATAATTAATACTGATAAACAGACTATTTTAAAATCAGATCTGCTTAGTACTTTGAAATTTTGATTCCTTTAAAAAGTTTCTAGATCTAATATAAATCCATTTGTCTCTCTTATTTTTTTATTTATCTATTTTTTTATTGATATGCTTAATCTCTTAATACTAGTCAATAATCGTGGCAGAGTTAAAAGAAATGGTACAGAAGCTCAAGGTGGAAAATAATATGAGCAAACAACTATTAGGTAAGAATATGTAAAATTCCACAAGAATAGGGCTTCGATTTGAACGAGAGATCCAGTTACTTCGAGAAGAGCTTGAAACTCTGAAGATAGAGTTGGTGACGGCCAAGCAAGCTATTTCAAAACAAAACAAAAAACTGGATATGATGCATGAAACAGCAATGAAGCCAAAATAGCAACCTATTCCTTAAGCATCCATAGTTGAAATAGACCTAATGGAATTGGTAAAATCGCATCGCTCCAAAAATCTGAAACTCAACTCCCTCAGCCTAAATGACTCAGACTAAGTAGAAAAAGAAATGCTATACTTGTAGCTCAACTGGGCACTTCTATCGCAATTGTCCGGAATTTTTAAGAAGATAGAAGTAATATTGGGCTAGACTCTAGCAAGAGTAACCAGAAAGAAGGCAAAGATACTAAAGCAATAAGATGTATTGCACGCCTTAGGGGAGACTCTATAAAAGAAAGTCGTCAAGACAGGATCAAGAACCATAAATTTGAATGAGAAACCTATTCTATGAAGATCCTAATCCTCCTAATTTTGATGATCTATCCTCCTGGTTGAAGTACCAGCAAAACCCTCTTGTCTTTAGCAGGAAAAGACATTAATCAATAAGAGGTTGAAATACCCGAAAAAATATTTATTGACTTTTACTTCATCTATTATTATTATTATTAATATACTTAAGCTCTTTTACTCATTTAAGGCTGCTCACAGGATTGAATGTGAAATTAAAGATTTTAATTGAATTTATTTTCTTTTCATTATGAAAAATTAAAGCAAAAAAACTTAATCATAAAATGATTTATTTTTTGATTTTATCTCATCTTTTTTTAAGTTTTATTAGTTAGCCAATTAAAAATTAAATACTTCTTTAGCAAATTATAAAATTTACTCATTTTTTCTAAGTTTTTTATGCTTTTTCTTCAAATTTTAATGTTATTTTTTTAATATGCAGCAAAAAAAATTGTATATCAAATTAGATTGGACTGATTATAATTACCTTAACGTAATTAAAGATAAGAAATTTTTTTAATCTCATTAAAAGTTTAAATTAATCTTCAATTTTTAAATTTTTTAAATTTTATTTGATATTTAAGAGTTAGATTTTCTATAAATTTAATTAATTTCTTTCGTTTCAATGTTTATTCATTAAAAAAATTTAATGTATATTTCTATTTTAGTTAAATATATATCAAAATTTATATTGTAACTATAATTGAAAATAAAATCTTTAATAACTATAAAAGGAAAAAAAACAGAACATTAGACTCTCAAAAAATGCTGCTAGGAAGGCTAGGATACAAGCAGTTAAATAATCACGTAAAACCGAAAAGAAATAAAAAGTTCTAGTTTAGAATCATAAGATAAAATTATGACAGGCATTGTGGAACCATATTACAGAGTTTCCCATAGAAATCCAAAAAATGATTGAGGACTTGAAAAGGGTAATTAAACAACAAGAAGAGACGATTTTCAACTAAAGTTGTCAAATACGCGAATTAACCACTAGCATTAATGAGAATAATAACGAAATGGACATACCTAAAATGTAAATAATCGAAAATAAGCTCGTGACCCATGAACAATTATGGCTACAATCACAATAGTATTCAAAAATAAATTCGATAATGGAAATTGAAAAAACTTAAGTTGAAGTTTAGAAAGAATAGAAAGTAGAACCTTAAATTATTAATCAAAAATTCGAAGAGAGATTACAAAAAATAGAAAAAAAAATTTGCAACTAGTCGTATAACTACACCTATAGTAAAAAGATGCTGATATTGTAATAATTAGTATCATATTCTTCGAAACTGCAGAAAAGGAAGAAGGTTGAATGAAAGAGAACGACATAGAACTTGAGCCAACTAAATCAACTTTGGATAACGGAAAATGGCATCTACAAGTAAAAGCTTGAGTGCGCTATATTGAAAATACAAAGTGGTAACCTTCCACTAAAAAAATTCATGGAATACAACCACATAAAAAAACTTGTCTGGAGGTACCTGGTTGAAAATCCAGGGATAGCAAACCTTTAAAAATTTCTTTTAAATCATTAAAAATACCTAAAAAATTAACTTGTAAGATTAAGATAAATGTATTATTTAAAACTTTAGTAAAACTTAAGATAAAGGAAAAAATTAATTAAAGTAAAGATATTAGACTAAGCAAAAATCTTATGCTTAAAATAAACTTATATTTGATTCTTTATCATTTAATTATCAAATACCTAAGATAAATTAACAAAACTAATACTCTAAATTAAATTAAAAGTTATATTCTATTTATATAATTAATTTGTCTTACACAGTATAAACAATCCTTAGAGTAATATTTTTAAGTATGAATAAAAATAAAATTAAAAGTTACTTAGATAAATATAAATAACTTTATGATTAAATATTTATAAATAGTTTTAGTATATAAAGCAATTTATCTAAATCGTTAATATATTAAATAACTAATTATCTATCTATTTTTAATAATTTAATAATTTAGTTTGTTTAATTCTGCTATTAGTTTATTAATCTTTTTATTTCTAAAAATTTTAAATATTTAAGATAATAATTTCACTCTAATAGTATATTTCTTTATTTTTACTAAATATTCAAATAGTAATATCGATTTCTTAATAGAATTATCTAATTTGCAAATCTAAATTTATAATTTCCCAGTATTTTCAAAATTAAGTAATAAGCTTTGGAGTTTTAAGTTAAAAATTATTATTTCATTATTTATCTAAATTTTTAAATTTCCTGAATCTATTAATTTTGTTTAAACTTCAATTAATAAAATAAAGAAAATACTATTTTTTAAGAATTTAAAGTAATAATAATAGTCTAAAGAATAGAAATAATAATTTATTAAGATTATTAAAATACTTTTTATAAATTAAAAAGAAATAAAGCAAAACTTTTAGTTTTTAAATAATTTAGAACTAATTTTAGTTAATTACATAATATTACTTTAAAAAGACTCAAAGTCTTTTTTTTTAATTTGGCTAAGTTTCTTTTAGATATATTTATTCATTTTATATAAAAGTGTTATAACCTACTATATATTATTTAAATTTAGAATGTTAGACTATCGATTTATTATATTTTGATACTATGTTTTTCATCTATAAAATTAAATATATTTCATATAAATTTTAATTTTCTTCATAAAATTATATAACATTTATATAAAAATATTACAAAACTATAATAAATAATTATACAAAAATATTCCTTATAAAATTTATGTATGCTAAATAATTTTTATTATTAATATAAACTAAAATGAAAATAATATAAATAGAAAATTTATTAAAAGGGTTTTTATCGTGAATTCATACACACTGATATTAGGAAATTTTAATAATTAATAATATTTTATTTATAGGTTTAAAAAAGGATTTTGCTTTCTCCAGGATTTTCAACCCGTTTGAAGCGATCCAGATTTTGATATGGTTGGTTTTCACGGTATTTTTTACAAGGAAGATTATTGGAAATACATTTTTTGGAAAAGGTTCCTTAAAATTTTTCTTTTATACACTCCTGATTTGGTAAGTTAGATTAATGATATTTCTTTTAATGTTTTTGCTTGCTCCTATTTTTGTAGTTTCTTAAATTTTTAAATGCTTTTAATTAAATGTCATCTTGATTGAAAATATCAGCATTTCTTCATTTTAATTCTACTTTGTGTTTTTCCTAATTTTTTTCAAAATATTTTCTATTCTTTTAATAAGGGTACCTTAATCTTTATTAATCTTTATATTGAGAAGCGAGTACGTGTTGTAATTAATTTTAGTCAATTCTATTTCCATTTTCACATATTAAGATGATGGAAGTTAACTCTGATCAGATTTGTTCTCGCGTAATATAATTTTTTTACTGGTACATCTTTATGTTAATTAATTTCAATGTTTAGTTGATCATAATTGTTAAAATGTCTCTTATCTTCTTGGAAAGATTAAGGATTTTTTCCTTTTGCTTAACTAGGATTTATTTATGGCTTTCAATTTTTTCCTATTCTAGATTAGTAGGTTCGGGATTTGCCATATGCTTACCTTAAGAAAGAGTTGAATAGTTTGATTAGTCGATAGCACACAATTTTATTTTTAGATCTTAAGGGGCTTCTTCTAGTATTCTTGATTTCTTCTTTGGCATGGTGTTGTCCAATATTAAATTCCATTTTTTCATTAAGAAACTTTAAATTCATCATTTATTCAAATTAAAAAAGTTATTTTTGTTCTTTTTTACTAGTAAAAAATTTTGCATATTTTAAACTCTCATCTTTAAAAAGATCCTGTATATCTAATTGTTTATCTTGGTTGTAGATTAATGAGCTTGTAATGCATACTTTCTGCAAATACTTTATTTATTTTTGTTTTTCGCAAATTTTGAATGATAATTTAAATTTCCATAAATTTTAGAAGTTTGAAATCCATAAATATTTTAAGAAATCTAAATTTAAGTTACGAGAATAAAATTTTTATCTAGTAACTAGGTAAATTAAATAATTTTAGCTTAAATTCCTAAATATAGCTATATTAATTATATGTGAATATCTACTTATCATTTAAAAGTATTTAGCATTTATTAGAAGGATAAGCCTATCTAAAATATTTATTTTATAATTATATTTTTCATTTTTGAAAATTATTATGATAAAATATAAAATGGCTTCTAAGAAATAACAGAACTTTGAACAAAACATTTAAACATGAAAATTCTCTAAAAAATAAAAAGCAAAATAATTACAATGAGTGAAAGTGAGAAATATGATTGATATGACGAGCATTAACCACTTGGAAATCCAGAATTAAAAAAACTTCTGACACAAACTCAAATAGAAATATTATCTAAGTCATTAAAAGAGTTTATGTTTAAAAATAGATACCTCACTGATAAAGTAGAAAAATTAGAAAAGTTAATAACGTCTTTACTTGAGAAACAATATTAATAATCATAAGAAATAGAAGACAAACTGGAACAAAGAATTCTTTAAATTTAATAATAAATTCAGGTAACGCCATTTTCGTTTTAACAGAATTAATCAGATCCTGTGTAAATAGAAAATGAAGCCTCAAATTAAAATAAACAGTAAACGTTTATTAAAATAAGTAGAAAATTTAAATTAAATAAGTGTTACAGGAATAATAGTTTAAAAGAAGAATAAAATGCTACGCGTGCAATAAATAACACCAATGAAAATACTGCTACTAACTAAGCGAAATTTAAAGAAAGAATAAATAAGATATTTTTAGAAAACTATTTAGGATATATCCAACATAAAGCGGAAACATTTATAGAAAAAAATTCTTTAATTCAAATCTTAATCCTTGGATAAATAATTAGGAACACTAAGTGCAAGACCAAAACTATTCCGAATATTAAAGGATGGTGCATTAATGAAGTGCTACACCGCCTAACTAAGCCTAGTAGGAATTCAAGACAAACTAATAGAGACAAGCTGATAGAATAGGTCAGATGGCTGACTACTAAGGCTTTAACAAAGCTTTTTAACTTTTAACTTTTTATTATGGAATTTCCATATTATATTTCTTTTTAATAAAGCTTAAATAATTATTCAATTAATTAGGTATTAAACAGATATCATGAAACATATAAAATGAACAAGCTTAAAAAACAATAAAGTTGAAATTATGTCTAATTATATTAAAAAATATTTGTAAATTTATAATAGCTAACATTATAAAGGTGTAAGAACTAAAAAATAAAAAATATAAAAAGATTTTATAGAATTGAAGAGTTTATTAATCTTAAATTAAATAATAATTTAAAATATAAATAAATTATTTGGGGTATAAAAATTACTTCTATGATATATATCTTTTATGATATAAAAATTAACTTTTTATTTAACATAATTTTTATTTGCACATGTAGCTACTCTTTAATCTTAAAATGTCTATTTGGATTTTTCATTTATAAATGTAAAATTATATCAACTTTTTATTTTATCAAATGATTAGACTTCAAAAATATTTAAAAGCAAAAGACTGTAATAAAAAATAAAAATATGATTTTAGAAATCTTAATCTTAATAAATTATAAAAGCTATAATTGATTAATTAAATAAATATTTAAAAAACAACTGAATACATATTTGATTAAAGGATAATTAATATTCATATTTGATTAAAAGATATTATTGATAATTTATAAAATTAACTATTTAATTAGCATGCTTACTTAATCATTTATAAAAAATATAGTAAAATAATATTTTTATAAATGAAATGTTTATATATTCTAATTGAGTTAATTCTGTTATTATTTTAACTTAGGTAATTAGTTTTAATTTTTATATTTTTTTATTAAATCTAAATTAAAAAATAAGCATAAAAAAAAATTAAAATGAATTTTAATAAATTATTAATAATAGACAAAATTATCTAAATAATAGCAAATTAACAATTCATGAATTTTAATAAATTATTAATAATAAACAAAATTACTAAATTAGTTTTTTATTTTATTTTATCTGAACTTTATCTATATTACATGTGAAGTTTAAATTTATTTTTTGTTTAAAACCTTAAACATAAAATTGTATTATTAATTTTTATTTTTTAATAAAAATTTAAATAAAGTTAAGTTATCATATCTTGAAATTAATTCTCTTAATTTAGAATTTCATTAATTTAAAATTTATTTTTTAATGTTAATAAACTTTTATTATTTTATTTATTTTTAATATCTAAATAAATGAATAAGGATATTATATTTTAAAATTTAATAGTAATAAATATTATTTTAATTTTTAATACTTTTTTATATTATAATCAAGATTAACTAAATTTATATTTAAGATAAACTATTTAAAGATTGTTCCTCTTGATAATGTATAAAAATCACATTCTAAAGCGCCACTTCATTCTTAATATTTTACTATTAACGTAAAATTTAATTATTCTAACTCTTTCAATATATTTTAATATCTTTTTATTTTTAGACTTCAAAATTTATTCATATATTAGGAGTCCTTTTATTTTCAAGAATAGCATTTCTTTCACTTTACTTTGAATAGAGAAATCTTAAAAAAGTATGGTTTTATTTTACTTTCCAAAATGGAAACCTATTTAACAAATTTGTCATCATTCTTCTATATGAAGCTATTACAATACAAGTGGCTTTCATTTCAAAAGTAGCTAAAATCAGATATACTTGGTCGCTTGATATTTCATATATAATTTTTGAAATAGTCAAATTATTTAAAGCTTTTTTCATATAATTCAATAATATTATAAATCGCTGGAGTTTAATAACTTTTAACTGAACAAAGTTATCCTTTAAGAAAAATTAATTACTGGGTTAACATAAACTCAGTTAAAATTTTAATTTAATTACAAATGAAAATTTATTTATCAAAAGTAATTAGATTTTAATTTAAATTAACTTTTTGCTAATCTGTTCTCTTTAATATTTTTAAACTAAATAGCATAATCTTTTAACATTTAGAATAAATATTAAATATTTATAAGTAATTATATAATATAGTATAAATTTTCTTTTATACTTTAATCTTTAGTTTATTATAACTTAAATTATAAATAATTTAAAATATGGAATTAATTAATTTTACAAATAATAATTAAATAAAAATTTATAAATTAGCATCTTTAATATAAAAATAAAAAAATCAACTCAGCTATGTAAATTTAATTCCTTTATAATATAGTAAAATATTTGTAAAATATATTATCTATTTGAGCTATTAAATAATAATTAATAAAAGTAAAATTTACAAATTACAAAAAAAAAAAAATTTATTAATGAAATAAAGCATAAAACTTTAAATAAAGATACAAGTTATCTTTATTGATTTGTCTATAAAGTATCTTATTTAAGTTAATTGTTTTTCATCAAAGCAGAGCTTGGAAAATGTTTTTTGCTAATATTAACTTATTAAAAATTAAAAAAATTATTCAAATTTAATTGAAACATTGCTTATATAAATTTTAGGTATTTATTTATATATAACTATGAATAAGCTTTTCTTACAATCTTATATATATATATAATAATTTAAAAAATTGAAATTTGCATATAAATTGAAGAGAAAAATTTTAATATAATCAAAATTTTATCTCTTATAAAAATTGTTATCATAAATTTAGAATAATTTGCTCTATTTCAATATTACTAATAATATCTCTTTCATTTTTTTACTTATGAATGCATAAACTTAAAAGCAAGTTAATATATTGAAATTATTATATTTTTTTACAAAATCATAATTAATATTAATTTCATTAAAAACATTAAATTTAGCTAAGCAAAAAGTTTTAAATAGATGATATTATTTAAATAATTAAAGAAAGTTAAATTAATAAAATAATAAATCTAATATTTAAATAATAGTTTTTAAATATATTATATAAAGAAAAAACATATAAATCATAAAATCAGGTATAAATTTAAAATATTAGAAAACATTTAATGAGATCAACCTAAAAAATTATAGAATGAAATTATGTGTTAATATGTTTTTTTTTTATTAACGATAAAAATTAAAAAATATTATAAATACTCTCTTTATTTTTAATCAAATATTTTACTCTACTTATTTATTTAATTATCAATAAGAAAAGTTAAATCTTAAAATTAATAAAATTAAATTATAATATAATGAGAATGCTCGAAGCCAAGAAAATTAATAGATAATAAAACCGAAGTTTTAAACTATTATTGCAAATTTTTTTTATAAAGCATTTTAAATCTTTTACTTCCACTGCTAAAAATTTTTTCTAAAAATCTCATTGGCATGCAATATAGTAAATAAAATCGGAAACTTTGGAAATAAAAAAAATGAAATAAAATGTATACAAAAAGTTAGTAATTTACTAGTTTTTATTACTAAGAATTTTTTTTCTAGTTTTAAAGATAAAGATTTAGATTTAAGGCTTATATTTGTAGAGTATTTTATAAAAATGATGTATTAAAATAACTTAAAGCAATAAAAGGTTAATATAATGAAAATCAAAAAACTAAAATAATTCTTATATAATATAATAAAAATATATAATAATACATTTATTTTCTATAATTTTTTATCATTTTACTTTATAAAATAATATCAACTAGTTTTATTGTGAGAATCTTGATTTTTGGAGAATTGCAATTACAATATCTTTATTTTTTGAAATTTAACTTAGATATTTTTGCAAATTTTATATTCATTAAGATAATAAGGAGTTAATTAATAAAATATCAGAATAATATTAGATATAAGTTTCTTTTATTTAAATAAAAATAATTTAGAAAATCTTAAAAAAGAAATGAATTTATAATGCTTTTAAGTTACAATAGATAAAAATATAATTAAATAAGAGTTAAGTTTGTTTTTTAGATCGCTTCGACTTCAAACTTTGCTTATCTTTTTGAATTTTTCTTAATATCTGTTAAATTCTGCAAAAAAGCACTGGAATAATATTAAGAAGAAAGTTTTAATTTCTGTATAATATTTTTATAAATTAAAATGTATTACTCTTCTTTTCTTTGCTCAGCAGGGTGCTGATTTCTTCTTATTGATTTCCTTTCAATAAGAAGATGGTTTGTTTTTACTTTCTGAAACAAATCACTTCGATTTAATTCTTTAATCAAGGTCAAAGATGATAATTCCTCTCAAAATTGAATAATTTTTCTTACCTTGGACTAAAGTACTTGGACAATACACTCTTTAGATCCATTTTTTATTTTTTGAATATTGTAAACTTTAAATACTTAAAATTAAACACTTATGTTTAAATATTAAAGAAATCAAGAAAAAAAATTAAATTTAATTCATATTTTTATTCAATTATATGAAAATAAGATAAAGCTTTAAGCAATTATTTTTATTAAAAAATCATTTGAAGTAATAAAATCCTGACAATTATGAAATTTTCTATTTAATAAAGGAAAAATGTGTTTCATATTTAAGTTCCAGAGTAAAATTTAAAAAATGTTGTTTAATTATTTTCATAGAAAATAAAATTATACTTCTTGAATTAAGTTTAAAATATTATTTCTAGTTAATATGTTTTTACTAATAAATAAAACAAATTTTGATTATTCTTAATAAATTTTGTAATTTTTAAATTAAATGTTTCATCCTATAAATTTTATTAGATAAAAATAGCAACTATATCATTTCGATATATCAAAGATCAAATTTTTGATTAAAGATAAAGTAGTCTTTATTAGTAAACTATTAAATTGATTTTTCTTTCTATTCTAAACTAATTTAATAAAATTTTATCTAAAAATACTTTAGAAGAAGTTGAAAGGAAAATTAATATTTTATTTTAAACTTTATTATTTTATTTTGTTTCCGTTCGATCTTTTAGATAAAATTAATTTTATCGTCTGTTAATCTAAATTTTTAATTAGTTTATATATATGATTGATAAAATTATAATATACTATTAATTTTCAATTAAATCATATCAACACTATTTTAATTTATAATTGTATGATTTATTTAAACTCTGTAAATATACTTATATATATCAATAATTATTTTTTATTTTCTAATTATTAACTAATATACATTATGATATAACATGATGTTTTACTCATCAATTTAACTATTTTCTTTTGCTTGTTTTTTAATAAATATAGTTAGTATAAAATAGCTTTGAAATTAAAATAACTTTAGCTTAATTTTTTAATTAACTAGTATTAACATAGATTTTTCTTTATTTTCTAATTAGTAAAATACTTTAATTGTATTTCTATAATTTTTACTTTCACTTCATAATAAAATTCAATTTTCCTAAATTTTGAGCTATAGCAAATTTAAAAAATTGTTACTACGCTTAACTTACTACTACCACTTTAAATAAATCAGATTTAAGTACAATAATATAGGTGGAGAAGCTAAAAATATTATCAAAAACAAAAATATGAATAAAAAATATAGCTTCCTACTAAAACTCTTTAATTTTCTCTTTACTTTATAGTTTTCTAACTCTAGCAGTGCTATTTACTTTAGTTAAAATGATAGCGTTTTAATATAGAATTTATAAATAAAAGCAAGATAAATAATTTAATGAGATAAGCCAATTAAAATTACTAATTTTTAATTAACTAAATAAGTAAACTCTAGTTTTTTGCTTAATTCATCTAATTTTGAATATTTTATACACTAATACATTCTTTTAAAGGTTTGGATTGAATAAATGAATTTAATAAAAGCTATTAAACTCTAAAAAATTTGAAAATTTAATTTATTTTAATTAATTATGGATTAAAATAACTTACTAACATTTGTTTTAAAATTGTTTGTATAAAATGTAACCAATTCATAAATAAAATGATTATTTATAAAAAAGTTGCTATTATCAAAATTATGATTCAGAGTGTTGACTTAAAAATTGAAGTTCTGTAATATTTCCTATATAATTGTTTAAATAAATTTAATAAAGCTGTAGTTTAAAAACACTATACTAACTTTAAGGGATACATTTAGAATGTTTAATATAAAATCTCTAATTATTTTGAAATTAATATAAGATAAAAGTGAAAAGTTATAAAAATAAAATATAGCATTCTATTTCAAAAAAATATTTATTAATCTAATTTCAAATATAAATTAATAAAAGGATGCCTACATTCACATTATGCAAACTTTAAGGTTTTTTATCTTGACATAATTATTTAATAAGATAAAATAAATATTTAAATTTTATATATGAGAATATGCTTACTATCGAATGAGTTAACTCATATATAAAATTATTTAGCTTTAACTCTTTATTTTTATAGTTTAATTTTTCTATTATTTTTTCTTATCTTAATAAAATAACTATTATTATACTTTATCTATTTAAATTTTTGAAATAAAAAGAAGAAATATAATGTTCCTAGAAAAATTTAAGTTAAATAAATAGTTGAGTTTGAATAAATTTAAACATTTTACTAGGCAATTTGTATATTGAAGTTTCTTTATTTTAAGGTTAGTTTTTATACATTATCTATCCGTATTCAGGATAGATATTTAATAGGCTATAAAGAAAAGAAAATTATTTTCTTTAAATAAAAAATAATAAGAATATAATAATGTGTTAGAGAAAGCTATATTAGATTTTTCAAGTAATGATTCTTCAAGAAATAATTTAGATATTTTTATTTCTTTTGATAAATTTTATTTATATCTAAATGGTGCTAATATAAGTTACTAATTATTAATTTTGATCTGTTCTTTTTAAAAACTTTTCCAACTTTTCCAACTTTAAATTTTAAATTTTGCTATTAAGAATTTTAAAATTTTTAGTTATATTTTTTAGTTTAAATAATATTTATTAATCCTTTCAGTTCAATCTTTTTAGATTTTTATATAATATTTGATTTATTAGTCTCTAACTAAATAAAATTCTATTATATTTTTAATTTTTGTTATAAGAATAAAATTTCTATAGCTAGTAGTTTGCTATATTTTTAAATTAGTTTTAACTAAAATTTGATTGAAAATTTTCTAAACAGAAGAGAAAATTGTTTAACTAGGTAAAGTTAAATGATTAAATTTAAATTTAATGTTTTTATTTATATGGATTTAGTAAAAGAGAAAGAATCTAAGATTACATCTAATTTTAATAATAATTATTTTTTTAATTTCGTAATATAAAATTATTATTTGACAAAGTACTCTTACTTGAACATTTAGTTAGCAAGATTATATTAACTAAAAAAGCTATAAGCTTCATTAAATAAATAAAAGCAAAATTATTAAAACGGTATTGTAGCTCCATAAGAACATTTTAGCAGAAAATAAAATAGTTACAAGAAATAGAAACTACATTAAAAATAAGCTTATATTATTAACTAGAATTACTTATTTAAGAATAAATTTAAAAGCGATTAAGTAGAAAATAATTTATAGAGAAGAAAAAGCTATAAAATTTTAAAAGCATATAATTATTAATAAAGTTTAACTAAATAAATTTATTCATAGATTTAGCTAAAAAATAAATATAATTAGCTAATTCGCATTCAAAGATAATTGCGAGTTTAATGGTCTAAATTTATTATTTAAGCTTATTCTTAAAAGTTAAAACCAACAAATAGATTATATATAAAATTTATTTAATTTTGCAAGTTTAAATAAATAAGTTAAAACTTACATTAAAATTAATAATAATAGAAGAGATTTTACTTTAAAAATAATTCTAAAATATGCTAAATAAATAAAATGAATAAGCTCATTAATATAAACATTTTTTATAATTTTAAAATAGCTTAGTAATTAGTTTTTCAAACTAAGTTTTATTAATATTTTAGTTATAAAAAGAACATAAAATTTATTATTTTAAAGGTCATAAAATATTAATTAAAAATAGGTGAGGCTTTTACAGTTATTTAAGTTTTATAGAATGGGGGATTGATTAAAATTAATTCTTAGATATCTAAAACTCATACAAAATTTCGTTATATCAATAATTTTCATTCATCAAAATACGATAGAAATTAGATTACTATTAATTAATTATAGCAATGAGTATTTGTATAATTGCTGAAATTGGTTGTTTTTAACCTGTAAAATAAAAAAAATTTAAAGATTAAATTTCAAACAAAAAGAATTTTAAATAAGTCGATTATCTACAAACTTAAATAATTGAAGAAAAAGAATTGGTGGTGATTATAGAAAAATATTTATTTTAAAATTAAAAATAAGAGATAAAAAAGATTTTGCATAATTAATAAAATAATTCGATTAAAAATTAGTAAAATGAAGAAAGAGAATCAGCTTTATAAAAAGGAAAAATCGAGTTTCTAGATTCTTATTATTGAAGAAAGATGTGATATAACAGAAATAAGCAAAAGAGCATTATAGAATATTAACTAAGTTAAACATTAAGGAGAATGGAAAAAATAAAAAACATAATCGCTGAACTAAACATTTTTTAGGAGGATTTATAAGAAAAGAGAGATTTATTTGGATTCACTATAAATAAATAATTTATCAGTAAAAATAGAATTAAAAAGTTGTTTATATCTATAAAAATTTATTATAGTTAGAAATAAAAATTAAGTATAAATTATTTCTATAACATTTATTAGTAGATTTCTTTATAATTTTTATATGTAATTAATAATTATTATAATAATTTAATAATTTATAAATAATATTTTTTAAATTAAGATTAAATAATTTTATTTTTCTAAAATATTATTAATTAAAAAATTAAAAATAGAAAAAGTCCAATAATTTAAAAAGATTTAATTTCTATATTAAATATAAAATAAATATTGCATCTTAAATATTTATTTTTTAAATAAAATGCATTATATCAAAGAAATTAATAAGCAAAATAATTTAGTTTTATTTCTTCTTATTCAAATTTATTTTTAATTTAAAATAAAATTTATGATAACTTTTACTTTTTTCAATTTAAGCATAATTTAAGATAGTTTTAATAAAATTCTATACAAAATTTAAATTTGTTTTAAATGATTTATTCTTTTAAATGAATTATATAAATAATTTAAAGTAACTATAAAGGATCATATAAGATCATTATTTTTAAGCATTTTATTAGTTTCATATTCTTATTTAAATTTAAAATAATTTCAAAAACCATAGCAACATTTTTTGTATGATTACATCATTATCTTTCATAAATTTTTTAAAAGTATTTTATTAATTAAACAGATTATTATGAAAAGAATAAATATAATATAAACTAAATATGTAAATATTTTAAAATATAGATAAGGCACTTAAAAATATAAAATAAAATAATCTCAAGCTTATAAAGGTAAAATCCAAATAATTTCCAAATTAAATTTATAATATAATAGACTTGCTTTAATTACCTTTTTAAAGAATTTAAATATAATAACCTTACAAAATAAACAATTTTATAATAGGTTTTTTTTGAGGTAAAAAATTATGTAAAATCATTAACTTAGAACAAAATAATATCGAACTATAAAATTTTATGTTATAAATTAAAGTTTACCTTATAAAGAATATATAAACACTATTTGGAATAACCAAAAATCTATTAAAAAAATAAAAAAATAAATATAATTAAGAACAATTTTTATACTGTTAAAATTCAATTTATTAAATATAGCAATCATTTCTTTTAAGAAATAAAAAATAATTTTAGAGAAAGATTTTGCTCACATGAAAAAGGAGCAGAAAAGATTCAATATTTCTTTATGAAATAATTTATCTAAAGTTAAACAATGAATTTCAGCAAGGTAAAGTCTGAGCATAGAAAAATTTACTTCAAATAAAAAATTATATTTGCAAATAAAAAGGAGAATACCGTTCTACACTATATAGATATGATAGACATTTGAATAAAATGGGAATAGCTTTATTTTTTGATATTAAAAAACATAAGCAAGATAAAATAGGAGAATTATATAAATATAACGTATAAATAAAAAATTCTATCAAAGAAACAGTTAATCAAATTAATAAAACAGCAATTTTTATTTATTTGCTTTTCATATCATAAAAAACCTTGAAATATTGGAAATTAGATTCATAAATAAGTAACTATTAACTGAAAGTAGCAAGCATACTATAAATAAAATTATCAAATCAAAAGATTTCAAATCATATTTATAACTTAAAAGATTCTTTGGTCATAAAGTTAAAGTTAAAAAACTTTGCTGAACCCTTAGTAGTCAGCCATCTGACCTATTCTATCAGCTTGTCTCTATTAGTTTGTCTTGAATTCCTACTAGGCTTAGTTAGGCGGTGTAGCACTTCATTAGCGCACCATCCTTTAATATTCTGAATAGTCTTCATCTTGCATGTAGCGTTCCTAATTATTTCTCCAGGATTAAGATTTGAATTAAAGAATTTTTTTTTATAAATTTTTCCGCTTTATGTTGGATATATCCTAAATAGTTTTCTAAAAATATCTTATTTATTCTTTCTTTAAATTTCGCTTAGTTAGTACCAGTATTTTCATTGGTGTTATTTATTGCACACGTAGCATTTTATTCTTCTTTTAAACTATTATTCCTGTAACACTTATTTAATTTAAATTTACTACTTATTTTAAATAAACGTTTACTGTTTATTTTAATTTGAGGCTTCATTTTCTATTTCCATAGGATCTGATTAATTCTGTTAAAACGAAAATGACGTTACCTGAATTTATTATTAAATTTAAAGAATTCTTTGTTCCAGTTTGTTTTCTATTTCTTATGATGATTAATATTGTTTCTCAAGTAAAGACGTTATTAGTTTTTCTAATTTTTCTACTTTATCAGTGAGGTATCTATTTTTAAACATAAACTCTTTTAATGACTTAGATAATATTTCTATTTGAGTTTGTGTCGGAAGTTTTTTTAGTTCTGGATTTCCAAGTGGTTAATGTTCGTCATATCAATCATATTTCTCACTTTCACTCATTGTAATTATTTTGCTTTTTATTTTTTAGAGAATTTTCCTGTTTAAATGTTTTGTTCAAAGTTCTGTTATTTCTTAGAAGCCATTTTATATATATAATAAATGTAGATAAAAATAATCAAATTCAGTACGAAATATCATAATTTCATTAAGATTAATAGCAAATAGATCCTATTTATAATCCATAGTAAGACCCTATAGAAATGAATCTATAAAACATAATAAATATAATAATAAAAATATAAAATTTAGCAACAAATAATAAAGAAATTATAAAGAATTTACTTTAATAAGGATGTGGAATAGAATATATAATAGTTACACAGAAAAATACGAAGATGATTTAAAAAGATATTAATTTAATGTAGAAGCAAGAAAAAATAGAAATTAATTTATACTAAAAAGTATTAAATTTGATGATATAAAATATTTCTAATAAGGAAAGCATAAAATTAATGAATAAAATAAATAATGAACTAATAAAAATTAGAGTAGTTATGAAAGATTAAAAAGAGTAAAAATAGTTATTGAAAATAATAAAAACTTAATATTTATAAATATAAATATTTATATATGAAATATTTTTTATAATTACTATATATATTATTTTTTAAATGATTTTTATCATATAAATTTTACATGATTGGTAAATTTTTAAAGTATTTTAAAATATCTTAATGCATTAATAAAACTTATAGTTTTATTTTTAACTTTGAGATAGATATACATTATATTTAAATTATTATATTTTTTATATATTCATTTTCTATTTATATTTGTCTATTTTTATATTTATTTTTTATTAAATATTACAAAAATTAAAGATAAATAAATATTTAAAATTATTCTAAGATATAATTTTTCAATTTGCTAATATTTTATTTTTATTTTTAAAGATATTATCATTTGTAACTTTTATTAAAGTTTTAGTATTAATATTTCCCCTTTAATTTGATAAACTCTTAGGTCTTTTAAAATAATATAACTTTAGCTTTTTTTAAATAAATTTAAAAATTACATAAATAAATTAAATTAAATTAATGTTGCTCCACCATTATTAGATTAACCACAAGTAAATAGGATATATCTCGAAAAATGGAAACATCTCAGATTGCGTCTCTTACAACTACCAAAGTAGTGATCCCCACATCCTCCAATTCAGCTTTCAGGTTCAATAGCTCCACAACCGAAGTTCATTCTGTTCAAGATTCCGAAAATAAGCCAAAGCAATGGAAGACATAGTTGATTATGGGTAATTAATTCTCCACTTTGATGAAGCTATCCTTTTTTCACCCCTCTATTCATGACTTAAGCTTCTTCAGATGTTCCACCCACTAATGCTTTGGAACCTGCATCTTAATATTTTTTACAATAATTGATTAATTTTTGATTTATAAATCTTATAAATAATTGTATAAATGAAAATAAAATGAATTAATTCATGAGTATTGAAATCTTTAATTAGTTATATATACTTAAAAGATAGTTAAGCAAGAATTATTTTTATTTTTTATTTTAAAATATGTATATTTTTTAGATAGTTTTTTTTTATTGAGAGTAAAAATAAAAATATAATTCTTTAAAGAAGAATTAACAAAAAATCAAAGTAGTATCATATTTAAAATTGAATAGCCAGATTTTATGTTTATTAAATTAAATTTTAAGATATAAGAGATCCTATTTTATCTAATAGTTATTTTTAAAATTGTTTAATTTACTATTATAAAAAAATTTTCTATATATTAAGCCTGATTAAGTTGATCATATTAAAATAGATTTTTTATTATATTTTTTCATAATTTAAGTTTCTTTACCAGCATTTTAAAATGATACTGCTTTTAGCATATATAGCAGCATTTTTTCTTTTATTTTATAATAATAGGATAAATTAAGTTTAGCAATTATTAAGGATTTTCCCTTCTTCATGCTGGACACCAGATTGTTCCGGTGTTAAAAATAAAGTTTTAAAGGTCTCTCTTTATCCTCCCATTGCTCATGTCATTTCCAATTCTATCTTCATTTCTAATCAGATTTTCTCTTGCAAATGAAACCTAATTCATTTAGATATAATCTCTCTCTGATTTGTCTCTATTTTATTTGTTTTTTCTTCCTCTGCTGTGCTTGTATTCTTCTTTATTTATTCCAATACTACATCTTGAAATTTTGGAATTTCATGCAGCGTCTTCGCAAGCGTTTTATCGAATTGCATTAGTAACAATTCTTCACTACTTTTTGTGGTTTAACCCTATACTTCATGTTGGTCTCTTCAATCATCATTGGATCTCCCCTTTGTTTGTCTAGCTTCTTTTCTAATTTTTCCAGTCTGTAACTCAGATCAGATTGTTTCTGAAGCTAATTTTAGGATTATTTTATCTAATCTTAAGATATGTTTCAGAAAGCGTTTAATTCTCTTTCTTTGGACATAAATCTGGATTCTATTCCTTCCGCTAGGTTGAGTTGTTCATAAGCTTCTCATTATCCTTCCTCAGTTCCTAACCTCTTCCTGGAGGTTCAGTACCACTTTGATGAGCTACTCCATGCTCATCTGGCCAGAAGGATTAAATTCTGACACCTCATGGTGAAGAGCAGGCTTCATCTCCTTTCTTGGCTTTTCCTTCGATGTAGGAATTATTACGTGAGTCGCTTTCTAGGATTTCTTCTACTCGTCTTATCCTGTTTGGATTCAGGTTTCCTCTCCAACTTTTGGAGGTGGTGTAGAAACCTCTTTTGAATCCTTCTATTTTTTAATTTAAATGTTTTTTTATATTTTATTAATAATAATTTATTTAAAAAATTTTTAAGTATAATTCCCTGTTATACATTGATTTTTTAAGTAATTTCTTATTATATTGCTTATTTTACTTACAACCTTTTTTTTGATAAATGAAATAAGAAAACTAAAATTAAATATTTAATGAATCTAATTAAGATATTTGCCAATCTCATCCATTTATGATTTTATGTAATTAATTATATCCTCTATAGATGAAAATTTAAGATATTGCTATTTTTCTATTTTTCTTTATTTATTCTAATTTTCAATCTTTAATCTTATTTTTTTATTTTTTTTTAATGAACTGATTATGGAAATGATTTCTGAAGCTATTACCTTTTATATTATTAAGGTTTTATTCAATTAAGCTATATAATTATTTTTATTTTTAAGTATTCCTAGAAAAAGATCATTTTTTTTCTTAGGTGTCATTTTATTTATATTTTAATTAAAAAAATTTGTATATTTAAAATAATTAATGTTTTTATTTATAGAAAATAGTATCAAATTACAATTTAAAATATTTAAAAATAAATAATATTAAATAAAAATAAGAATATAAATAAAATAAATAATTGAAATAATTAAAATTATATACATATAAATTATATATTTCTTAAACGAAAGAAAAACATTTTTGTTTGTTATTAAAGCTTAAAATTAAAAAAAACAAAATAAATTTTAAAAAGAGAAGTGAAGTCAAATATAATAGGCTAAATTTATATTTTAATTTTGCTTATTAAAGTTTTTATAAAAAATAATTTTAATAAATATAAGTTATTCTAAGATAATTAAAAAATTTATGAAAGCTAAATTTAATTTTAATTTTTCACATTATTTTTTCTTCCCTCTATTGTTTTGGTATTTACAAACTTTTCAACATACTTTTGAACATTTTAATCCTAGAGGAGGCTAATTAGCAAATTGGTTTATTGATTATATATTCCAATATTTTGAATAAATTGTTTTTTTAAGTTATATTATCTTATTTATTTTATTTTTTTTATTTTCAACTTAAAGAGTTGTGGACTGCAACTTCTTGGAGTTTAACGACCCCAACACTCCCTACATGGGATAGCGGGGATATCCTGTTGCTTTCGATAAGCAGCTACCAGGGAACTCCATCACTATGGGCAGCCAGGCTTCAAGCCCCTACCAGGAGTGGATAATCAATAGGAAGGCGTTCCCTTGCAAAGGTTGACTTTGACCAGGGACTTTCTCAGCAACAGGAAAGGAACTTGTTCCTTGCCATAAAACCAGAAAGTATGATTCAGAAGGTCAATCTCAGCTCCCACCATCTTTTTAATTATTATTATCTTATTTATTTATCTATTTTTCTTAATATGGATAATTCTTCTTACCTACTTGAAATTCTTACTAAAATTAAATATTTTCAGTTTTAGGAAATATTTATTGCTATATCTCATTTAAATTACAAAAAAGTGATTGACGAACTATATTTTTACTTATTTAGATTTATTACGTGCTAATTCATTATTCCAATTGAGAGTCATCCCTTTAGTTTATGAAATATCTTTTGATAGACAATATTATAATTTCCATTCTTGCATGAAACTTAAAATTAGCATAAAACCCTTAAGTTTTGATTTTATTTATGTCAAATAGTAAATATTAATTAATTTCTAATTGTATAATTTCAACATTCAAAGCTAAAACTATTTATAAAATGCCTAAACAAATTCCTTCTGCTTTATATCTTATATAAAATGTATTTTGTAGTAAATTTAGAAAAGGAATTTAAGAATAAGTTTGGAAGAGCGCTTTATGTGCTTCTAAATAATTAGCTGTAAGAATTGTCATTTTGTATAAAACAAAATAATCAGTTTAATTAATATTTTCTGAAGTTTATTATTCTAAAATTAATAAATTTGAATGTTTTCTTATAATTTTTATTCTTTTTGAGAATAAAATAAACTTATTAATTTTATCTAAATCTAATATTTCCATTTCTTTTTCTAACTCAGCAATAAACTTGAGTTTTTAAGATTTTCTAAAAGAAAAGAAAACTTAACTAGAAGTAGAAGGTTATATAAAATTTTCTAAATAAGAGATTTCAATAGCTATATAAAAACTATAACCATCATTTTTGTAGTTCTAAAATCTTCATAATCTTTTTTAAAGTATGTTTTTTAATTCTGAAGATAAAAATTATTAATTCTACTATATTAACTTTTTATAATTGATTCTTTTAATAGGAATCTACTAAAAAATAATTTAAATTGTATTACAAAATAAAAATAAATAATTGCAGCCTAAAGAAGAACAAAAAATACAAGAAACAAAGGTCAAGAGTTGAAAGATGAAAAAACGATGTTTGGATTTATTAATATAATTAAAATGAAGTAAGTAATTCATATAAATAACTTAATTTAATTAAAATTTATATTAAAGTGATTTCTTCTTCTAAATTGATTCTTTAACTAATTCTTTAATCATTTACTATTTTTTAATTTTATATTTTAATTTTATTTTACTATTCTTAGAATTAGTTTTGCTTACTTTATTAGGTATCAATTTACTAAACTTGATCATTTAATTATTAGAAATTATATTACTATAAAATTTAAGAATTTTATGATAAATACCTTTGATGAGAATTTATTTATAAGAAATATTACTTTAAAATTATTAAGGAATTTTTTAAAACTAATTGAGTTATTTAATAAAATATAAGTTTTATTAATTTTCTATTTTTATTAATTTTTAATCTTAAATATCGGAAATAGAACTTTTTGTTGGGGTAATGTTAATTTTTTATTCATAGTTTGAATTCTGTTGTATTATAAAACTACCTTGATTTTCGTTTTGTCCCTTTTAGTAATATTCTGATGTTTATTACTGCTTGAATATATTAATGCTTTATTTTAACGTTTCATTTTCCAAAATAAGCTTGCGAATATAATTATCTTTTAACTTAACATCAGTATTTTTTTCTTCTAATCCTTTAAGAATATTTTCATATTTCAACTTTTCCTATTGTTATGAATATTCAAGTTTTACCGTTTGATTGTGCAATAGTAAAACTAAATCTTTGCTTTTTTCTAGTTACTGATGAATTAACTAATATTTTATCTTTTAATTTTAAATTTCATTCTCAAGTTGTTTAATGTAAGTTTTAGATGTTTTATTTTCAGATTCGGACTGGTATCTTTAAATTTCTGAAACTTCTTTTAGCTAGTTATCCTGATTGAAGTTACATTTTAATTTTTATACATAAAATTCATTATTTTTATCACTTATTTCTCTCTAAAACTGTTAATTCTGCCTTTGTAATTAATTTATTATCTCTTATTTTTCTATTATTAATTTATCATAGTTCTGTTATGATTATTCAAGAGATTGTATCTTGCAAATCAACTAGTTAATTTCAATTTTTTAGTGATAATTTTATTCATTTAACTGCTAGTTTTATCCCTATAGTTAGTTTATTTGAATTTACTGTAATTTATTTTCTTTTATCCATTCTTCTTGAACTTATTTTAAGTCACTAAGTACTTAATACTAAATTTTATAGAACTTACTCTTTATTAAATAGTTGGAAAATCCCAATTTAAGTTTTAACTTTATTTATAGTTAATAGGTATTTGCTGCTAAATTTATGAGCTTCACTGAATCTCAAAACTTTAACTTTTCATTTACTGTTGTCCTTTTATTAAATTTAGGGTAAAAGTATTTTAATCTGTAGTTTTAATATAGCTTTATTCTTAGGAAATATTGTTTTTATCTATCTAAAATTAAAAATTACTCTTGATAATCATTCAATTTTACCCTTTTCATTTCATACTTTCAAAGCATATTCTAAATTTTCATCGGTTAGTGAATTTATATAAATACAAGAATTAACAGGACATTTGAAAAAATAATTCCTAGGATATTTATCAAATAAAGGCTAAAACTGCTAAGAAAGTAAAGAATTGGATATGCATTCCTAACACAATTAATGCTTGCAAGTTAGAGTAAATTCAGGGTATTTTGGCTCTTTCTTACAATTATTGCAATAAGAAGGTAACTAATACATAGGATATATTGATTATTAAATAAAAAGCTAAATATGAAAATAAAATTTATTAATTAAAATATTTAAATTTATTATTTATTTCATTGGAATTATTTATTTTACATCAATTTAAATCAAATAAACATTTATATTTAATAAATTTCATTTTATATTATATCAAATATTTTTAATGCTTTTTTATTTGAAAAATTTGACAATTTTTATTTAATTTCTTTTAGAAAAATAAAGATAAAAGCTATTACTTTCTATGCTTTATTATAATATAACTTAAAGATGCAGGTTTTAAAATTGATGTAAGCAAATAAATTTTTTAAATAAAAATTTTTAGCTTTAGTATTATTTTTATAGATAACTTGAATAAAAATAAAGTTAAATTTTAAAATAATTTAAATGAGTACTTTAAACTATAAAAAATTATGTTGATGCTTAATTTTTGAATTAAAAAAATTTAGATTATAGCGATGTGAAGAAAAGGTTTCTGTACATAGGAGAGCATCTTTGAAAACGACTGTTGCACTTTCCAAATATGACATTGTATTTCCAATTAGTTATAAGAACTTTTGTAGAACTTTCATTTTACCCAAAGTTGAATATAGAAGCAGTATAACTCCTTGAGCAGTAAAGTCAGAAATTAAATGAATGATTAAAAAAATTACTAGATTACAAAGACTTATATCAAAATTAGCCTTCAAATCTTCATAATCTTCTTTTAATTAATCTTTATTTATTTATCTAAATTGACTTCCATTTATCCACTCTTTAACATAAAAATTTATGCATTTTGCTGAAAATAACTTGATTCAGCTAGGAAAATCCTAATTCAGATATAGCCTTTTTACTTCAAAAGTGTAATAAATTTAATCTTCCCTACAAGAAATATATAGATAAAAGCATTGAAAAATATGATTTAGATATTTAAATAACTTATGATTTCAAAGAGTTCAATAAGTATCTCAATATTTAAATCTAAATAAATTCTTCTAAGAATAACTTTAAAGGAATACAGGAATGTGAACAGCAAAAAGATTTATTGATTAAATAGAAAGTAATTAAAATGTTTCTCTTTAATAGCATACACTAAATACAATAACATCTAATCCAAGAAACTATTTCAATCTATAAACTAAGGACTTACATTTATAATTATTAATATAAACTGAACCAACGACATATCGAAACATAATTCAACTAACTTTGCTTATGCAGATATTAATTTGATGCATTTGAGCCCATTTTCCAATGTAATCTTTATTCAGACATTTTGAAGAATTTTAATAAAACACAAAATAATTACCGTAAATATTAAAGAAGACTAATTTTATACGACTAAAACTATTTTAATCAATAATTTACAAAAATGTTAGATGATTAAAGTAGACAAGTACATAACAATATTACATCAATAATTATTTAGAAGAAGATTAAAGATTTTTAAAGAATAGAGTGAAGAAGCTGATCTTATTAAAAAAAGAAAATAATAAATAGATTTAGTTAACTAATCGAATGCTTATCAAGATGAGAGTGAAAGAGAGCCGTGATTGAAAATGCAGAAACTTGTAAATTTAACATAATTTACATGATTATTTACCAATAATTATGCACTTATACCTCAATATTTAAAATATTGAAACTCTTATAGTTAATTATTATTAAAAATTAAGATTATTTATGTAATTTCAAATTTAGTAATAAAATTAATTTCCTAATTCAAGTTAAAACTAAAAATTTATAATATTAAAAGTCTTTTTATATGAATAACTTTATTTCTATTAATGATTTAAGAAATATATTCTAGTTAAGAAAAAATCGGATAATTAAATTTCTATTTTTATTTATTTAAAATAAATTAAAGTAAAATAATTAAAAAATATAGTAAATATTTATTTTAATTGCAAATTAGAATATCTCAAATTTTTCTGAGATTTATTGTTTATTATTCTATAAAAATAGCATTTTTTAATTCTATAAATATTAAATAAAAATTGAAACTTTGATTTTTAAACTAATATCTCTTAATATAGATATATCTGTTTTACTTATAATTAAGTTAAAAAATGTATTAAATCATAAATAAATTATTTATTTTTAATTGAAAAAATTGATGCAATTTTTTTCGGAAAATTTAGATTTATTTGAGTCTTATTTATGTCAAAAATTTAATTTTAAATTTCAAATTTTTCCACCAATTTTAAGCCATATTATTTGATTATTATAGTTTATTTTATTTAAAATTTCATAATAAATTAATCGATGTGGCTCCACCTTTATTAGATGTACCATAGATAATAAAAGAAACTAAATTTTGTTGTTAAAATAGTCTAGAAATATTTCTAGTTCCTCTCGTCTCTTTGGTCACTTCTTTCTCCATTTTTGAAATAAAAATTTACTATCTTCACTCTCAAAATTCTTATGTTTCTTTCTGAAAACCAGAGTTAGAATTGATTAGAATAAATTCTGATTCTTGTGTAAAATGTCATAACCGAATTAAATTTTTCTACTTAAAAAAATAATTCATTTCAGTCATGTTTTTAGGTTTTTCCATCTTCCTACCAGATTAACGACATGTAGAGGCTGGATAACTCTGAGGCCTGGACTTCAGCACACTAATCAGATTTTTCTACTGATAGAGAGAACCCTCAAATAAATAAGGCTTATCACACAAGAGCGTAGTCTTACTTATTTGTGGTGAAATCTATTACAAGAGTACTTGTAATGAAGTCTACAGTGCACCAGATTACCTACTCGGCAGACTAGAGCCCGACATCCATTAAAAAAATGGAATATATAATAAATATAATTATAAAGCAATTAGCACCACATTGGCGAGCAGCTTTTCAATATTATTATTTAATATTAAAAAAGTGTTCTGATACTTCTTGTTGTCATATGAATAACACCCACTTCTCCAAATGGAGAATCTGCTTATTAAAAATTATTCTTAAATCTTAAATAAAATGTTCTAGTCTTCTAATAAGATCCAAATAAGAATTAGTAATTAAGTCATTAGCAGCGCATCATTCAAATGTTCATACTGCTAATGAGAACCCTAGTGCAATTTAGGTTTTTTTCCGAGCTTATCCATCCTTTCCCGTAGTGGCATCTAGTGCGAGATTACTCGCAATGCAGCATTCACTGCACCAGATTACCTATATTTCTCCTGACCACAGACGACGTCCATTTTTATAATAACCTTTAATTTAATTTAATTTTATCTAATTAGTTAATAAAATAATTATTTTTTAATATATTTTTAATTTTAAGTTAATCTTTTTATATTATTTAGATTAAATATTTAATAGCATCTATTATTTCTTATCCAAAAAATGTTATAACATATATATGCTTAATATTTTTAATTATGTTAAATAAAATTAATTATAATGTTAAATTATTTTTAGTTTGAGACAATTATAAATATTACTTATTCAAGTACCAATAAAATATATTAAATACTCAAAAAATAGATTAAAATTACTTTAATTGTATTTTAAATAAAAATAAAATTATTATATTAAATAAAGTATAATCTTATAAAAAAAGAGAGAACATTAAAAATTTAATTTTGCTGCAAATGATCTACAAAAATCTTAGTTTTTTGGCTTATATAAGGTTATTTTTAACTTATCAATTACATAACTTCATTTTAAAGATTAAAATATAAAAATAAAAAGAATTTTGAATTAATTTGGTTAATTATAATTTTATATTTATTATACTAGATATTATGAAATTAATATTATAAAATAAAATATTTAATTAGATTAAAAGTAAAAGAATATACCTTATATTTTTACTTTAAAATAAATAGAAAATATTATTTAATGCATTTATGTAATAATTTATGTAAATTAATTAATTTACATAAAAATACAAAATATAATCATTTTCGCGTGTTTTGATAATTAGCTTTGAATGAAATCAACTTCTAACATTATAAAATCTGACCACCATTCATTAAATCTTATAAAGATAATTGTAAGAAAGAGAATGATACCAACTTATCGTTATTATTATAATAAATCATTATATGAATAACAGTTTAAATTATTATGCTTCAATTTCTAGTCTAAAATGACTTACCCTTTTTTCTTGCTTTGATTTATACATTAATATATTTAAAAATTACTTAATAAGTTATTCTTAAATTAAAAACTATTAAAGTAACATAAAAATAAGGATAATATATGAAATTATTATAAAAGATATTTAATAATTCTGTTCTATTAATTTAAATCTAATAACACTTTTCTATTCTAATTTTTTAATTTATATTTATTTCCTTTTTCAATTTATTTAAAATCCTAAAAGATTTTAAGTTAAAATAAATAAATAAATATATTTATTTATTTTAAACAAATATATAATAATTAATATTACATTGTGAAAAGCATGTTTAAGATTTTTAATATCTATGAATTTCATATGAAGGATTAATTCAATTTGGATTAAAATTATTTAAAAAGATTTAAATTTAAATATATTTTTAGATTTTATAATTATTAAAATAATATTTCATATTTTTAATTAAATATTTCTTCCATAATCTCTTAAGAATTTAATTGCATATTTATTAATAGCTAACATCTTAGAAAATTTTTAATTATCTATAAAAGTTAAATTTTTAAATATTTTGCATTTATATCATAATTATCCTTTTTAGCGTTATTACTAAATTATTTTTTAATTTTTTTATATGAAGTGATTTGATATTACTTTCATTAGACTTTTTTAAGAATTATAAATTAAAAGTTTTCAAGATAATTATTTAGATTATATATAGATTTAGTAAAATATTTAAATTTTAATTATTAGATCTAATCATTCATTTCCATAAATTAAAATATTATTTTTTATTAATATTTACTTTTTCGTAGAATGTTAAAATATAATAATAAAGAAATTCATTTTCTCGTTTAAATTTTAATATATTCTTATTAGCATTCCTTATTATTTTTAGGTGTTATATATTTTTAAGTTAAAGATATGGCTTAAGTAAAAATGTAGATAAAAGTT
The DNA here is from genome assembly GCA_946699065.1 of Loxodes magnus. Taxonomy (NCBI): domain Eukaryota; phylum Ciliophora; class Karyorelictea; order Loxodida; family Loxodidae; genus Loxodes; species Loxodes magnus. Next base: position 301,746 of record CAMPDV010000307.1, read on the forward strand.
TAAATTTTAATTGAAATAATTATGTTTACAAATAAACTTCTAAGATATACTAGTTTTAACTTTAAAATATAATGCTTAATAATAAAATCTTTATTTTAAGTATTTTTACATTGGAACTGAAATAAGAAGGTTCATTTTGCATTTTAATTTTAAATATATCTTATAAACTTTTACTTTGAGTAAAATTTAATTTTTGCTTTCGAGTAATTAAAAAATATAAATCTTGAAATCTCATTATAATTATAAAATATAGAAATTATTATAATTTTTAATTTAATTTTAAGAATTAGATAAATATCTTTCAAACTTTTTTTTTTAATTATTCGAAGCTAATCTAAAAAAGTATTAAATATTTAATAAGAGAATAAAAATGTTAAAAGATAAAAAGATATAAATATTAAGAGATTTTAATGCAAAATCACTAAATCAAAAGTTTGATACATAGTTTTCATCAAGAAAGTCTTTTAAACAATTGTATTTGATGGTCTCATTCTGAATATCTTAATTTGTATGATTGAAAATATTCCAGATTATTAGATATTGATGATTCTAAATACTTTCAGTTTCTAATCTTTATCTTGATTATCTTTAAGTCAGAAAAATAATTCTTGGACAAGGATAATAATTGTATTTGAATAATTAGTTACTGCTTAGTAACTATTTAAGTAATTTTCTACAAAACTATTTGAATTTATTGAGGTATTTAAGTTGAAATTATCTCAGCATCTTATCTTTATATTCCTTAAAATCTAACTATTCTTTTTTCTAGAATTCTATATTCATAATAAAGAGAGCAAATTTAATTTTTTTCATTAAAACTAAGACTTTTACATCTCCCAATTACTCACTTTTTATATTTTTTTGATCATTAGTTTTTCTTCCATTATGTTGCTATAATATTCCTTCTAATTATTAAAACTTAATTCTTGTTATTTATCATTTGTCTTTATATCTTATTTTTCCTAGTTAACAAGTTTATTCACGAACTATCGAGTTTTAAAAAAGGTGACTGAAAGTAATTATTTTTGATTTTCATTTAAGTTTTAATTAATTTTTAGTCTCTTTAGTTTTATTTCTATTTCATTATTGTATTTTGTTCCAATCTATAAATCAAGAAGTACTTGAAATTTATTTAGAATTTCTAACTTATTTTTAAAGAATAATTGTTCTAATAGCTATCTTTATTAATTCTAACTTAAGCTAAATTAATTTAATAATGCTTAAAACTTTAGATGTGTATTCTTTATAATAATTTCTACGTTTTAGTTAGGTTTGTATCTTTAATCTTCTGCTTCTTATAAGAAGTTATTTATAATTTTATTTTTAATTATCTCTATTACTTTTTATTAAATCTATGAAACTGTTTTAGTAGCAGTATCCGCAATAAAAATGTTTCTTAGATATCTTAAGTCTTTTTAAAAGAATTATATAACTGATTCTAAATCTATTTAAGTGTTAGTCAATAGTAACTCATAAAATCTTATTGTTTCTTCTTCTATTTCTTCTATTATACTCTGGTACATTTCTTCTGGAATCAATTATTGGGAGTTGGTATATTAAACAGTCTACTCGTTTAAAGTAATATCAAAGATAGATTACATTAATTTTTTGACTAAGTGAAATTCATATTATTTAATCTTAGAAATTTTATCTTATTCAATTTGATGCTTACTTAGCTTATGCTTGTTGATATATTCTTAGATTCTTTGTATATGTTGCCATCTAAATAAATCCAATTTTTTAGCTCTTCATTGTGTAATTAAATTAATAGCAGCTGTTCTTAGTTGGCTTTATAATTAAATATATACTTCTTTAATCCAAATAGTGGACATATGTCTTCATATTGTATATTAAGGAACTTCAACTGTCTCATTCAATAAGCTATCGTAAAAGTCATTTATCAATTATTAATAAATATCAAAATTTTCCTATATATCTTAAATTGAACAGGTATAAGCACTCCATTATTTGGTATATTCTTGGATCAAACTTTCGTCATTTTGTATATTTATAGATATGCTAGCTTTTTAAAGCTAGCAGTAAAATTATATCTAGGAATCAAAGAAATTAAACATTTCTATTATAAAAGGATTCTATTTACTGTTTTCAAATTATCTTTACTATGATAGCTGGAAATCTTAATTACAAGATAAAACAGAGTTGCTATTTTTCTAGAATTAACTTTTAATATTCAAGTATTCGTTTTATTTACAATCCTATAATGCAAGCCATCTCATTTAATAAAATTATGTTTTAAATACTTCATTTTCTTTCAATTCCTAAAACATATTTTACCCATTTTTTTCTAGCTTTCTGAAGATATTTTGTAATTGATTTACACTGCTACACTGTTTATAGGAATCAGGCATATAATAATTAGCAAGACAATCCTAGTAAATTGTTGGAAAAGTATATTCTCTTCTAAGCTTTGGAAAAGGAATTGCTGGCGTTTTTAAAGTATTTAGTAAATAATCTTGCATTATTTTGGCTTCATTTTCCGTCCAAATATTTCCTTCAAGTTGTTTTAACTAAATTTAAGACCCTCTCTTATATAATAGTTTCCAATTAACTTTGACAATTTCTTTAATCACTTATAAGTCTCTTTACTTTAATTACTCTACTTGTTTAATTAAGGTTCCCAAATTAAACCAATCGTTTTAATTAATTCATTTCTTCTTGCATAGCATGAATCATATTTCATTGCTATCATTTATTATATTATTAGTTCTTTTGCACAGCAGCATTACTTTCAAAAGATCATTTATATCTAAAAACGCTGCTATCTTGGTCAGTGTATTTTTCATCAAAAACTTCTTTTATAAGCTTAGACTTTCTTACATCTTTATTATTATCTAAAAACTAATTCTTTTATATCAATATTTTTTAACAGTAAAAATCATTTATGCTATTATTTATATCTAATTAAGAATCTTTTAAAAACATAAAAGAAACCAACAATTTTCTTTAGTATTCCTATATAAATTAAATTAAAATGTAAAAATTAATTATAAGATACTTAAATTTTATAAGGATAAATTTGGTTTAATTCATTTTTATATTATAAGACTCTTAGTATTTTTAACTTATTTTTATTATAGTTTTAAAGTATATGGATCTTAAGTTACCTATCTCTATTAATTTATTCTTACTATTTTATTTTTTTTATTATGATATTTTCTTTTGCTTCTATGCTTACTTTTTATAAAATTAATAAATTAAAATTCATCCTAAAATTTAGGGATAATGCTGGTTACTTTTTCAATTAACTCAAAATAGCATACTAGGATTTTTATTTCTTAGAAATGGTATATTTTTTCAACCTTGCACAATTATATGATATCTCAAATGCATCCAATTAAATTTAAGATCTTCTTAAACTAAATTGATAATCAGTTTTGCTGCAAGATAAATGGGATTTTGTCTTTTTAGCGAAGAATATGATTTATAAAGGTGGTAATTTATTAGTGAACGTTTATTATTTTATATATTTCTTTGAAAATTCTAATAAACTTTTTGCATCTTTATTCTATAACTTATCATCTTCTGAATGCTTATATTAATTCTCTTTACTTTTTCTCTTACAATTACATCTCTATTTTGCTGCTAAAATTATTAAGATTTTATAACTAAATATTCCTTTTTAGTAAAATTTTCTTTAAAAGTTGTTATTAAAATTATTAATCTTTGATATCTCAAAAATCTGAGATGCAACTTCTAATTATGATGTTAGATTAATTTGGGGATTAAATATATTTAGAAAGTTTGCAGAGTCTTTTTTGTTTGAAATTTCTTTGATACTATTAAGATTCTTTTTTAAACATCTTATTAACAATAAATTTTGTCTCTTCCCTTTGAAAGCACTCTCAGCTAGTTTTAAAACTGTTTTATTTTATCATATTATTATTTTAATTTTTCTTAAACAATTACTAAGTTATTTTGATCATTGACCTCTGTTCTCTTGGATTTTATCGTTTCTCTTGAAGATAAAAATTTTAATTAAAGACAATAATATAAGAAATATTTCCTTTATAAGTCTTTGAAATGCTTCTAATTCTTTATTTTCGTAACTAGATTTAAGATTTTTTATTCATAAAAATATTTTTTACTTGCAGAATCATCTAGCTAGCTGAGGTATCTATTTTATAATTAAGTCTATTTTCGAATCTCGATCTTCGTTACTTATTATTTTATCATCTCTAGTTATTTTAAAAGCTAACTATTAGAAAAATAGAAGTCGAAATCAAAATTTTAAGCAAGTTACTTTAAAGAAAAAGTCTATTATTTTATACTTAAGAATTGGTAAATTCCTCAGGATAGAAATTTACTAGGCATTTTTATCCTAAAATCTTCCAGACAATAATTAGACCAAAAGCAAGAGAACAGTAAAATTTAGCTTTATGACAGTGAAATGTTTATAATGGTTGGATTTCTTATTCTTTAGCGCCAATAATTAGCGATTCTCTTTAATATTAACTAAGATGTGATATATTTGGATTAATATTTGAATATTTGCTTATTAATATAAAAGTAACATTTAAATATCACATAAAGTTTTAAAACTAATAACGAAGAATTGAAAAACTCTGCTTAAATTTGTATTTTTAATTAAAGCTATTATATCTAAATAAATAAATTTAATAGTAATATAAATACTAAAAATAAAAATATTTTTAATCAAAACTTCATTGAAAATTTTTAATTTTTTAATTAAGAAATCATTATATTTATCTGTTCATTTTAATATTATATTCTTTTCCTGATATTTTTTTAAAGAATTAATACCTTTTATTTTACTCATAAACAACTAATTTAAAAATTGAAGATATTGTAAAATAAATAGAAAAGAAATAATAATTTTCCTCATACTATCAATATATAATTATTATAGAGTTTAGATTATTAATTTATTCTTTATTTTTCTACTATACTATTATTTAAAATTAATAAATCCAAATATTTAATTCATTACAAACACTAAAAATATCATATTTTAAAAGTATATATGTTTATCAAATTTCTAATTAAAATACTAAAAATTAATTCAAAAAATCTAAATTTAAAATTTAAAGGCTAAAACTACCAAAAATATATTAGAGAATTATTTTAATCTATTTATTTGCCTTTATTTACATATAATCAATTAAATCAATATAAATCAAAGTATAAATCAAATTATTAATATATCAAAAATATTTAATCAAATACTCCTCAATTTTCACCTATAATGTTTTAGTTAACTTATTTCTTTATTCTCCTCCTTATCACTTTTCAATCAAAGTGAACTCATTTTTTATATGTCTAAGCCGTAGAATAAGAATATTATCCTCTAGTGATCATCAAACTGACCTAAATAGAATTTTTGGGCATTAAATAAGTATCCATGTTTTGATGAAATTCCCATTCTGCAAATAAAGTAAGAGAGGCATTTGAGTCTCAACAGTTTAGCTGTGCTACAAGAGCTTCCATTTAATACAAGCGATTAAACTGATAAATCTCAAGAGAAAACCTTAAGAAATTGTATTAAGTACAGTAGATTGTTATTCCATTGAAATTTCCTTTAAACATGCTGTAAAATCTTATTGCGTTAAAGATACAAAATCCTAGCCTTCCATTTTTAATATAACATATAATAAAAAATATTTAAATGAAGGTTTCCAATTTTTTGCCTTCTTAGCTTTAGTAGGTGGAACCTCCGAAGGTAATTAAGCTATCAATTAAGGGGTGAAGAAAGGATAGCTTCATCAGAGTTGAGAAATTAAGTACCTATAATAAACTTTTTTTTCACTGAATTAATTTATCCTTGGAACCTGGAACGAAATAACCTTTGCTTGTGGTGCTGTTTGACCTTGAAGTGGGGTGATATGTGAGCACAGCTTTAGTAGTTTCAAGAGACATATTCTTAATTTTTCAAGATTTATCCCATTTAATCGTGGTAAATCTAATAATAGGTAAGCCACGTTGATTTAGATAATTAATATAAAAAGAATAACAATTAAAATATACATGCTTAATTTAAAGGTGAAAGTAAATATTTAAAAATTAAAAATAATTAGAAATTAAAGCCAAAATATTCTTAAATAGACTTTTAACTTTATTAAATTATAATTCATCTTATAGATTTTTATTGCTAAGTTATTATATTTTAGAATATTTTAAAACCTTTGTAGCAATAATTATAACAATAAATATGATAAAACTCAATCTTTAAAATTATTATAATAATTAAAAAAATCTTTAAATTTAATATTTTAAAGTAATTAGTCTAAAATTTTATTGCTTCTCAAAAAAATATTTTTCTCTCTTCTTTAGAGATTCATAACTTATTTAAATTCTTTAATAACTCCTCAAATATTTCATTCACTAATTTATTGTTTTCTTCATATGGAAGGTTTTAATCCATTAAATATAAAACTTTTAAATTTAAGCTAGTTTGTATTTTTTCTTGCTATTACAGCTAAATTAATATTTTTTATAAATTATCTTCGTATTTTATCTGTGTAACTATTATTTATTCTATCCCGTATCCTTATTTAAGTAAAGCCTTTATAATCTACCTATTACTTGTTGCTAAATTTTATAGCTTTATTATTATATTTATCATGGTTTATAGATTCATTTCTATAGGGACTTATTATAGATTATAAATAGGGCTTAATTGCTACTAATCTTAATGAAGCTATGATATTTCATTCTGAATTTGTTCATTTAGGTCGTCATTTATCATGTCTAAAGTAGGAATTCCTATAAGTTACAAACTTTATTTGGAAGTTTAATTTTTTATTATTTCGCTAATAGTGTGCTTGTTACTTTCAGTTAACAGTCTCCTAGCTATACAGCAATTTTAATGTCCAATCTTTGCTAGATCTTGCTTAATGATATGAAAAGCAAATAAATAAAAATTGTTGTTTTATTAAAACTGATTAACTGCTTCTTTGATAGAACTTTTTATTTATGCGTTATATTTATATAATTCTCCTATTTTCTCATTCTAATGCTTATCAATATCAAAAAGTCAAGCAATTCCCATTTTGTTCAAATGTCTTTCATATCCATATAGTGTAGAGCGTGATTCTCCTTTTTATTCGCAAATAGAATTCTTTACTTTAAGTAAATTTTTCTTTGTTTAGGTTTTACCCTGCTAAAGCTCATAATCCTCCATTAACACAATTATTTCTCAAATAAATCTTGAATCTTTTCTGGTTCTTTTCTTTTCACTTGATTGTTCAACTAGATCACCTTCTACTTCTTAAAATGGTTAAATCTTCATATTAAATAAAGAATAATTGAAATTAATAAAGATAAACTTAATTATAGTACAAATTATTTAAATTATTATGTTATAAATTAGTTTCTTTATAGATTTATTATCTAAAGAACTTTTCCAGTAACTGAAATGAAAAAATATATGATAACAATGACTTTATATAATAAATTAAAAAGTCATTTAGTTGTAAAATAATAATTTATGTACTTTTTACTATAGCTTTATAATACAAATTTTCTATTTGTTTACTTTATAAAATTTGTATCTTTCTAAAGAGATTGAAAGCTTTAATTAAGTTGTCTTTGTGTTATAAGTTTATGAAGTAATTTATAGCTTTATCTTTATAATTTCTAATTTTCTCTTTTTATTAATATTTATTTCAAGCTTAGTTTAGTATGCTTGTATTTCTTCTATATGTAAGTTTAGATGTGATATAGTCTTTTACGTTCCTTTTTTAATTTAAATTTTTTTTTACGTTTTATATTTCTAAAAATAGTTTGTGGAAGAATGAATTTTAATCTTAAAAACGATTTACAATTATTTTTATAATTTTTATTGTTTGGAGAAGAGATATAAAGCTTACAAGGTATATTAAAATATTGGATTTTTAGATTATATTTATACAGATTAATTTTTACTTTATTCATTGAGTTAAGATAAGTCAGCTAAAGCTAATTAAAATTTTTGCATATCCTTTATAAAAGGTAACTTAAAGTATGTTTAAACTGAGTAAATAATTACAATTAATATATTTCTAAATAAAGCAATAGAAATAATTAAGAAAAGTATAACTAAAAATAAATTATTAATTGGATTAATAATTTATTTTGTAAATTATTAAAGGTTATATAATAAATCCTTTAGATTTCATAAATTATTAAAAAAATTAAAGCTTTATAGCTATTCTTTTTATCTTTTTTCTAATTTAAAGTTTCTAATTATTGAAGGACAAATAGCTAGTTTGATCTAAATTTTATTTATTCTTGTGCTTATATAAAGAAGCATTCACTTCAGCTATTATTTTTTTGCTCTTTGTTTAAGGAAATGGTATCTATGTAATAATAAGCTCAATAATGCCAGTTAATTATTGATTAAAAGATATATAGTTGCTTAGAAAAGAACTTATGAATAAGCTTTTGCTACTTAAAAGCTAAGATAAATATTGTTAGTTATACTAATTCTTAGTCTAGCTAAGACCTTTGCTGATATGATAAGGTTTATAAAATTAAATTTAATCTATTATTACTTACTTAATTTTCAGTTAAGAATTTTAAAGCAAGGTAGAATGTTAATGAAATAAATAAAGGGATATTTTGGAATAAAATAAGAAATTGATTATTTAATCTAAAAAGGAAATTTTATCAGGTTAAATGATAAAGTACTCTAAATAGTTAATTTAGAAGTTAATCTTCTATCTACAAGAAAGTATCAATACTCTTAAAAGGTATTCCTTTATTTTTTTATTAGTTGCTTTCTCTCCAATAATCAAGAATTTTTAGTTTAAAGTTCTAAATATAAATAATAGATATATTTCTTATTGCTAATTTCTAATAAATTAGATAAAGTTCTTATGATTTTTATATGAGATATATGAAGTTATCTAAAACATGATAAATAAAGATATTATTAATTAAATTTAAATCAATAAGTGTATAAGTATATTTATTAAGTTTTTATCATTAGTTGTTAAAAATAGAAAATTTCATATTGAAGATATATATTTCTCAAATATCATATATAAATAAAACAATATTGGTCTTCTTTTAAAGTATAATAAGTTCTAGTGCATACCTAGCAACATTATATTTACCATAATATTTCAATAGTTAATCAACATTAAATATTTTATTCTTCGCTTTTCTTCTACTTATATATAAGCTACTAAAGAAATAATTTTAGCTTTTTTGTATGTAACTATGTATTAAAGAAGCATTTCGAATTTTTTTAAATAAAATAAAATAAAACTAATTATTTATAATTCCTTATATATAAGTTTTTTATTTTAAAATTGCTTATATCTTGATTATTTTGGCAATAATTCACTCCATTTAAGATAGATATTAATTATTTATAATCAATCTCATCTGTTAAAACGTAAAATATTATAAATAATTTTAGGCTTTAATAATTCGGTTTTATTCTTTCTTTTTGTACTTATTATAAAAATAAAATTATTTTAAACAAATTTTTCTTTTAGCCAAATTGATTTTAATGTGAACAGACAAGTTTAAATTTATATCTCATTGTTTTTTCACTCAATTTTGATATTTATTTAAAAGTTATTTTAGAAATATGGATTTAAATAAAATTATTCTACTAAACCTTTCATTTATTTTTATTGCATCTATTCTTTTATTTTTTCCTTCAAAAAGACTCTTTTATTATAACTTTTTAAATACAAAGGTAAAATTAAATCATTACCAAAGAATCTACATTTTGAGTTTATAGTAAAGTTGATATATATGTGTTTTACTTAGAGAAATAGCATTAATTTAATAATTAATATCCATAAAAATTAAAAAGCATCAAGTTTCACTATATTTAGTCTAAATCATAAAACTAATTTAAAGTAGTTCATTTATCTTTAATGATAACTTAATTTTATCTATTAAGCTATCTTTCTGAATGTTAATTATACTATTAAATTCTAAACAATTAGCTTATTTCAGAAAGCTTTTATGAACTTATTTTTTTATTAAATAAATAAAAAGTTTGGATAAATAGTTTATAGATAAAGCTATTATTTTAAGATAGTAAATGAAATAGATAAAAATTTAATATTTTAACTTAAAAAGTGAATATTAATAATAAAGGGATTTGAAAGTTTTATGTTTGATAAATGATAAAAGCCTAAATATAAGCTAGAACATTGTTAAGTATACTATTAATTTATTTAGAACTTCAGATATATACAATAATTTATTTATGAGTTTATGTAGATTTAATATCTTTAGATTGGTTATAGTTAGGATTGTTTATTTAATTAAATATAGATAAAGATTTCAGAAAAATTAATTATAAAATACTAATATTTTATTTATTTATAATATTCCTTTTTTTTAAATCTTACGAAGCTTCTATTTCTTTATAACCTTTTTTAAAGTAGGTAATTATATGGATGTATAAAAATACAATAAATATAAACATTTAAAGGCTGAATTGGTTTATTTTCTTTAAGCTAAACTACCTGTATTTATAAAAGTTCAACCTACTTTTTTAATGTAAGTGCATTCATTAGTTATTAAATTTCCCTAGAATAGATTTAATACAATAAACTTAACTTAAGAGTTAATGCTTTCCTTAAGTCAAAATTATAAATTAATATATCTAGCTACTATTTATTAGCAATCAGAATCATTATATAAGAGTATATTCTTATCTAAAGCAAAAATTATAAACTTTTTCATATGTATTAAATTTATTTCGTTATAGTGCTTACTCTTATGGAAACAGAAATAGAAGAAATGTAATTATTAAACTAATATGCAAGCTTTTCAAGAGTATATTTAATTATAAATTTAAATATACCTTATGAAATATCTAGAAGTTAAATAATAAAGTTCATTAAAATGTATATAAAACACATAAGATATTAAAGTAGAAATTAAAGCCAAATTAATAGCTACTATATTTATTTATTCTAGCTTATTAATATAACTTAATACATTTCTTTATTTTATTTAAGCTTATTTAGAAATAACTAATGTGAGTAGAATTAAAATAATCTTATTTATGATGTTTGTTGTTATGCAAATCTGCTCATTTAAATAGAGGAAGATAATAATCAAAATGAGATTTGAAGATTCTTAATCCTTTATCAAGTTGCTTTAGCTCTTACATATCACTTTGCTCTAAGTTTATTTAGACTGATTTTAAGATTTCTACTAATCTATTTTAATTACTAGTTTTAGGAATTACTGCTATATCTCTTTGGAGCTAGTAAGCAATCATAGTTTATGCTAATGTAGCATTGTATTTTTAAGCGATTTTCTTTATAACTTAATCTTCAAAAACGTTAAAATTTCTTCCCTTTTAATCCTACAAAGAATTAGAACCTAATGGAGCGTAAGCAACTGGCATTACATCATACTTTAAGCAGAACTCTACAAGCTCAGGTTGCTAGTTGTACATATGAATTTCGACTTAATTACAAATAGGCTTTATTTTAGCATATGATAGCAAATCGTATACTAAAATTGTATTATAATTACTAACTCCTATATGCTTTACTAATCCTTCTTCAACTAAGCTTTCAAACTACGCCCAAACAAAATGTCTAGGAATGAAATCAATATCTCTAACTCCATTTTTATCTTCTTTAAAGCAATAAGGTCAATGAACTAGCAAGCAATCAAAATAATCAAATCCAATATTTTTAAGTGATTATACACAAGTTTCTCTTATTTTTCTCTACTCATTCATCCAAACTTTACTAGTAACAAACAAATCCTCTCTTCTAACCAGTCCTTTCTAGAAAACATTCTAAAAAGCTTTGTTCAACTCAGCAAAATTAAAATAGAAACTAGCAGTGTCAAAATGTCTTATTCCCTATCTAACTGCTGTTTCAACTATACTTGTAAAAACATTAGGATCTATTTAATAAGTACCAAGTCCTAATCTCTAAAATTAAGTTCCTGAAGTGAGAATTTTATAAGGAATCTTAAACATATAATATATAAAAATTAACTAAATAAGCTAGCAATTTAATAATTTATCTACCTAATTATAACTCTTAAGTTAAAACTTCTAATAAGCTAAGTATTTAATTAGCTATATATCTTTATAAAAATAGTTATTAGACAATCTATTTATCTTATTTATAAACAGTTCCTCTTAGAATTTTGCTTCTTTTTTAGATTATAGTTACTTGTAAAAAATATTTAAAATATAATTATTTTAGAAATTTCTTTTTTGAGAACTTGTAGATATTAATGTTAATGCTTTTATTAAAATAGCAAAATAAAGTTTTATAATTATTTTAAGTCAAATAATTATAGATATTTTTAATTTTATATTCAATTATTTTTGATTAAGTGTGTAGCTCAATTATAGCAACATTAATTTATTTAAAAAGTATTTAAATGTACATAACTATTAAATCTAATAATTGTAATTGTATATCTTTATGAAGTTTACTAGAATCAAATATTATAAATATTTTGGAACTTTCTACCTATTTTATAATTAAATTTAGCTTAAATTTATAAAGATAATATATTTGTAAAATGCTATATTTCTAAAACTTAATTAAAAGATCATACTTTATATTCTATTACCTAAAACCTTATCCTTACAAGACTTATCTAATATTATTGATATGCTAATACATAAAGAATTAAACAATAATTATATTTATTATTTTTGCTTTATTTTTAAAATAGAATAACTTCATTAAATCAAAGAGTATTAATACACTTTTTAACTCTTTAGTTAATTTTATAAATTAATATAGTCATGAGAAGCATTACTCTACTCTTTTAAATTAATAAGAAATATCAAAATTTCAATAAAAAATTATAAAAAGAGACATCTATAAAACTCCCAAGTAAATAAATCCAAAATTAATAAACTCTCACATTAGTTAATTAGTTTCATTATATAAGCAGTCCTACCTACATTTAAAGTTACAATATAAAATATTAGATTTATAGTTATTTAGTTAAAGCAATTTTAAATTAAACTATTATATTTCTATTTGTTCCTTATATAAATCTCATAATTTTATAATTTAATGCTTAATTAACTTCATCATAATTTAATAGTTTTCTTTTTGCTTTATTCAGAATTTAATATTTGAACTAGAACAAAATTTATTATAAAATGATGAATTAAATAGAAATTTAAGTTGTCATTGAAGAAGATTAGGAAGATTTACTTGTAGTTCCTCTAAGTAATATAGATAAAGATGAGGTGGAAGTACTAAAGTAGATTAATAAATAGTTCTACTAACTCAAAGGAAAGAAGTTATTTATAAAAGAGCAAGGAAAATAGAATCTTTATTATTTTGGACCAATTCCTACTTAAACTAAGTTTAATATCAGAATATAAGATATTTGGAAATATACAATTATCATTCAAAAAAGTTTTTCATCAGGGAAAGTTAAAACTCAAGAGTAAAGGAGCTAAAAGACATTAAGTGAATTTGAAAAATGTATATAGAAAATAGAAGAAGATACAGAAAATTAAGATTAAATTTCACTAGTTTATCGTTTCAAAAATTCATGCTCTTTTCAAAATTAATCAGAGAAAACTGTTCGGTAATTTAAGAGAGAATTAGAATTTGCATTGACATTTTATTACAATTCCTAGTTTCATAAAATAGACACTATAGAAAATTTATTAGAGTATAATCAACAAATTTATGGATTCATTAGTAGCATATTTCAAATCTAGTATTACGATTTATAAAAATCAGGACTGCTTTTTTAATAGTTATAGTAAAAATTGAAATTTACGCATCCAAATTGTTGCTTGAACTAGTCTGATTTACTTATTGATGAAACAAAATTTATGGAAAAAATTTAAAAGGCTATTCAAAATAAAGAAATAAGGAAGATGCTTATTAGGCCATAAAACTAATAAAATAAATCTGAGAAATATTAATTTTCTTCGTTAGACTAGTGAGAAAATTCAAATTCCTCCAATTTTTTTGCGCTTCAAAAGCAAAACTTTCTACACACCTCAAATATTTCCAATCAAAATCTTAAAAGTAAAGAAAGTTCATAGAATTTATTGCTTAATGATCTACAGACTGAAGAGACAACTGATTTTCTTATTAAAAAGAAAGAAAGATCAAAAAATTTCCTTGATGATTTTCAACTTAATAAAAAAGATTCAAATCTTAATGAAAATTAAATGGAAAGAACAAAAAAGCGGTTTAAAATGTAAAAGTAAAACTTTCTTTTGCTTAATAATTTTATCTTTTAATTTTTTAACTTAGTTGAAGTGCATTATTAACTTTATATTTATTTTATAAAAAGAAACAAATTTTAAAATTTATATCATCTTTGAAATTAATACTTAGCGTATAATATCATTTACTTTTAGTAGGTAAATTCTTAAATTTAGTTAAATTTACAGGAAATATTACGATTCTTTCTAATTTAGATATATCTTTAAATTGTGTTTTACTATTATTTTTTTAATTCATTTTTTTTGAAAAAAGTTATTTGGTTAATTATTTATTGAATACTGATTTTATTGCTATATGATCTAAATAGCTATTTTTATAGTTATAAATTAATAAATATAAATTAATATTTTCTTTAAAATAAGCTTTTTATTCTAATGATTTAATAACAACGCTTAGTTACTTACTTTAAAATTTCTAAGATAAATTTTTTTATTTATGTTTAGAGCAAGATGAAGTATTTTTTAACTTTCTATTTCTAAATGTTAAAAAATCCTTTAAAATAAAAAAATATAATATAAACTGTGAAGTGATGATCTATTACATTTTAATATGAAAATTACTTAGAATCTAAGATTAAGAAAATGTAAGCAATTTTTTAATAGAGTAATTTTTTAGTCAATCTAATTTATTTCAAAAGCGCCTTGAAATCTAAAATAGTTCTACGACATTCTTAAATTTTCGCCTTAAATATTTTAAAAGTGCTTGCCTTTAACTGTATAAGCCTACATTATTATCTATTAGTTATAAATTGAAAATTACAATTTTTCCCATAAATTTCTTCAGCTTTCATAATTTCGTCTATAATGATTCTTATTTATTAAAATGATTAAGTATAAATTTATTTTATATTGCTTTATTATTAAGAATTTTATAATGCTTATTCATTTTTATTTTTAATTTAAATATTAATTTCATTTCTCCTAGTTAAATTATGCTTGCTTTATTAAATTAAATAGATTTACAAAATTATTTATAAAATCATTAAAAAGTTAAATTATTGCTTTATAATTGATTCTTAAGAAGTTTCAATTCGTTAATAATTAAAATTTTCATAAGAGATAGTATACTATGTTTATACTCTAATGCTTTATCTTGTTATTTATTTACTCACACTATGTATATTACTAAATCCAATATCAATACTTAAGATTAAAATTAAAAAACTTGTTTACAATTAGATTAATTTTAATTTATTCTAATTACTTTTAAAATAAGTGCATAGCTTATTAAAAAACGAATTTAATTATTATTATTAACTTGCTCATTTTTATCTAACAATTTTAATAGAAACAATTTTTAGTTATGCTTTCAATTTTAGATAACTATGATTCCACTTTCCAATTAAACTATTAAGGAAATTTAATATAAATTTAAGTTTACTTTAAAAATTATTATAGATCTTTTTAATTTTTATACTCTTAATTTACTTTTATTTAATTTTAGTGAAAAGATATACAAACATATTTTGGATATGCGAATAATTATAGGATATGAAATTATAACTAAAAAGATTTTTATAATTTTTATCAAACATAATATTATTTGATATACAAAGAAGAAAAATAAGTTTATGCAAAATGCATACTAAATAGCATAGATGTTTAAAATTATAGCAATTTTTTGATTTTTAACTATTTAGTATGAGTATTATAATAATAAATTCTTTCAAAAAAATTATAAATTTTTTTTGATTTATTTTTTTTAATTTAGTTAATAATATAAAATTTAATTATTTTACTCTTTTTATTTTTGCTTACTCATAAAATTTATTACATAGTTGTAAACTTAGATAATTAATAAAAGCTTTTAATTTAATTTAAAGCAGG
Organism: Loxodes magnus; assembly: GCA_946699065.1. NCBI lineage: Eukaryota > Ciliophora > Karyorelictea > Loxodida > Loxodidae > Loxodes > Loxodes magnus. The sequence continues at coordinate 317,749 of CAMPDV010000307.1, forward strand.
GAAAATAATATGATAAATATATACTGTTTTGAATTTAATTTTGCCTACAATATTTTTATTATAATTTTGAAGAATATACTTAAAAATTTAATTCAATTATATAAATGAAAGTTATTATAAAAGTGCTCAGCTCATCAATATCTCAATGAATCATTTTCGTGTTCTTTTACCCACTTTTCAGTTAGTTCTGATGCTTCGCTTAAAGAAGCTGATTTACTTCAATTTTTAACTTAAGCTATTAGAAATTAATTTGGAGCGTATATTTCTACATTTATCCAATTTGTTAGCAAATTCCTTCGGGTTTCATAAATTACTACATAAGCAGGCATACAACGAACTTAGTCATAAAAATATTCTTCATAGCACTTATGATTATTTAGACATTCTGGATGGAATTCTTAATTGTAAAGAAGATTCAAAGGAGGCATATCTTATTTAAAAGGAGATGAAGAATTTTAGTATAAGTCATGCAATAGTCAGAATAATCCAGAAATGTTAGTACTTTCATAAGGTAAATTTGTACAGTTCTCAAAATAATCGCAGATTTATATGCAGTTATTATACAAAATTCCTTTTTGTATTTAACTAGAATTAACTATTGAATCAGGTATAACTAAAGGAGATTATTTGTTACTTTACATTACAAAATTATTTTATCTTTAATTTTCTAATTATTAGCTTTCATTTACTACACGAAATATTTCTCCTTCTTAGAAAATCTGCTTTTCAAGAGCTGAGTCTTAATATATAAAATAAATATTTTGATTCTTTTAAGATCATAAGTCATATAAAGCAAATGAAATAGATATTAATAAAGCTACTAATATTATAATTATTATAATCAAACATTTTTCTTTGTTTTTTCCTTACTTTTCAATACGTTTTTTAGGTTCATCAACATTAAAAGATTTGAAAAATGTAGTTTTTTGTTCTTCTTCAATTTCATTTTATTTTATTTTATTTTTTTATTTTTTATATTTATTTAAAAATTTTTTTTATTGTTCAATAAATAATAAAATAACTTTAGTGAAAGTAGCTTAGTAGACTAATTTAAAAATAGCGACCGAAATTTATTGATAAATAGATTTAAAAAAAATAAAAAATTTTCAATTTAGAATTAAAATTTAGGGAAAATTAAGTGATAAGTTAGATTTTTTTAGTAATCATTTTTAATACTAACTTTTATTCTAATTTTATAAAAAGTTTATTTTCAAATTTTTAATAAATTTGGATTTTTCTCTTTTTTTCTTGCTTAAAAACATATTATTAATAATAATAATAATTTACTTAAAGTTATTAAGGTTTTGCATTTCCTGGAATTTCGACCAGTTCCTGCGGAAATTTTTTTAAACGTGGGTGTGTTCCACGACCTTTTTTGAAAATGGGAGGTTACCACTATAGACTTCCAAGTGGTCTTGCGAAGATTTTTTATTTATAAATCCCAGTTTGCGTTATCCATAGTTTGTTAAGTTGTCTTCATGTTCTTTTCTGCTCTTATTCGTTTATTCTCTTTCATTATCAGCAGTTTCTTAATAAATGATTATTTGATTTGCAATATCAGCACAGTTTATTTTCTCTTTTTTATTTCGTTCTTTTTATCGATAGTTTATTTTCTATTTTTTCTAATATTTAAATGAAGTTCATATCGATCATTTCTTTTCCTGGATTTTATTCTACTTTTGAGTATATTGGTTTTTTTTCTATTTCCATTTTCTTGTCATATTTAAAGTTTTATTGTGACTAAGTTCAGAGTTGTTCTTCCGTTATCAAATTGCTTTGAATGAGCTGTCTTCTAAGTATTAATAATTCGTTGTTTTAATCCTCTATGCTTTTCATTAATTCCCTTATTTTTTCTCCTTAGTTATAAGCTGCTTCTTCATACTTTGAAATTAATTTTTACATTTGATCTAATTAAATTTAAAGTTTTCGATCAGCTTCGTTCTTAGGTTATCTTATCTCTATAGGTCCTACCATCACTTTACCTTCTGATGACGAACTTGATTCCTCTTGTTGCTATTGTTTTTTCTAAATTTCATTTGCCGCTTTTCTTTTTAAGTTTTTAAGTTAATTCTTTGAGAGTCGAAGATATTAATCCATTTTTTACTTAAAACATATTATTAAAAGTATAGATTTTAAATTAAGATAAAACAATTAAAAAAAATTAAATTTATCACATTTTATTAACTAATAAAAATATAAATATAATTTGTTAATTAATATATGCATTATTTAAAATCTCATATCCAAATTTTATTTTATTTTATTAAATTGCTAAATTTAAATTTTATTAAGATTATTAAATAAAAGAAAGCAAAACATTCTAATTAAATAATTTTTAAATTTGGTAAAATTTTGATGTTTAATCTTTTAAATCAAGTATCTAATTTAAAATAGGCAATTTATTAATTAAAATGCAAAAATATTTTTTAATTAGTTTTCTTTCATTTAATTTTTTTATAGTATGATAAATGAATAATAAAATTAAAGAAAATTAAAAATTAAAATTTATTTAAGAATCATTAAAATTATGAGATATAAACTAATATAGTTATTTTATAAAGCTTTAAAAAAATAAATACTAATCTCATAATGTATATTTCTTCATCTTAATAAATTAGTATATTGAAAATATTTTTAAACTATATCGTAGAAAATTTTAAAATTTTTTAAATAATTTATATTTTATTTAAGATGCATTTATGATATAAAAAATATTTTTATGATGTTTTACTTTAATATTACACTATAATTTTCTTTAAAAATAATAAAGTTAAATAAAACTCTTTTCTAATCTAACTTATAAATTTTAGATGTCTTAATATAATTTAATAAATTTTGATAGATTAACTTAACATTTATATTGAATAAAATACAAATTTAAAATGTAAATTTTTAAAAAAAATCAGGATATTTTTAAGTAACTTGGTTTGATTTTAATATAATTTTAATATGTTTTGTGAAAAAATCAATGTAATTTAAAATGAAATACTTTAATTAAATTTTTATGTTATATTTTATACTTTTTAATGCTAATACAAAATAAAAAAATAGCCACTTAAAAAATTTTTCAATATAATTATAAGAATTAACATATTTTTAATCTTTATTTTTATTAAAAAAATAAAAAATATCTTTAATTTAAATAATTTTTGAAAAAAATATTATAAAGGTTTTATTTGGAACTAAAGTATATAAAATAATTTAGAAATTGTGTGTAATTTTATTTTTATAATTTTTTAATTTATTAAAGCAATTTAAAACAAATAAATTATAAATTATAAATAAAAAAATTGCAAATAAAAGTAATTATTTTATAATTAACGGAAATAGGTGAAAATTAAAAAAAAATAATAAAGCTGTAATCATAATTTTTATTCATAATTAGTTTAAAAGATTAAAAATATAAATAAATAAGGAACTTAAGCCTTATTTGATTTTATATTTTAAATAAATATAATATTTATGAAATTAATATAGAATTTAATTTCCTCCTTAAAATGTTACTTTTTTCACTTTTTAATAATAAATTTTAAAGCTTTTTCTCAATAATTTATATTTGAGAATTATTAATTTTATTTTTATTTTAGGATTGTTATATAAAAAACTTTTTGATAATTTTAGAATATTGAAAATAGAAGAAAATATAAACTTATTTTTCATTTTAATGCTCAAAAAAAGTCAAATTTAATTAATTTTAATTGTTAATCAAATTAGAATTCAAAAAATTAGCATCACTTTTTCTCGTATCTTTTTCTTTTGTTTCTTAGTTTATTATAAATTTTTATAACTATAAATAAACATTTTTATGACTGTGTATGATTAAATCTAAGTAAATTTCATAATATTAAATTAAATTAAATTAAATTAAATTAAATTAAATTAAATTAAATTAAATTAAATTAAAATAAATACATTAAAAATAATGTTTATACTATTAATGGAATTATTTAAAATTTATTCTTAAAAATATATAAACTTTAGCTTATCAAATAGTTAAATTATATTTACAATTTACATTTAGCCAATTATTACTATAAAAAGAAAAAAAAGAATAATTGCTTATAATGATTATTATATTTTAAATTGAATAAAATTTTAAAATCTTCGAAATTATATTCATATCAAAGTTATCATTAATAAGTTATTTTATATTTATATTTTAGATTAAATATAAAAATAGCTATAAAAATTAAAATTAAAATTAAAAATATTAAAATAGAGTAATTGAACAAGCATATATGCATCAAATAAAAACATTTTGATACTAGAAATAATTTAAATAAGAATAAAATTTAAAAATTATATTTAACAGTAAAAAAAAATATAAACTTTAAATAATTTAAAAACTAAAATTAATTAAAAAAAATTTTAAAACTAAAATATTAAAAAATGTATTGAAATTGTTAAAATAAAGTAAAAATTAATAAAATAATCGTTAATTTTTTTTATTTCAATAATAAAAAATTATATTATTCATTTTCGTTAAAAAAAATTAAATAACAAAAATAATATATTTTAATTATTTTCTAAATTAAAAAGTAATTATTATATAAAATATCAAAAATATCAGTAATTTATATAAGATTTAAATAAAGAATATTTACTTTATATGTATATATTTACAAATGAACCTTTAATTAGCACTTTAAATTAAATAGATATAAAATTAATCATAAATATATAATTTAAATTTTTTTTATAATTATGATAAACTGCTACAAATTACTTAAAAAATTATTTTCATTTTATACATTGCAAGAATTTTTATTTATGTAATAAGCAATTTTAGATAAATTATAATTTAATAGAAATAATAATATAAACTTAAAGTTAGTAAATTTTGCATTCCCTGGGATTTCAACCAGTTCCTGAGTATGGGTTTTTAGCGTGACCGCATACCACGACCTTTTTTGAAAGTGAGTGGCTACCACTATTTATTTTCATGAGGACGTACAGGAAGTTTTTGCTTGTAAATGCCTGTCTATGCTATCCATAATTTAATAACCTTCATATTCTTCTCTACTCTTTTTCATTTAAATTCTTTAATTTTAAGCATTTTCATAATAGATGTTGAGGAGATAGGTAGAATCGACATTTTTTTAATAGTTATTATTTCAAATTTTTTTAAGAATAATCTTTTTTCTATTTTTTCTAATCTTTGAATGATATTGTTTTCAATTGTTTGAATTTCTTTTTATCTAATTTCTAAACTTGTGATAAAGTTTTTTCTATGTCAATTTTCGAGTTTAAATTTAAGCTCTATTTAGATTAAAACCAAATTTGCTCTTCCGTTACAAGTTAATTCTCAATAAGCCAATTTTTAAGGATTTCCATTTCTTTGTTCTACACATATATATTTACTTCCAGTTCTCGTATTTACATATTTTGATTAAAAATAGTATCTTCTTACCGGAATTTACTTTTTTCATTTCTTAAATCATTTTTTAGACCTCTTCAGGAATTTAATTCTTAGATTCCTCAGTTAAGATCTTTTCAATCATTATTTTACCTTAAGAGTCCGAATTTTATTCTTCTTATTTCTTTTCGATTTTCGCCTTTCTTAAACTGCAAGCTTCCTAGCTTCTTTTATTGCGTTTTTTGAGTGTCGAATGTTCTACTCCACTTTTTTGTAAATATTATAATTTATAAAGATTAAATAAGATTATAGTAAAAGATTCAACCAGATAATTATTGTTAAATCTTAATGCATTTTAAAATTTTATTTTTATATTTTATTTTATAATTATTTTAATTTGAGATAAAAGGCAGAGTTTCAAAATTTATTTTAGCTTTTATTAATTACAAAAATTATAAGAAATTGTAAATTTAGTTAAATGAATAAAGTAAAGTTAAATTTTAAAAGCTAATTTTTTTTATTTTTGAAATCATTCAAAATAATTTGAAGATAGATGATCAAAATATAGAAAAATCGTTTAAAATAACTTTACTTTATTTGACTCTTGAAAAAATTTTATTTCTAAATCTTAAAGAAATCTTGCCTCGATATGTTGGTATTCTGGTCGGGAATTGGAAAAACCTTAAGACATTACTGAGATCTTAAATAATTTTTTATTTAGAATACTTTAACTGTATTATTTAATATAATAATTGAATTATCCTCTAACTTCTTCTAACTCTATCCTTCGGACTGACTCGCAAGAAATTGAGAAAGAAGATGATCAATTTTGATTTTAAATACGGTAAAAATAAGAAAATATGAACAAAGAGACAGGTGAAGCTAGAGCATTACTAGACTTTTATGAAGAATAAAATTTGGTTTCTTTTATTTATCTTGGTGAAATCAATAAAGGTGGAACTACGTTAATTAATGAATTTATTTGTTTAATTATTAAGATAATAATTAAAATAAGAAAAAAGTTAAGATAATATTAAATTTATACATTAAAAATATATATTTATTAAAAAAAGCATAATTATAAAGTTTAATATACCTTAAAATAAATTAAAGTAGTAAAATATTGAAATATAAACATTATTCTAAATCTTAAATAATTATAATTGCTTAATATAATAAAAATATATAATTATATAAAGAAAAAAATATTTATTTAAGATTAAAATGAAAAAATACAAAGTAAATTCTATAAAAAGAAGTAGAGCTAAATATAATTAACAAAATGTTTATTTTAATTTTGATAATTATAATTATAAGAACGATAATTTAGTAAGAATACCTTATAAATAAATAAATTAATTAAATAAATTTGATTATAGAGCACGTAGCACTCTCATTGGTGCGCAGCTCTTTAAAAAATGTTTCATACTGACAAGAATGTTTGTTACTGATAAAATTATCAGATACTGATAAACCTTGTTCAATACTGATATAATTTCAGAATACTCGTAATCTTTAATACTTGTTGGAGGTCCAAGGATATGGCAGGATTGTGTCTCATTGCATCACCAAAGCAGAGGACGACATGTGTCAATTATGGGTACTTAAATTCCCCACCTCTGATGAAGCTCGCAATATTATTTCTTTTTCGTTCCAGAATTAAAAATTATAATAAGTCAGTGCCAAAGGTCAAACTAACAGATGTCTCGAGGCCAAGCCAAAGTAGAGGAAGACATAAAGTCGATTATGGGTACTTAACTTCCCCAACCTCTGATGAAGATGACCTTGTTGCTCACCTTCGAACAATGAGCAAAGCAATTTAATATAAATATATATTAAAATGAATAAATTTAAAGCAAATTTTACAAAAAATAAATTTTTAAATAGTTGGAATATAGGTAATATTAAAAGTAAATTCTATAAAAAGAATATTAATTTAAATTAAAAATACTAAAATGGAAATAAAAAACTAAATATAATTTAGCAAATAGTATGAAATTATTAAAAATAAAATAAAGAAAGTTTAAATTGATAATTTAAGAAAAATTTATCAAAAAATTCTTCAAAACTAAAAATATTTTATTAGAAATAAAAAGATTTAATATATCTACCTAAATAATTTATATTTATAAAAAAAAAAAAAAAAAATTTGAAATTAATTCAAGCAAAAGTAATTTATTTTCTGTATATTTTATAATATAAAATTTATTTATGAATCAATAGAAGAGAAATATAAGCTTAATTATCTGTTTTTATAAATTATATATTTAAAAATAAAAATAGAAGGTATTTAAGAAGAAATAAAATAAAATCACTTAGATGTAAAATCAATTTGTGAAACTCTTTCTGTTAGTTTTAAATTATGAAATAAATATTCAATTTTAACAAATACTTATACTGTTAATTATAATTATAATTATATTTAAATTAAATATAAAATCTTCATTACTTTAATTTATTTAAGAGATTATTTATAAAATATTGTAAACTAAAATAAAAAAAATTCATTGTAATTACCCAATCCGCTTAGAAAATAAGTATATAACCAAAAAATAATATACAAACAATGGGAAAAGGCAGTTATTGAGCTTTTTGAAAATTTTATTCTATTAAATGTTATTTTCTTAATTACTCTTGCTTATTCATACAATAAATTTTATCGAGATAAATTTAAATCCAATTTATAAGGAATAATTTCAAACAAAGTTTTGAATAAATCATCTTATAATTTTTTATTAAAATAAATAAAAATAAGTAAATTTAAGGGTATTTTTTTAATTATATATAAAGAAAAATATGAAAAATAAAGTAGAAATATTTAAAATTTTAGTTTAAATAGTTTTTTATTTAAAGAAGAGAATATGTTTAATTTTAATTTAATCATTAATTTAATTTAATTTGAAGTTCAGAAGTTCTCATCTCTAGTTTTACTACATCAGCTACTTCTCAAAACTTTATAATCTTTTTTTAGAATTTTCTAATACTTATTAATAATGTTCAGATCCTATTGCCCAACAAACTTCTTTTCATTGTAAAATTTTTAAACAGAACTAACATGTAATATACCCTCCATATTCGTTTTCGTTTAAAACAAATAAACCGTTTGTATATGTTTCTATAAATTTGAACAAACAAACTTTACAGGTGACCTCTTGGCAATGAAGAACTAATTTCTCAGCACACTATCCATCACATCCTTAAAAACCACAAACATAATTATCTAAATCTATTTTATTCTAACTTTATTATTATTCCAATCTTTTATTTGATTCTTATAATTTTTGCTCAAACAACTCGTTTCCCAAAATTTACTTTACTTTCTTAAGCTCAATTTCAGTATTACAAATAGTACAATTAAGTTCTTTATTTCCTTTCTCATTTTCTAGAGTGATGATTAATCCATTTGTCTTTTCATTCAGTAAATTAGTAATGCAAAATCTACAAAAAATATGATTGCAAGTTAATTCTATGGTGTCTTAGAATTGAATGTTTTTATTACAAATTTAACAATATAATCTTAAACTTACATTTTATAACTCTTAATTTAAAAAATAATCACCTTCAATCTAAAATTATTACTCATTTTCGGGCTTTTTATCATTATTTTATCCTAATTAAACTTGAATTTCACTTTAATTTTTTTAATTTGCTTTTTTATTTTCCTCTACTCTAATATTTTGAAGAATTTGATTATTTAAGTTTAAGTTTTCTTCTTTATGTATCTATTTTTCTTACTATGGATAGTTCTTCTAATCTACTTGAAATTCTTGTTAAAATTGAATAGTTTCAATCTTAGGAAATATTTATTGTTAAATCTCATTTAAAGTATAAAAAGGAGATTGAGGAATTATATTTTTGCTAATCTATATTTATTTCATGCTAGTTCATAAATCCAGTTGAGAGTCAAATCCATCAGTTTACGAAATTATCTTTTTATAGATAAGATTATAATTTCCATTCTTTTATAAAACTTAAATGTTAGCACAAAACCCTTAAGTCTTCATTTTACTTATATCATATGGTAAATTCTGGTTAGCATCTAGTGATATCATTTCAATATTCAAACTCAAAACTATTTACAGAATACCTAGACAAATTCCTTCTGCTTCATATCCTACTTAAAGTGCATTTTGGAGTAATTTCTAAAAAGGAATTTAGGAATAAGTTTGGAAGATCTCTTTATGTGCTTCTAAATAATTAGCTGTAAGAGTTCTCATTTCCCATACAACAACATCATCAGTTTAATTAATATTTTCTTAAATTTATTATTCTAAAAATTAGTAAATTTGAGTGTTTTCTTATAGCTTTTATTCTTTTAGAGAATATAATAAACTTATAAATTTTTATCTTAATCTAATATTTCCATTTCCTTTTCTAACTTAGTAATATCCTTGAGCTTTCTCAAATTTTTCTATAAAGAAAAGAAACTCTTAACTAGGAGTTGAAGGTCTTATTAAATGTTCTAAATATGAGAGTCCAATAACTCTATAAAAACTATTTCCATCATTTTTTGCTGTTCTAAAGGCATCGTAATCTCTTTGAAGTTTGTTCTTTAATTCGGAAGATAAAAATTATTAGTTCTACTATATTAGTATATTTAAATTGATTCTTTTACTAATTCTTTAGTCATTTACTATTTCTACGTTTTGCAAACGTATTTAAACTTACTATTCTTAAAATTAATTTTGTTTATTTTATTATCTTTCAAGTTACTAAACTTGATAATTTATTTGTTAGAAATTCGAATGCTAAGAAATTTAGGAATTTTATGAAGAAATATCTTTGATGAGAGTTTAATTATTTGAAGAATGACTTAAGTATTATTAGGGAGTTTTTTATAACTAATTGAAAGATTAATCTTAGTTTTGCTCCTTAAACATTTCCATTTGACTAATTACTTATTGAACTGAAACAGAACGTTTTGGTTAAACAATGCTAGCTGTAAATTCGAAATTAATGTTTTCTTATCTAAAAGCAGTAGCTTGATTTTAATTATCTACTTTCTATTAATATATTTAATTTTGCGGATATCTAAAATTATTTATGCTTAATTACGTTTGCTCATTTTCCGGTAAAAGTTTATAAATTGAATTAACTTTTAGCTTATCTTAAGATTTTTTTTCTTCTTAATCTTTTTGAGTGCTTTCAATTTTCGACTTTTCTGATTTAAATATACTATTAAATTTCGATATTTAGCTCTGTAATTATTAATTTTACACCATACTTTATTCTAATTAAAACTAAATTTATTTATATTAAAATTATTAATTTTAAACCTCTAGTTCAAGTTAATTTATATAAGCTTTCTGCTTTTGAACTTCTGAATCTAATAGCTATCTTTAATTTTCTAAGACTTATTTTTCCTCTTTAATATAATTTTACTACTCTTATATTTTTTACTATTTTTGTGAATTTATTTCTATGTTTTTTCCTTTTAGTTCTTATTAGAGCAATTAATATTAATTTAATAAGCTATTATTTCTCTCTTCCTTTTCTTATATATGGGTTTTTAGCTATAGGTATTATTATTCTAGCTGCTTTATCTGAAATTCTAACTAATTTATTTTATTTTCTTATTACTAATTTTATTATTTTAACTACTAGTTTTCGTTTTTTAGCTTATTGTTTAAAACTTAATGTAGGTTATTTTCTTGTAATCAATCTTATTGAATTTATATTAAATCAACAAGTACTTTATTCTAATATTATTGAACTTACTCTTTATTAAATTGTTGGTAAATTTAAAATGGGGCTTTGGTTTAACTGATGGTTCTTAGGTATATTTTCTTTAGTCATTTGCTACTAATCTTTCATATTTTACTGACTCTGGAAACCTTGCATCCTCTTGTCCTAATCTATTTATGGCCAGACCTGGTATTATTACTGTTATTCTTTTATAAAATTTTGATTAAAAGTATTTTAATTTGTAGTCTCTAGATAAGTAAATACTTTGGAAGGATCATTTTGATTTATCTAAAATAAAAAGTTACTGCTTATGATTATTAACTCTTGTCTTTTTCAGTTCAAATTTTTAAAGCAAATTATAAATTTTAGTCAGTTAGTATAGTTAAATTAATACAAGACTTAACTGGGCATTTGAAAAATTATTCTATAGGCTTTTTATCCAATTTAGTTTTAAACTGCTAAGAAAGTAAGGAGTTGAATATGCACTCATCACATAATTAATGTATGCAAGTGAGAATAAATTCAGAGTTTTTGGGAAATTTCTTGCAATTATTGCAATTAGCTTATTACTAGTACATAGGACGTATTTATTATTATTAAGCTTTTTTAATGCTTAAATATGTGAAAGTAAATTAGTTATTTTATAATTATTAACTAAAGAATTTATTTAATTATAACTTTATTATCTTATATCTTTTTTACTTTATAAGAAAGGTTTGTTTAATAAGAAATATTCTATGTATTTATTCTAAAATAAATTTAGATACTCCTTTTTCATTTCTTAGAAATTTATTCTATTAGAATGTAAGAAAATTATTGAAAATCACGTTTTTCGTTAAAGTAAAATGGAAAATTAAGGAAAATATTTTTCATATTAACATAAATTTCTTAAATTTTGAGTTTTATTTTTGAAAATAATTTTTTTAATTCTTTTATGAAAATTAATAAAGGGAAATTAAATTAATATAGTATAAATTAGGTTAAATATGAACCTTTGATATGAGAAAAATTATGCTTATATTTTATTATTTTAACTTAAAAATTTTGAACTAGTTTAAAAGTACCTTTTATCAGTTAGTAATTTTTATGTAATAAAGTGAAGAAGAGAGAATGCTGATTTGCTTTTTTAAGACTAGCAATTCTCGCAATTAAAAGATGTCTTTAAAGTCTTTAAGTTAAAATTAATTAATTAATATTCCAAGCATTCAAAAGAAAAATTTAAACTTAATTTTTTTTTCTTATATTAATGATTATTTTCATTCTTACTATTTATTTATTTTTTATTAAAAATTTTTAATTTTTAATATTTAAATTTGTATTTAAATATTTTTACTTTAATTTATTCATGTAAAATAAAAGATTTATACTTAAAAGGTATAATCTGGTAATCTTTTGTTTTATCTATTTCAATTGCACGAAATTAATGTTAGAAATCTTAACACTAGTTAACTTTAATTTCAAAATAAAATTATTTCTTGTTCCTTTAAGTATTTTTATTTTACATTGAAACTTTCAGATCTTAAATTAAAAAAATTTTAACTATTTAACCATAACTATTACTTCAAAATGCTTTTACTATATAAAACTATTTAACTTTTAATTTTTTAATAAGCAAGATCATTAATGAAAGTCAAATTATTTATATAGTTATTAATTTTTTTTATTTTTAAATATCAAAAACAAAATAAAAGTAACCTTTAAATTTTAGAATTTTTAATTTTATTAAAAAAGTATAAAATTAAATAATGTTTATGATTATAATTAACTAAGATTGTAATTTTTATATTAATCATTAAAATAAATGTTCACCTTCCGGCTTAATTGAAGTTTTAAATGTATAATATCTCCTTTCTTGCATGTTCGTTCCTTGCATTGTTCTTTTTCCTTGATTTCTCTCTTTTGAATAATCTGAGTTTTGAAATTTTTTCCAAATTTACCCATTTTCGATGGGAAGTAATTTTTATATTAGAAGATTAATTTACTTTATTTACTTAAAATTTTATTTTTATATTAATTTTTATTTAATTATGTATATTTTCTTCTTTTAAGCAATTAAATATTTTATATATACAAGTATATATTTTAGCATTTATATGCATGAAATAAACTTTAAATTTTGTTTGATTTTTTTGCTAATATTTTGCTTTTCTTTTTTATTAATAAAATGAATGAAAATAATTTTAATATTTATATTAATTATATTGAAATCGTATGATAAATTAATGAGAATATAAAAGTTTATTATCGTCTATCAACCAATTAAATAAATTATCAAAATAAATTAATTACAGTTATACTAAAAATTTACCTTCAATATAATTTTAATTATTTAAAATTAATATATTCAATTAATATATTTATATTTGCTATTTTTATTATACACATCTTTAATTATTGATCTTTACATTCTAAATCATTTTAAACTATATTTAAATTAACTAAGGTTTAATTATTAAAAAAGAATCATTAATTCATTTTATTTAAAAGATTATTTAATTTAAATTAGAATATAATTTTAATGATTTTACAATATTTTTAATTTTTATTTATTTTTTAATAATTTTAATATAAAATTCGTCTTAAATATTTCTTATTACTTATTTATATAATTTTTTTCATAACATAATATAACATAATTTATTATAGTGGTTTAACCTTTTTGGGTTTATCACTTATTAGTTTGCTAGTATATTGTTTAAGAATAATTATTCACTTAAAATTTACTTGAATCTGCACCGACATGCTTTTTGATAATTTTAATATTATTTTTTCCTTTATTTTTCGATATTTCAAATCTTAATCATTTTTATTGGAATCATTTACTGTCTTTAAGGTATAATTAACTTCTTTTTCTAGTTGGAGTATTTATTTCCGATAAAGTAAGCCTTCATTTGTTCAGCATATCTTAATATTTATTATCATTTATTTTATATTAATCTATTTTATTTTTATAAACATTGGTAGCAATTTCTTACTTTATGACCTGAACGCTTCCAATAACAGCATATCGTTATTTTCCTATAGGGACTATATCTTGTTTCATATTGTTATTCTATTTCCGTTGGGATATTTTGTATTTAGGATTGTTCTGGTTTACATATTTTCGAATTTTAAATTTCTCTTGCTATTTGTTCTATCTGTAAAATTTTACCTAAAAATTGTTGCAAGTGCGAGTTTAGAACTAATTCCTATCGTAGTGTTGAATTTTCCAATTAAAAATTTTTCATAGAGTTTAATAATTCATTAGTTCTTTGATAAAGATCTTTAATAACTTTTGTTAATTCTTAATTCTCTATCTAAAGAAGGTTGAGATAATTGGCTACATCCTTCAAAGTGTTATTAAGCTTTAAATCTGCTATTTCTTAGGAACTATTTAAATTTATATATAATAGCATAAGGATGAAAATTAATATTTAAACTTAATATAAATTATGCAATTTAAAATTTTATTTTAATTATAATTTTTTTCCTATAAATAATTTATTATCTTTGCAATTAAAATATTTAAAATTTAATCAAAATTATTACCATCAAAATATAATTTAGTTCTTTATATCATATAAATCCTAACTTATCAAAACTAGAAATTTATAGATGTAAAACAACTTTAATCTTATAAGAGAATCATAAATTTTTTGTATTTGCTTAAAATTATTCCAATTTATACTACTGAGTGTTCTCTTTTTTAAATAAACTTTTTTCTTTCTAATATACAAAAGAATGATAAACTAAAAGCTTATATATATATTTTAATAAATATTAGTAAATATTTTTTAATTAATTTAAATTACTTTTTGAATTTAGTTAAATATTTAAATATTTATTTTAAGTAGCTTTATTAATTTGGATCTAAATTCCCTCTAATTTTAAATATCATGCTATAAATATTTATTTTATACTAGTAAACTAGAATAATTAATAGTTAAATTTATAGATTTTCTTATAGATATAATTAATTTATTTGCAGCAAATATAAATATAAAGCTCTTATATTCTATCATTTCTTAATATTATTGCATTTTAATAAAGTAATATTTGAAAAATAATATCATTATACTTTTTTTAATTTAAAAAATTACTTCTATATCATATTAAAATTATAATTTATTTAATGTTTAAATTAAAAAAATTTCTAATAACTTCGGAAAAAAATACACAGAAAAATAAAATTTTTTTGAGCTAAAGAAAATTTAAAAATTCTACGTTTCATAATTTCCTTTTTAGGTTATAAAAATAAAAGCAATTAATTATTCATAAAATAAATTATAATATAATTTTGTTTTATCATTTATAATAATTTAAAAAATTAAAACTTTAAAAATAATATTATTTTTAAACTATAATAGATATAATATGTTTTTTCCCAAAAAAAACATAAAAATTGATCTTTTAAATAAAAAAATATTTTATTATCTTTCTAAAAAGCTTTTGTTTGTAAATATAATATCTTCAGAGCTTTAGTTTTCACCAATTAAATTTATATAGTTTTTAAACTACAAAATAATTATAATTTTTAATGGTTTTAATTTCTTTTAATTTGAACTATCAATTAAATTTAACTTTTTTAATAATTCTTAAATTTGGATAGTATTTTACCTAGTTATACATAAATTATCAACTTAGAAAATTAAAAAAAAGTTAGTATTACTTAGTTTAGCATAGGTATAATTCAAAGATTTATTCTTAATACTATGAAGATTCATTCTTTTAAAACTATATTAAATTAAATGGATAAGATAAGTTTTAGGTAATATTCGTAAGTGATTTTTATATTTATTCGAAATTAAAGATTATTTTTTACTTTTTCGCAAATTTTAAAAATATTAAATTTCACAATCAAAATCTTTATCAAAAAAAACTTATATTATTGAAAATTAGCCATTATCTTCTTAAGGACTTGGTATAAAATCCTAATTGTTCCCAAGCGGAGAATCGAATTAAATCTAAATTAATCTTAGGTTAGTAACCTGAAATTCAGATTCTAATCAATTGAACAACAAGATATTATTCTTAGAATTTAATATTTATCTTTCTTGAAATATTATATTAAAATAAGTGTAAAAATTGGCTATCTAAGGTTGTATTTAATTAATTAATTTTTTAAGACTTTTTCTAATAAGATCTAAAACTATTTTGAATTTTTTTAAAATTATTATAATTCTAAGCTTTTATTTTCTTTCAAATTTTTAAAGTTAACATAATTAGCTTTAAAATTGTTTACTTAAAATAAAAAACTTAATAACAGTTAATTTAATCTTCATCTTTAAACAATTAAGTTCCAGAAGGATTTAAATCTGAAGAATTTATATGATAAATGTAATTAAAAATCATATTGTAAGAATTTATTTTCCTAAATTTACAAAATTAATAAAAACAAATTTAATATTTTCCTTTAAATAAAGATTCTTTTCATAAAAAATTCATATCTAAAATATTAATTTTATTTCTTATTTTCCTTTGTATAATTACTAAATTCATTATAAACATTTTAAATAATTTAAAATAATAGTAAGCTCTTTTTAAAAAAATTATTTTCTATTAATTATTTTAATTTTATCTTTTTATTATTTAGAAAAAAATATTAAGAATATAAATCCATTATTAAACATTAATTAATTTTAATTTTAAAATCTCATTTAAACATATAGTAAAATAATATAATTTAAATAAAATAATAAATTACCTCTTAGCTATATTTAAATAAGCATAGAGTTAAATAAAAAAATAAAGTTTTATTAAATATTTTATATTTAATTTAAATTAAAGAAGCTTTACTCTCTTTTATAGTTATTGTTCTCTTTTATTATAATATAAATATTTTTTAGTTGAAGAAAAATTAATTCTATCTTAGTTAAATTATAATTGAAATTAAAGAGGGTGGAAATGGGACCTAAGATGCACAAGGGACCTTCAGCAGGTTTAAAGGGACTTGCGATGAAGATGCAATCCCCCGTGCTGAGAAATAAGCCACAGAAAGGCTTAAATACCTTCCCTCAATAACTTGTGCATTCATCCTTGGACTTCCCAACTAAGGGACTCAATTACACCTCCTACTAACTCAGACCGAGGTGCCGCCTTAGAGTGATCTCTCCACCTCTTAGGAGCTACCTAGGCAGATCGGCGGTTTCTGTCAGTTGAAGATGGACTGGATGGCGATATTCGCCTATAAAGCCGAGAAATGGGTCCAGGCGAGACGATAGGAAAGCCCAAAAAGATATAAGCAAGAAGGGGAGGTTAGTGATGATGTGCACTTAACACACATCAGGTAGGCATTTATTAAGATAACAGTCCCTTCCTTAACACTTAATTTAGTTTAATTTAATCTTTGTTAAATTATAAAGAAGAAGAGATAAGAATTAATTTTAAAAAAATGGTTGAAGGTTTCAAATCAGGCTTCTATACCACCTCTTCCTAAGCCAAAAGGGGAGAGAGGGAGGAAGCAAGAAACCAAGTCTTAATAATCTTAACAATCTTCTCTATCACAATCTTAACCAACACTGAATTAACAACTTGGAATCTAACAAAACGAACAAAAGCCAACATTGAAGAATATACACACGGAAACTCCAACCTCAAGCGAGAAACCGAGGAAACAAATGAAGTCTATTCTCCACCAGGAGTGTATCAGAGTTCAACCCTTCTGTCCAGATGAGCATGGAGTAGCTCATCAAAGTGGTACTGAACCTCCAGGAAGAGGTCAAGAGATTGAAGAAGGACAATGATATGCTAATGGCAAACCTAGACCTAGCAGAAGGAATTGAGTCAAGACTTATGTCCTAGGAAAGAGATCTTAACACCTTTTGGAATATATCACAAAGTCAGACTAACGAATCCTAAAATTAGCTTTAGAAACAGACTGAACTGGATAACAGACTCGGAAAAGTAGAAGAGAAATTGTAAACTTTTAAGAAAGAATAAAGCGAAACTGGAGCTATATAAATGGAAATCGAAGCCTAGAAAGAGTAAACAAATCAAGGAAAATAATTCAAAATAGAAAAGAAATGTTTCTGCTGTGGAAGTGTATGACATTTTTATCGGAAGTGTTAGAAATTCTAATAGAAATAAAGAAATTATTGGATAAAAGAACAGCAAAAGAAGAAAAAAGAAGAAGCAAGAATGAAAAGAATGTATTGCAACCCGGATGGTTCAATATACAAGATTAAGATGGAACCAAGGCAAGTTAAAGGAGGGAAAACTTGGAAAAATCCGAGTTCCCAATCTCGCTAAAATTGGGCGATCCGAACTTTTATATTTAACAGAAGGGAGCATGAACTGCTGTATTCCTGACGGGGTTGGAAATCCCTAAAACGGAAAAATTAAAATTAATATTATTATTATTAGAAGAGATAAGAACTATAAATTTAAAAATAAGCTTAAAAAAATTAAATAATAGATAGAACATTTTTTAAGTTTCTAGAAAAAAAATGTATATTTGAGATTTATCATTTTATGATATAAGATATAATAATACTTGAATATAATTTCTTTGAGCTATCTACATTTTATAGATATTGTATTTAAAGATAAAATAAATGAGTTATAATTAAATTTAATATTTAAAAGAAATTTTATATATGAAAAATAAAATTTTATTAGTCTAATGTATTATACCCTTTTATAAAATATATGAAACAATACAATAAATAGTTTAATTTTATATGCTAAATTAAATTTTTACTAAGAATTTATAAAATTAATTTTCATTTAATCTAAAATTATCAAATTATTTTATTAATAAATCTAAAATTTTAATAAGCTTTATATATCTTTATTTTATATAAATGGATATCTAAGTTTTCATTGGAATTTTTGTTGATTAAAAAATTTTATGATTGAAAAAGAAAATAAATTGACTATGAAAAATTAAACATTTAAATATTTAACTTTAGCATAAGAAAACCATATTTAACCATCTATTTATATTTAAAATCTAAATTATTTATAGCTTTCATGTTAGATAAATCCTTTAGAAACACTATATTTAAATTAATTAAAAAATATTTCTGTTTAAAGCTTCTTGTGAAAGACTAAAAATTAAACTTGCATTAAATGTTTATATTTTTTGTATTAAAAGTATTAAATCATTTGGAAACTTCTCTATATGATTAAAGATTCATTAAATTTAGTATAATTTTAGGATTGTTTTTTAATTATTTTTATTATGTTAGAGTAAATGAACTACTATTTCAATAATATATTTGTAAAAATTAATTTCGTATATTTAAATTTAGTTAATTGTTGAATGATTCTGTGTTATGCATCAGTTTATTAATACTAAAAGATATAAAATTATAAGTTTTTATATGCTTGTAAGGTTTTTATATCGAGATTTGATAATAGCCCTTAATTTATTTTTAAAATGAGGATTATATTTAAAAAATGAATTTAGTCAAAAAGAAAACGCAAACAAAAATTGTTTTACCAATATCATAAAATTAAAAATTAATTATTTATCTATTATTAAATTTTAGAGTCTTGGCATAATAAAAATATTATAAAGAAACATATAAAATTAGTTATATAATAGTTGTTTTAACTTTTCTTAAATTTATTAATTTTAGTTAACTCTATTTGCAATTTTTTTAAGCAACTATAAATTTGTTACGATAACAAAATTAAATAAAATAAAATTTTAGTAAGAATTCTGTTTGATTCTATTGAAAGAAGAATTCTTTTTAAATAACTAAGAAGAGTCAAATTACCACTAGGTCTCATCTTGGCTTTAGAATCATTTTATAATAACTTAACTACTTCCTTTATTATAGACGGAGCAAATTCTAAGAAATTGAAATTTAGCAATGGAGTGATGTAAGGAAGTTCGCATGGACCTGTGCTTGCATTATTATACTATGACATTGTCATTAGACATATAGAAAACAAAGGAGAAATATTAGGATTCAGATGTGCTAATTTTAAGAATAGGTTCACTTGTAGAGGTTGAGCTGACGATTTAATCCTATTATCGAACTCATAAAAAAATATGTAGTCACTTATTAATGAAGCAAACTCCATTTTCAATTAGACATTTCTTAAAATAAATGTCTCCAAATGCGAAACGATATAGTTTTTAAAAAAGAAAAGCAAAGAAACAAAACTAGACTTAAAAATAGGAGACCAAGCAATAATTTAGAAACAGCAAGTCACATATTTAGGGGTGATCCTTCACCAAAAGAAGAATCTAATTAACCATTGCAAATACGTTGCTGCAAACTATCTTTCAGCAATTAAAAAGGCAGTATTTGCATTATCAAGATATAGAAACGTAACACCTTGAAACTTCAAAATGCTTTGTAGACTGTTCACGCTTCCTAAAGCAGAATACGGTGGGGACTTAATACCTTGGACTGTTCAGTATGGAATAAATGGAATCTTGAACAGAATTGAAAAGAGCATGAGGTTAATAGCCAGAAAAGCCTTTTAATCAGCAGGAAATACGTTTAATGAATCATGCTTTGTAGACCTCAACTGGATGCCATTCAAACACATGATGGCTCTTAAGTATTTCAGGTTTTTCTTTAAGATTAGAAATGAAAGCTAAAATCAACCTTAATCATCTATTGGAATATTGTTTGAGAACAATTATAAAGAGGGATATCAATATTATGATGAAGTTTAGAAACTGGCCTCATTTTATAAAATAGAAATTGATAATAAAGAGCACAATAACAACTTAACTTAATTCAGTAAATATGTGTAGGCATAAATATAAAAGACATATTTTGAATTAGCTCTTTCAAGATTCAGCAGAATGCCTACTGCATAAATATATACAGAACAATTTTAAAACCTAAGATAATTCCCCAAAATAACATACACAAAATTAAACAAAAAATATTTGAAAGAAATAATTTGCATCTATAAGATTAGAAGCCAGTCTTACGCATTTCGAAAGACTCTGAAAGATCGAAATTATATTATTGAAAACCCTTTTTGTATATGCGGAGAATATGACACTCTCCAACATGTAATGGAATGTATATATTACATTGATATAAGAGAATGATTGGTCTCCAAAATTGGTTAATGTGATATTTTGAAACTAATAAGTTACGATTAACTATATATAAACTCTTTTTCTAAGAAAAAAATAGAAATGGTGGATGAATAAATAAAAATATTCATTCAAATGTTTATCAAAAGGAGGCGAGAAATTCTATAACAAGAGAAAGAAGAAGAGCAATACGAGAAATAATAAAAAGAAGCAAATCTAAGAATAGAAAATTTTAATGAAGAGAATGAAGAATAATAAAAACAAGAAAACAAAGAATAAGATGTCCAAAAAAATTAGATGAAAAATGATGAGGAAGAAGAAGATTGGAACGAAGAGGAAAACGATAGCGAAGATGAAGAAGAAGAAGATTGACAACAGAAAATAGAAAAAAATGAAAGTTAGTTTGAAAATGAACAAGAAAGGAGATACTTAGAAGAAAAAAAAAACCTAAACTAGAAAATTAGTTCTGAAGAGCAATAAACTTGATATATAATAACATTTAAAAACAATATAATACCTTCAATTTGAAGAACATATTCTGAAAATTGAAGGTACCACAAATTTTTTTAGTTAAATTTAATTTAATTTAAAATTTTAGTAAAAATAGAAAATAAAATTATAAGGAAATCAGCTTTTTAAAAAGGGATTTAAAAAATAAAAAATGATCTATCAAATAAAGTATTAAGTTTATATAGATTATATCTATTTTGTAAGGTAAATTAATAAATAATTTAATCAATTAAATAACCAAACAATTTTACATTCCACATAATATGATAAATAACATTTTTTGAATAATTATAAAGTTTATAATATTTAAGGAAGTCGAAATAGATTTTGAAGATAAAAAATAGTAAAATATATCTTATAAAATTCAGAATGAACTTGAATATATTAAGATATTTTAATATTAAGTTAAAATTTAAACTATATTTATGTAACTTAGATCTATAAATTTCATATAAACCAAATCTAATAAATAACTTAAACAATTTTTACCAACAAAAGGAATTTAAATTTAAAAAATTGTGAGTATGAAATTCATATAATCTCTATAATTTGCTTATATCATGCTATTAAATCAATAATATTAAAATATAGCATTATTTACAACTCATTAAATGAAGAGTGACAATATTGTAAAAAACAAGTAATTTAGAATATAAATAATTATTTTTTATATGAGAGAGTTAAATAAAGTTTATACATATTCTAATTTTATATTAAATTAATAATTTTAAATATTTAAATATAAATATCATTTATGAATTTTCATTTAAAATGAATATAAAACTTAGAAATATTAAATTAATTTATATTTAATAATTTTTATTTAATTTTACACATATTTCATTATAATTGTAGAAATCAAATATTTATAATCATTTTTTAATTGGAAGATTAATAATATAATATTTTAGTTAATTAGTTTTTAAAATATTTAGACAAATATTTTGAAAATGTATTATTACTAGATGAAAGTAATATATTTAAATTATAAACTAAAATGATAAAATAAATTTTATTTTATAAATATTCTTTTATTATTTAATTAAAATAATATTTTATTTTAAATATTTAAATTAATTTATATGAAGCATTATTTATATAATACTCTATTTTTATATAGATATAATCAAAATACAAAAAGAACAGCTTTTTTTGAAGATTGAAATATAAATTTGCATGATTAAATTAAATTATGATGTTTTATTTTGATTAATAACTTTTTTCTATATCTATAATATATTTTCGAATTTAAGCTACAAAATATTAATTATATTTTACTTAAAGAATAAATATTTAATATAAATAAAAATATTATGAATATAAATAAAGAAAAATATAATAAAAATTATATTTAAATTTAATTTTTATTAGGATATAAAAAATTATTCTAACCTATCTCCTTTTCTTTTTATTTTTCTAGTCTCATTCAAATAAACATTTAACTAAGTAAAAAATACTAAATTTAAATTTATTCCTTTAAGTTTTAAATTATGTTTCTTTCTATAAAAATATTTAATATTTTATTATTAAGTTATATTTAAAATTCCACTACCTGCTTATAATAGAAAAATAAGAAATTTATTTGCATAATCTAAAAATTATAATAATAAGAGTGAAGAGGTAGTTTAATCTTTTACCTAATATTAATAAATTTTTATCTTTATATTTTTAT
Source organism: Loxodes magnus (assembly GCA_946699065.1). Classification (NCBI taxonomy): domain Eukaryota; phylum Ciliophora; class Karyorelictea; order Loxodida; family Loxodidae; genus Loxodes; species Loxodes magnus. The sequence continues at coordinate 340,963 of CAMPDV010000307.1, forward strand.
TTAAAGCTTTTCAATATACGATATCTCTAAATTTAAGAATAGAATTTTAATTTTAATAAACCTAAAAAGGTTTATTAATTTAAATCTTTGCAAATAAAACTAAAGATAAATTATTTAAATTATGAAACAACATGAATTTATTACATTTTAGATCCATTATTTAGGTCTCTAGAGTTGAAAAGAGCAATAAAATTTATTATTTTACCTATCTATTTGAAAAATAAAAAATAGCTTAAAATAAAGATTATGGTAATTAATATGAAAATAAGGCTAAATGAATGTTAAACTTAATTTTGATGAAATATTTTATATGATAATATTTTTTATCTTATATAAAGTCTTCTTCTTAGTTAAAGAATATAAATAATAAAGGACAAAATTATAAAGATTCTATAATTAATTAACAAGAAGCATTCATTATATCAAATAAATTTAATTCTTAAATAAACAAATTATAAAATATTTATTTATATAATAAGCTTAATATAATAAAGCTTGCTATTTGATATAATTATTAATTAATATTTCTCTATTCAAATTAAACGGCTTTAATTATGGAAATTCCAGAAGATATTTAAACAAATGAGTTACATTAAGAGGATTAATTATAAGAATAACTTGAATTTTTGAAAGATACTTAAAAATTAACTAGTGAAGATCAAAAGATAAATGGCAAACAGTCTTAAAGTACTAATAATCCTTTATTAGAAGAAATGAATAATAGAATGAAGAAAGCAAACCTAGAAAATTGTTTTAAAAGCAAAGTACACTGAGAAGTATAAATGCAAAATGAAAATACTCAAGAGAAAAATTTTATTAATATAATATGTACTAATTGTTGTGAAGTTATTAACGAAAAATTTTTGGAGTTTCATGGTAAATAATGCTAGAATAATCCATCGATTTTTTTATCGTACCAAGGATAAGAATATGTTGAGTAAATAGACTTCAAAATAGCAAAGTTAATTAATTCCTTACAATAAATTAAAGAAAAACAAATTTTTGTATACTCTCTCAAAATTCTTCAAGAATAGTACTAGGATTTAACATGCCATATAAACATTAAAAATATTATTAATAAACTAGAAGGACTTAAGTAGAATCAAACGCTTCTTGATTAAGCTTATATTGACAGATTAATTGTTTTAGCTAGAGTAAGCTTTTATATAGGAAAAAATGTAAGAAGCTTTTAAGTATTAAAAAAATCAGGAAATTGAATTGTAAAAATAAATAATTGAAAGAATAAAAGAACTAAACTCCCTTTATTAATAAGTCTAAAAAAGAAAAACAAAAATTCACTAAAGATAATTAAGAGACGTCCAAATAGTAGTTTATTAAATTAGACTCAATTAGTTAGTTATCAACCCTCTACAAACTCCAAAATTTAGAAAGAAAATAAAAGTAGTAACTTACATGCTTAGGAATACTAAGAGTTGAATAAATAAATTAAAATTAAATCCAATCTGAAAAACTAGCTTTTATCGAATATTTCCCCTTCTTTATCTTTAAGTGAATTGAGTAGTACAACTTTAGATTAAAAGGGATTTCTAGAAGATATTCCTGAAGAAGAAAAATTGCATTACTTTTATAAGCTATGCTCGAACTAAAAATTGTAATACAAAAGTCATCATTTAGTATAAAAAGTTTAGATGAATCAACTTTATGAAGTAATTTTTAATTCAGAAAGTAAAGGCAAATAATTTACCTCCATCTGAATGGAATCAATTCATATAAAACGAACTGAGAAGTGAAATTAATAAAATAGAATTAAAAAAATAAAAAATCCAAGCAGATAATAAAATCAATTAAACAGACTATTAATAGTAAAAGAATAATAAAATTTTTTACTATAAATTAAAATATTCGTTAAGTAAAATTTTCTTTGCATAAAGAATTATTTAGTTTTGCTGCTAAATAACATAATAAATCCTTTTACCTACATAATAAATTTAATTTTAGCTTTGAAATATACTTTATAATAATAAGGTTTTATTAATTTAAATGATATCATTTTAAAATAAAGTTAGTATATTTAACTAAATCTCCTTAGTTATTATTAACATTTCATCAAAATAAATAAATTTTTATTTTAGTCTATTCTAATTTGTTATAACTATGAAACACTTTAATAATTTAAAAAATTCTAACTAATATATTGAATATTAATTTAACAATTTAAAATATTATGAGGGTTAAATAAATTTATATATTCCTAGATATTTATCTTAATCATAAAAATTATAATTGTTAATTATTTATCTTTTCTTAGAAATAAGCTTATATTATTTAAGTTATTTAAGCTTTTATAAAGATAACTATTATGAGATTAATTAAGAGAATAAAAAATTATTTTATAATTATGAAGATTTTTATTTAGAATCTTAATCAATAGCGAATGCTTATAATTTGTTCGTATAAACGCTTAGATGATATATTCTTAAGCCTATTTTTTGATTCTACAATACTAAAACATCTTCTTTTAGGTAAATTTAAATAAAAATATTTATTTTCTTAAATTATTTTTAAATATTTAATCATATATTTTACTATAATATAATAATTTAAAGAAATATACAATATACAATATATAATACTATAAATAATAAAAGTATAATAACATTATAACATTTTAAAATATTTAGTTAAATTTTTATAATTTATTAAATTAAATTAAATTAAATTAAAAAGGAGTAATCATATAAATTCTTTGATAGTTAATAAATTATTTATTGTACATACAACATTTAAAATTTATTAATAGACAATTAATTTAGCTTTTATTGTTTAGATTATTTAATTTATTCTATTATTTTTAAATTTGTTAAAAAAGTAAATTATTATTTTATTTTTATAAATTTATCTATAAAGAACTTATTAATATTTATCTTGCAAATGTAGCTAATAAAAGGAAAAAAGTTTTATGATTTTGTAAGAAAGAATACTGAAACTGTATTCGATTTAACGGTTTTACTACTAGATCATTATATTATAAGCTTATAGAATTTTAAAGTGTATAAATCAGCCAATCCATAAGATAATTAAATAATAAAAATCCATTTTAGATTTGCAGAAACATTAAAGCGTAACTTATACTAAGCAATTTTTATATTTTAGAAAATATTAGCTTTTTCCAAAGTAGCAAGAGTAGATACTAATTAAATAATTATTGATATGAGATTTAAATTAAAAATATTAGGAGATTTATCATATAAAAAACATTAAAAAAATAACTATTATTTTTGATTAAAAATAAATTTAAAGTTAAAAAAAGTAAAAAAGTACTTTAAGCGAAAGAGAATTATAATGTATATATATATATAAAATTATTTTTAGATATTTGAACTAAAATATTAAATAGAAATAATAATTTTATTAATATTATTATATTATATAAGCAAATTATCCATAAATTTACCTGCTTAGCAAAGAAATAAACTGCACCAACTCTCATTTATTGAATCTAATCATATGTTTTAAATTTATTTTATATAAAAACTACATTTTTCCTAATAACTTATTTAGATAATTTTTTCAGAAATGATATAGTTTTCTATCAGCTAATATTCTTTTTAATTTTGCAAATGATTAAAATGATTAAAGTTTATAAATAAAAGATAAAATAGTTATAGGAATAAAGAAGAGTAAAGTATGATTATTAAATTATTTAAAGTATTAGTTTCGAATTTTATAAAATTAGATAATTACTTTATAAAAATATTAAAAAGCTAAAAGTTTACAAAGCATAAGTATCTTATACTAATTAATTTTATTTATTAATAAAATATATAAATTTTATTTAATATTAAAATAGAAAAATTTATTAAAATTTTTAATTCTTTAATATATTTTAGACTGTATAATATTAATATTATAAATTATAAAATAGAAATATAAAATAAATGTTTTTAAATATAATTTAATCAACTCTAATTAAATTATTCATTTTTTATCATAATTATTTAAATATACTATATTAAATTACTATAAAATTATATCTTTCAAACTGCTTTAAAATTTTTATAAATAAAAGCTTAGTTCTGATATTAAGTTAGTAATTTATTTTTATTTTAGTTATGCTTTAAAAATTAAATTTTTATTTAAGCGAAAAATAAAGGAAGATTAAGTAATTAATCACATAAAAACATCAAAAAATTTGATATTTTTATTAGAAAGATTTTTAGAGATGATATTTTACTTTATCTAGAAAAAATACAAATTAAAAGTTAATATTATATTTTGATTTAAATACAAAGAATAATAGAAAGTTAAACATTAAAATATTAAAAAATTAAATTATTTATAAAATAATAAGGTATTTATACATAATTTATTTTATACTTTTAATATATTAATTAATAAAATTTAGATTTTATTTAATTTCATTTAATTCAAATTTTATTTTAAGATTTAGATATTTATGTGGGATACAAAAGCTTGATGAAAGATAAATAGAAAGTAATGTGAATCTTTTTTATGCTGGAATTTCCCGGTTTTTATTGCAATATCTATTTGATGATTTTATTCAAGTTAGAAAATCAATCATATGAAAGTTAGTAATGAATAAATCTTTTCTTATGTTTTTGAAAGACTTTAACTTAAAATTGAAATTGAAATTCATAAATTAAATCCACCAAAAATAAACTTGCAATTTTTTTTTTTTCTTTTTTTTAAGACTTAAATTTTGGTTAGATTAATTACGATTATCTCTTTTTTGTTTTAGTCTGCTTTTCCCTAAAAGGTTTTGCAATGTCATAGGTAACTAATTTATTACAAAATTTTAACCCAATTTTTTTCAAAAACATAGGATTAATTAATAAATTTGTAAAACTTAACTATTATTTTTTTACCTGTTTGATAAAAATTTTTAATTAAAATAAAAAGAATCTATGATAATTTAAAATTTATTAAATTCAAATTTACTCCAATTGTCATTAAATGTATATTACACTAAAAGTATAAAAATTAATCATTAATTATCATATTTTAGATTCTTAAATTAAAGAAAGATCATTTAAGTTTTAGTATTTCAAATTATTTGATGTATGAAAAATTTAATAAAAAAGGGAAGTTATGTTTTAAGATAAAAAATAATTAAAGTATGTTTCTTTTAGTGATGTAGTTATCTCATTTTCTAAAACTCTGCTTCGTCCTTTATATCTTATTGTTAAAGTAATATCTCATCATCCTAATTCTTTCAAAATAACCTAATAATTTTTTATTTTTATACTTTGAATTTTATAAGTATCTCAGAATTCTGATAATTTTTAAATATAACACTTCTTTTGCTTTTTGTTTAATTCAGAAATCTTAAAAAAGTATGGTTTGATTTTACTTTCCAAAACAGAAGCTGATTTTACAATTCTATCATCATGATTCTTAATGAAGCATATGCGGTAATAGTGCTTTTCATTTTAAAAGTTTCTCATACTGGAACTGCATGGCTACTTGATATTTCATATATAATTTTAAATTAAAAAATTACTTAATGCTTTTAATATGTAATTTGGAAATAAAAACGAAAACAGCTTTAGGTTTAATAACTTTTAACTGCATAAATTTAACTTTTAAGATAAATTTATTAATAAATAATCTTAATTAGGAAAATCTAAGCTTAACTTTAAATGAAAAGTATATTTATAATAAAGGTTTTACTTTTCCTTTAATATTTTTCTATCTGCTATCTTTAGTATTTTATTCATAAATTCGCATAATCTTTAAACACTTTGAACTATTTTAAAAGTGATAACAATAATTTTATAGATAATAAATATAACATAAAATGATAATATAAAAAATTTAATATTCTAAGCTTTAAAAATTAAAATTTATCTATTAAAAGATTTATTAAAAATATAGAAAATTATAAAAAAATAAAAAATTGAGAAAATAATCTTTTTTTAATAGAAAATTAAAGATTGAAAATATGAAAAAAATTTTATTTCTAGAAAATTTTATATTTAAAAACAAAAATTCTCTTAATTATTCAATATCTATCGTTTGAATTTTTTCAAGCTTTTAAAATTTAAAATTTCAGTTTTAAAATATTTCGCACTAATTAAAATTTACTTTATCGATGCTAGATTAAAATTCATATATAATTATTTTTTAATTTTTTCTAAATAAAATAATTTTACAATTATTTATTTATTTGATTTTAAAATTCTTCAATAATCAGATAATTTTATATGATGATTAAAGCAAAAAAAGTTAAATATTTAATAAAATAATAATTTAAAATTTTTACCAAAAAATTCATTCAAAAGATTTTAACTACCTTTTCATTTTTATTTTTTTCTTATTTCCTTTCTAATTTTTTTTATAGATATTTTAATTAAATTTGCTTCCATTTTATATATAAATTTTTGATATTTTTCTAAGAATTTTTATTAAGGAAAAAGAATCAAAAATATTTAATTTTATTTATTGAAATTTTCATTTTATCTATTCTTATAATAATAATAAATAATTTTATTGATTTATTAAAAAGAAAAATAGATAAATATCTAATATTTAAAATTAATTATCTTTATAAATTTTTATTATTAATATAATAAAAATTATGTTTTAACATAAAAATTAGCTTCTTTAATTTTAAAATAAATGTTTTATTTTTTGAATTTAAAGTGATATTTAGGTAATTATTATAAATTATATTTATTTTTACTATATTTTTATTTTAAGTTATTTATAAAGAAAAATTTATCAATTAATTTAAATATTGCTATACCATTTAAAACTAAGTTTTTTTAATTTAAAATTAATATAATTTCTTAATTAAAAAGTAAAATTTTATATTTTAATTTGATAAATAAAAAATTTGTTAGGATTTAACTTTTTTATATTTTAATTATTTTTCTATTTTTTGATAATTTTTTGCTTTAGTTCTTAAAGTTTTATATTCTTCTTGATCAGCAGCTTATTTTAGCTAATTTGATATGAACTAATTTCATTCAGTTCCTTTATATTATTTTATTAAGCTTTTTAATTTAAAAATTGCTTCATATAACTTATTTATTTAGAAACGGTAAACTTAGTACTTTCTTAATATTATAGCTTTTAGTTCAAGTCTAATCAAAAAAATTTAAATATTCTTTCTTCTTCAGAAATTTATTAAGTGAATATTTTGTAAGAAGCTGAACTTTGAAATTATTAATAATTAAAATAAGTTCAATATTTTATTAGGACTATATAACAAAAGAGAGAAATTACAGACAAAAGTGCTTTCAACTTTATTTTAAACTCTGAACTATCCTTTTTATCCATATTAGAATATTTCCTCTCAGTAGATTATTCTCTACCTATTTAATAATTCTCAAACTTGATTGAAGCTAGACAATAATATTTTTTTAATCAAAACTTTTGATTTAAGTTTCCTAATTATTTAGTTTCGCATTAAATTTAATTTGTTTTAGTTAAATTTATAAATTTATTTTTACAAATCTGATATTTATTATTGCATTCTATTATTTCACTTTAATATTTATAACCTTCTCTCATTTTTTCTGTCATAAATAGCTTACTCTTGCTAAAATTATTAATCTGTCTATATAAAATTACTATAAAAAATAGGCCTAAATTTTAATAAATTAGATCTCTCAAATAATCTTTGTAATTATCTAATGGCATGCCAAATCTTAGAAGTTTATTTGTAAAAAGTTCAGAGCTAATTGCCTAATTAAGTTTAAGCATTCTTTTTATAAAAATTTAATAATTTTAGTTATTTTAAATTAAATTTTACTTTCTTAACTTAATTCTTCAAGGGTTTATAAAGCTTAAGAAATATTTTAGCATATTTTAATGTGAAAAATTCTAAATTTTCATATATAAGTTCATAATAATTAATGCAAAAAGCATTATTAAAGCTAGTTATCCTTAAGAAATTATATCAATTTATTAAATTTATTAAAGTTTCTCCTTTTTTATTTATATTAGAGATTTTGATTATTTTATCTTTTTTTAACTTTTCTATTATACTAAATAACTCATTACATCTAACTTTTTGATTTTCTTATCTTTGATCATCAATATTAATTATCATTTAGTATCTCTTTAAAAATTATTTTAATCTTTATATTCTTCTGTGGGAATATTCTCTTATATATCCATATTGATGGTTTTTTAATTTATGATATAATAAAAAATAAAAATAGTTTATAATTTACAAAACAAATAATTAAAATGGGACTTTATATTAATATATTGCTATTTTAAATGTTTATTTTTCATTTTTACTATAAAAGACAGATGGCTTTCAGCTTTACTAGGAAATATCATATATTACTTTTTAAATTAACTTTAGCTTAGTATAAATAAACCTCAAGTAACTCTATTATGGATTAAGTGAAAAACCAAAAATCTTTAAAAACATAATTTCCTTAAAAATTTCTTTAAATTTAATTTTAAGAAAAAAGATTAAATCTTGATATTATAATCAAGCTTTATGATTTAAATTTATTAATTTAAAATTAAAAAAGTTATATAAAATTAATAAGCATATCTAAAATAATCTTAACCAAATTTAAAAAAAATTTTAGTGATTTTTAAAGCAATTTTATAATTAAATAAGGGTAGTTCTGATATATTTAGAACGAAAAATTTTGCTTTATTTCTTATTAATCCATACATTTTTTTAATGATCTTAATAAATTAAATTGTATATATTCTTAAGACTATTATCATTACTTTAAATTTTTAAAAAATAATTTTTTCATTTTTTTTCTTAATTGAAATATTTATCAAAATTATGATGTAGTAATTTAAAAAATTGTGATAAATAATGAAATCATAATTTTTAAATTAAATTTCCAAAGTTTATTAATTATTTTTATAATAAATAAATAAATAAATTTGATTATAGAGCGTGTAGCACTCTCGTTGGTGCGCAGCTCTTTAAAAAATGTTTCATACTGACAAGAATGTTTGTTACTGATAAAATTATCAGATACTGATAAACCTTGTTCAATACTGGTATAATTATTCAATAATGATAAAAATTTTCAATACTGATATAATTTTAGAATACTCGTAATCTTTAATACTTACTGGAGGTCCAAGGACATGGCAGGATTGTGTCTCATTGCATCACCAAAGCAGAGGACGACATGTGTCAATTATGGGTACTTAAATTTCCCACCTCTGATGAAGCTCGCAATATTATTTCTTTTTCGTTCCAGTATTAAAAATAAATGAAACCAAGTCAAGCCAACGTCGAAGGTCTAAGAATCTTATGTCTCGAGGCCAAACCAAAGCAGAGGAAGACATAAAGTCGATTATGGGTACTTAACTTCCCCAACCTCTGATGAAGATGACCTTGTTGCTCACCTTCGAACAACTATATAATACTAGGTAATTATAAATTTAGAATTGCAACTAAGTTAATTCTATGAAGAAATTGATTCTATTATCTAAATACTTAATTAAAATTAAAGAAATATTAAAAATTTTAAGATCTAAGAATTATATTTATAATTATTTCTATATTTAGAATTAAATATATTTCTATTAGTATCACAATATTTAAAAACCTTTAATTATAAAATTAATTATATTTATCTAAGTAACTTTTCATCCAATTTTTTATTATTTTTAGAAAGATTACTCTAAGATTTGTTGTATAATAATTGAAAAAATAAATTATAAAAATAGTAATAACTTTTGGATTTAAATGATTAATAGTTCTGAATATTTGATATTACAATGATATAACTAAATATTAATATTTTATTTAAAAGTAAAGCATTTTCGCTTATTCTACTATTTTGCTTCATAAGTTTTTTTTGCCTTATATTTTATTTTAAGATAAAATAATAAAGTTTATCTTATCTTAAAATCAATAAATTTGTTTAGATTATTAATATTTGATTTGAAGAATTTTATCTTTTTACTTTAATTAAAGTCATATATAATTATGAATGAAATTAAAAATTAAAATAAGAGTTTGATAAAGTATATCAAGTTTATCATATTAAAAGCTTAAAACTGGAAAGAAAATATAGATCTTTATAATTATCAATTGATATTTAATAATTTTTTATTATATTTCAAAGAAATATTTTGTTAGAAACATTTACAAAAAAGAAATTTACATAATAAATAGTTTTAATGTATATAGCATCAACACGAAAAAAAAATTGAATTTAAGATTAGAGAATCTGATTCTTAAATATCAAAAAAATAAAAGAAATAAAAAATTTAAGTTTAATTTGAACTTTTAATAAGATTAAAGATTTATTTTCTTGAGATACGTTAAAATGTTTATAATTAATCCAATTTAATTTTATAAATAATTTTTTTTGCTGCATATTAAAAAATCTGGCATTAAAATTTTAAAAGAAAACATAAAAAATTTAGATGAACTGAGTAAATTTTCTAATTTGCTAATGAAGTATCTTATTTTAAATTGGCTAATCAATATAACTTAAAAATGAGAAAAATAAAAATAAAATACTTTAATTTTTATTTTTTTAATTTGTTATAAAAGAAAATTAATTTAAATTAAGTTGAAATAAATTCTTTGAATTAACATTCAATTCAAGAAACAAACTTAAATAAGAGAAAAAGTTTATAAATTTTAATTAAAAAAATAATTAAATATACAAAATTAATAACAAATAAAATAAAGAGAGGCAAATGGTTTTATATTAATTTTGAAACTTTTTGAAGGAAGCAAAATTTCATATTACTAAGCAAATCTTATTGCTTAAAAGAATCTGTTTATCAGTATTGTATTTTATCAAGAATTTCCTTCTGATGATTAGCTATCCATGAAACTACTATTTATCTAGATATCTCGTAAGCATCATCATAACTTTCTTCTTTACCCTAAGCTATCAATTCTCCGCTTGGACTATAAACATCAACATGTCTTCATACTCATAATATTTCTTTTTAGGTACTATACAACATTTAAAGAACTGGCATACAACTTATCTCTTTATATAAATAGTTTTCGTAGCATTTATCATTTGTATAGCATTCACTATGTTTCACTCTAATATCTGGAAGATTTGAGTGAGGCTTAATTTTATTTAAATAGGGAGAGTTGAAGTATAAGTTCTTAATAATTCAAAACTTATCCTCAAGTTAATATTTCTAATAATAAGAATCTTTGTACTTTTAGTTATACTCACAAAAGGTAGGGATTCTATTTATTGTATTGATGGTTATATTATTTAATTCTTTTTCTGTTTAAATAATTTTTTCTTTAATATATAAAAAATGGCAGAAGGTCTCAGGAAGGGTTTTTTTCCAGCTCCATAGAAAAAGGAAAAAAAACAAGAGACTTCTAATTCTTCTCCTACCATGTCTTCTTTAATAATATAATAATTTTCTTAGGCTCTTTAACCCCCAAATTTAGAAAAATAAAGATAATCTTAAATTGAATAAGAAATTAAATCAACAGAAACTGACTAAAGCAAGCGAGACTTTTTACTCCCATAGCCACGATCAAGCAACTACATGAAAAGTGGTAACTAAAAAATAATGTAGAAATAGAAAAATGATGAATAGCTAATAATAGAATAACTTATGAAATCTATCCGTAACCTATAAGAAGAAGTTTAAATATTAAAGAAAGAAAACCAAAAATTACTATAGAAAAGTTAAAACAATGAAGAAAGATTAATGAAACAGGAAATCGAAGTGAAACTTTTGGGAGAAAAAAGAATTTAACCTTAAACTTTAGCTGAAAATAAAATGGAACTAGAATACACAAAACCCTTAGAGATAACTCCTCCCAGAAGGATCGTCAAGCTGTGCTACCTGTGCAAATCAAAATTCCACACATACAAGAGATGCAAGATATATTTGGATAAACAGAGAAGAAACAGTGAAGAGATTTGGAGAGAACTTTCAAGAATTTATGTAGACAAGGATGGAAGAATATTTAGAAGGAGACTTTTTCAAGGGAGTGCCAGAACTCCAAAAAAACTGGGAGTCCCGAACTTTTATTTTAAACCTCAAGGAACGAACTCTGGCTATATCCAGTGATTCAGAGTTCATCGTATCGGGAAGTCATGATAAGACGGTGAGACTATGGGACGTCAAGACAGGTACCTGTAAGACCATGAGTGGTCACACTAGTCATGTATATGCTGTGGCTTTATCCAGAAATTCAGAGTTGATCGTATCGGGAAGTCATGATAAGACGGTGAGACTATGGGACGTCAAGACAGGTACCTGTAAGACCATGAGTGGTCACACTAGTCATGTATATGCTGTGGCTTTATCCAGAAATTCAGAGTTGATCGTATCGGGAAGTCATGATAAGACGGTGAGACTATGGGACGTCAAGACAGGTACCTGTAAGACTATGAGTGGTCACACTAGTTCTGTATGATCTGTGGCTATATCCAGTGATTCAGAGTTCATCGTATCGGGAAGTCATGATAAGACGGTGAGACTATGGGACGTAAAGACAGGTACCTGTAAGACCATGAGTGGTCACACTAGTTATGTATATCTTTTGTCTTTAGAAAAAACAAATTTAATTTTAATTTTTTAGATATTTTTCTCCTTTTCTTTAAGTAGTTTTTTATTGAATTCACAAAGATTGAAGAAATTACATTTTTTTGTTTAGGTCTGAATATCTATCTTTAATTTTTTTTAAAGTATTCTTAAGTTAATTTTGATAAATAGAAGTTAATTCTTTAAAAAGCGTATAAATTTTTTTATTTACTATCTATCTCAAAAATTTTTACAAATTTTAAGTAGAAGATCGTGTGTTCAAAGGTCAAAATAATTTTTTGCTTGAATACTTAAAAAATATAAAATACCAAGATATAGATATTGTTTCAAAATTTTTTTACATTCTGAATTTCTTAATATCTTTCATAGGATTATTTTGAAAATATGTTAATTTTTATTTTAAAACATAAAAAATTTCGCTAAAAAATAAGCTTATGAAATTCTGGACCAGAATTAGTTTTCATGAGGTTTATTAAAACCGTAGTATTGTTTTAATAAAACTATTTGAAAATTTATAAAGAATAATTCAATGGCGGAAAATACAAAGCACATAAGAATTCTACATTAAAATGCTAAACAAAATAAAAAACACAGATGATCCTATATCTACCTTTCCATATCAATTATGATTCACCTTTATAAAATCATAGATCTCAAACTATTGAAATAAATCAATTTTTACTTGTAAAGATGTTATGATGAATTGCATAACGGATATAAATCATGTAAGACATGCTCTCATCAAATATTAAATCTAAGAACATTATTCGAATTTCTATATTGTAACAATCAAGAGACTATCTTCTTTTTTATTTATTTTAAAAAGCATATGATTCAGTAATTAGATCAGATTTATAAAAATACTGAATAAGATCTTAGTAACGCAAGGAGAAATAAATTCCTAGCTGACATATATAAAGAGGAGAGAATAAGATTAAGAATAAGAGATCTTATCTCTGAAGAATTTGAAACTTTAAACGAAGTAAAATAAGGATGTGTCTGCTCCCCCAAGATTATTCAATATAATATAATATTAAATGTGTTATTGAATGAACTAAAGTAAAAAGAAGTTTTTATTACAACACAAACTAAATTGAATAGGTACAGAAGTAAGATATGTAGGCACCCTAGCATATGATGATGATATTGTACTATTAGTTCATCCAGATTAACTAGAAGATATGACTGATATACTATAATAATGATCATAACTCTATAATTTATAAATTGCGGACAAAACAAAATGAATGGTATGAAATGTTAATGCATGACAAAATTAAGAGATAATCACAATAAGTGGTATAGTAATAGAGAAAGTGAAGGAATTTAAGTATTTAGGTCATTTGATATAAGAAAATATTTCATATTAAAAACATCTGGAGTCAAGAATCTAAGAATACCAGAAAACCCAAGCATGAATTTTAAGCAAATTAACAATTTTTAAAAGAATCACTTTATATAATGCATCTATAATAATAAAATTCTTTATAAATCAAATATTTGGTTATGGAAGCGAGTGTATTCCATTCATAGAAGAAGCTATAGGAAATAACTCTTTAAATAAATTGGAAATATAAACAAATTAATGATTTCTAAATATAGCGGGATTAAAATCTTGACGACTCTTCTTTACCTAAAAATAAAGAAGCTGCCATCTAATTAAATGTGCATAGGCAGATGCTCAACTACTTTCTAAAAATTGATCCTGATTAATTTCAACTCAAATCCGTAGAGCATATTATAAACTTGTTAAGAGCTTTACTAAATAGTTGTAGTTAATCTCCAGTTAACAAGATCCTTCGAATTCCGTTAAAATTACTTCGAAATTCCTTAAGAACTGGAAATTAACTAACAAGAATTCTAAAGATTCAAAAATATATTTATAGGTAAAAAAAACTAGATTGATACCTCAGTCTCAACACTCGTATCAAAAATATCCTCTACATAGTAAGATACTTTTGATAATTCATTCTCTAACCAGTTAAAAACAGTAAATAATATTATGAATATTTAAGATACTCTTTAAGTTGAAAAATAAAATGAAATACTTCTAAATGAAGTAAAAGAACTAAAGATTAAAATATAAAATTTAACAGATAAATAAATAAATAAAATGATTATAGAGCGCGTAGCACCTCATTGGCGCGCAGCTCTTTCAATATTAATATTTAATATTAAGAAAAATGTTTTCATGTTTCTTGTTAAAATTCTAGAGGTCCGATGAGTCATGTCAGCTTCTCCAAATGGGGAATCTTCTTATTAAAATCTATTCTTAAATCTTGAGTCAAATGCTTCAGCCTTCTTGAATAAGGTCCAAATAAAAGAAGTTATTAAGTCGGTAATAAGAAGGCCCGTCAGTCAAACTTTCATACTGCTAGAGAAAACCCTCGGGGTAAGTTAGGTATGTCTCAACGGAGCTTATCCACCCTTCCCTGTGGTGGCATCTAGTGCGAGATTACTCGCAATGCAGTATACTCTGAATCAGATTACCTACTATCTTGTCTGACGCGGCCGACATCCATTTTATAAAATATCAATTAATAATTTTAAATAATTATGAGTCCAACACATTTATTCATAGAGCGAATAATTAATGCTATTGTAATGACTACTTCTTGGCAATTTAACATTTAAATTCTGATGATTTCGTTGACTATAAAGTTATCCAAGATTCGGGTTTGTATATTGATAATTTTCTACTAATTATTACATTAAATTATAATTTATAAAGAAGTGAATAAGATTAAAAATAACGATTACTCTTTAAAATTTCTAAATTATAGGATCTGAACACGAGAAACTATTATTAAACTATTTTTTGGATAATTTTATCAATTCTAGTAACTTGATTAAAAAGATGTTGACAATTAGTATCAATTCATCTGCGATCTTATTAGTTATGATTCTGAGATTCCGCTTAGATCTTAAAATTAAAGAAAAAACTATTATCAATTACCAAGTTACTTAACTATGTTATTTGTTCAAGTAAAAATGGATAATATTGAATATTAGAACGTATTATTTTTGTATTGATGTCATAATTAAGAAGTTATCAAACTTTACTAGCTTAAAATTTAATCTTATAAGCATTATTTTCACAAATTTTGGAAATGAAGTAAATAAAAAGCTAAGGAAAAAAATAAAGATCTTAACAAAAATGCTTAAATAATGCTTAAACAAGTTAAAGAATCTAATAAACCCAAAAATTCTTAATTAGATGAATTTTAACTTTAAATAAAAACAGCAATTTATTGAAAATCGAGAAACCAACGTTTTTGATAAACATTCGAAAATAATTAAGATAGATTTTTACTTCTCAAATAGAAAAATAGATGGAATATTTAGAAATAAATTTTTTATCTTAAATTAGGAATTAAGTCATATATAAAAAATGCCTCTTTTTACATGATTTGAAATTAAAAAAATTATATCTTAGCTTGCAAATAATAAGGCTGCAGGTAATGAGGGTCTAAAGCTGAGCTTATTAAATATGGAGATTAAGATTTGCATTAAATTATTACAAGTTTCATTAATAACATACTTAGAACATTTAAAATACCTAATACAATGAAAAAATAAACATTCTTCCGATTTTCAAAAAGGGAAACAAAAATAATCGATGTAATTGACAACCTATCGCTTTATTGAACTGTCTACTTAAAATTTATGATAAAGCGCTAGCATAACGACTTTAAAATTATATTTATGAAAGAAACATTTTACATCCAGCCTAATTTGGATTTATTCGTAAACGCTCCACTACTTAGCAAATTTGAACTATTTAGTAAATTATAGACTTGCATCGCAGATGATCTCATAAAAAGTAATTAATTGCTACTTTAATAGATGTAGAAAAAATGTTGATATCTCTAGGAAATTACTTTTTGATTATCTTAGAAGACTTAGGTTACCTTTGGACCTAATATTGGCCCTAGAATCTTTTTATGATAATGTTGATGCTAAGTTTATAATTGATGGATATCTTACAAGAACAATTAAATATAACAATGGATTACTATAAGGAAGTAGTCATGCACCTGTACTTGCAATTTTATACTATGATATTGTTATAAGATATTTAGAAGATAATCAGAAGAAATTAGGATTTCAAATATTATCTAACTTTCGTAGTACGAGCCTTTGCTGACGAATTAATCCAAATATCCTCTTCCTAGAAAAATGCCTAAAAATTATTACAAGCTACATCTACAGTTTTTAATTTATTAAAACTTACAATTAATGTAGATAAATGTGAAGTAATAGAATTCTTGAAAAAAATAAATGAAAAGAAAGCTAACCTTCTATTACTATAAAGCTCAATGGGATTCCAATTGCTTAAAAAGATGAAGTTAACTATTTAGGATATTAGTTAGGAATAAAACAAAATTACAAATTACATTGTACAGAAGTAGCTACAAAACACAGAGTATCTATTTAAAAAGCTACTGTAATACTTTCTAAATATATTTTAGTATCACCTCTCAGCTTCAAAATTCTTTATAGAACTTTTATTTTGCCTAAAGTTTAATATGGAAGTGATATTACTCCGTGAGGTACTATTTCTGGAATTAAAGGAATAAAAAGCAAGATAGCAAAATCGTAAAGGCTTATTTCAAGACAGGCGTTTAGATCTTAAGAATTAACATTCAATGATTCATGCTTTATTGATCTAAACTGGCTTCCTTTTACACATAAGGTAACTCAAAAGTTAATGCACTTTTATTAAAAATTAATGTAATATAGCAAAGAAAATCCTAACTCAGACACTGCTTTTTTATTAATAAAAACACTAAATTTAATTTACCATACTAGAAACATATAAAGAAATGTATCGATTTGTATAATTTTGACATGTCACATGTTTAGAGTAAGATGGATTTTTATAAGCTCACAGAATAAAAAATAAAACATAAATTCTTAATAGAATGTCTCTCTAGGAATACACTTATACCAACAGCAAAAAGAATTATAGACTAAATAGAAAATAATTAAAGTGTATTTCCTGAAATTACTTACACCAAATATAATAAGTACTATATTAGAGAGATTATTTCATCTATAAACTAAGAAATTTTCTTATAATTTTCAATAAGAACTCAGTAATCGTTACATTAATGTTAGATATAGCATTATTTGCTTATGTGGCTAAGATTTTGATGAAACTGATCTTATTTTTTATTGCTAATAAAATGCAGATATTATTGAGGAATTCGAAATTCATAAAGCTCTTAAAGAAAAAGACAAAAAGAAACTAATTCTTTATGACTAAAACTATATAAACAAACATTTTTCAAAAAACCAAATTTCTAAAATAGACAAATTAATCAAAAATTTTAATTCCAAATTACTAAAAAAGCGTCTTGAAATGTTTAAACTACAAAATGAGTTGTTAGAAGAGTTTCTAGAAGGAAAAAAAGAAAAATTAAATCAAGAAAATAAATAAAAATATATGATATAGAAAGAACAAGAAAAAACTTGATTTAAATTTATAAACTTTTATCTTTCAACATATTTGTAATATTTATAGTCTAAACTATATCTATTGCAACTATGTCTCACTATACTTAAATATTGAAAATATTATATTTCAATTAATTAATTAATTAATTGGAAATCATGCAGATTAGATCATTAAGAGCTGTAGTAGATGGACCTTTTTGAGCATAAAACGAAATCCTAGAGAATGAACTGATTTTCCTTAAACTACAAAATTACATGTGATAACGTATGATAATGTTCAGAAGAAAATTGCTCCTAAGCTAAGAATCAACATTGGATGGATGAATATGTCAATTAACAAAGAGGAATAACTGTATATTTGAAACATAACTCAAGGAAGGTAATGGAGGTACTACAGCTCAATGACGAAATAATAATACAAGAAAAATGAAAAGGAATAGATGAAAAATTAATAATAAAAAGCGATAAAGTTCCATAATGATGTAAATTCCATTACAAGAATGTAGAATATGATCACCTGCAAAAAATTAGAGTGAATTAATTGAACAATTCATACAAGGAATACCAAACTATCCAAGATTCAACAAACACAGAAAACAGAAAATATGATACTTATTTATGCTATGGGCCAAATGTAATGGAGCAGCATAAGCAATGAAAGAAAGAAATCTAATAGAGATTGAAGCATGCTAATTCTGCAATTATAGAAAGGAAGATGAGATCCATATAATAGAAGATTGTAGATAATACAAAGAAGAAAGAGAATAGTTAATAGAAAATCTCGAGAACGTAATTATCAGTAATAACTAATAAAAATAAGCCTTCTTAAACTCAGGCTTGAAGAAATAGTATGAGGAAATTACAAATTCGAAAATTTGATACGAACTCTACAAATAATCAAAAAAAAAAAGAAATGATTATCACATTAAAAATTTTCTGAAAGATATATAAGAGAAAAGAAAATGGGGTTATATTTAAAAAATTCTTCCTTATTAGAAAAAAAATGGTAAAGACTATAGAGCAGGATCCAACGAGCATATTTGAATTTATAATAATTTATCAAGAGGACAAAAATAAAAATATGATTTAGCAACTTTATAACAATTCTAAGAAAATGTAGAAAGGAACTTGCGATGCCCTCAGAAAAGACTAACAGATAGCTTAACTATCTAAAGACAAATGAAAGAGTTGGAAAAGTAATAGATAGAAATAGAATTCTACTGTTTTAAAAAGACCTAATGATGGAGATTGAATCTAATTATTCAGATTAGGATATAATGAATCTATTGGAAGAAAAATTTAGAAGATTCTGATCTGATAAGATAATTTCCAAGAATACTCTTACTTTTTATTTTCTCTTAATTTGTGGTCAAAATATCAATGGTGAAACCACGTAAATTAATTGATTGGTTAATTCATTCATTCATAAACTCTTTCTTCAGCATTTATAGTTTTTTTTTTATTTTTTTGATTTTTAGATCTTAATCGGTTGTTCATTTCTACACTCGGTTCTTTATAGATTACTTTTAAACTTCTAGTATTTTTTTTTCTTTTCTTTTATAACTTTCTTATGTTGTCGATTTATACGCCTTTTATCATCTAAAACAAATTTAATTTTTTTATTTAGTTTATTTCTTTTTCTTTTAAGATTTCTGATAATTTCTTTTTTAATTATCATTGTTTCAGTTTTTACTCTATTATAGTCATTTTAGTTTATAATTTTTGCTTATTTTCTATTTTTTTGTGGTCTTATATTAATTTCTATCTGATTTGTTTACATGTTTTAAGTGTTCTTAGTCTGATCTTATGAAGTACTTCAAAAAGCATTTAATTTTCTTTAATGGGAGTAAAGTTTTATTGTTATTTATTTAAATTAAAAAAAAATTTAATTATAGAGCGCGTAGCACTCTCGTTGGTGCGCAACTCTTTAAATTAATTTTATTTAATGTCGAAAATTTTTTTTATGTCTCTCTATCCTTGTTTTCTCTTCCTGCAGTACATCCCTGTAATTTTTCCTTCCAAAGCATAGGATGCAATATGCGATTACGGGTACATTTCCCCGACCTATGATGAAGAAAGTTTCCTCTTGGTATTCAGAGTTCTTCAGCTTATTACATCGTCTTTCTCTTGTCATTGGTTTCTCTTCCTCCGATTTATCTTCCGTCCGTGCTCATTTTTTTGTTTCCTTGCTGGGCCTCCAAGCAACATCCGAAGGAAAGGGCTTTCCACCCTATTTAAATTTTAATATTAATAATTCGATTTTATTTTATTTAGTCAGTTATTAGTCTTTATAAATTCTTAATTTAGGTTAAATATTACCTTAACTATCTGTTTATATTTGTACTTTTTTTTCAGTTGTAATTTCGTCGACTTCTC
Organism: Loxodes magnus; assembly: GCA_946699065.1. Lineage (NCBI taxonomy): Eukaryota > Ciliophora > Karyorelictea > Loxodida > Loxodidae > Loxodes > Loxodes magnus. Next base: position 361,264 of record CAMPDV010000307.1, read on the forward strand.
GTTACATTTGGTTATTTTTTATATTTTAAGCTTATTCTATAATATTAAAATTTCGAATATTTAAGAAGCAATTAATTAATTTCAACTATAAAAGTTTTTGGACCGGAAACTCCTTTCAGATCGCACGACCCGACGCTCTCTTTTTATGGAATAACGGGGATCCCTGTTGTGTTCCAGGCACAGCTGCTAGGGAGCTCCATCGCTATGAGCAGCCAGGCTTCAAGCCCCTACCAAGAGCGGATAATCTCAAAAACAGTGATCTCTTCAGAAAATGACTCTGACCAGGGACTTTCTCAGCGACAGGAACTTGTTCCTAGCCATAAAACCAGAAAGTGTTGTCACGAAGGTCATTCTCAGCTCCCACCATCTTTTCAATTATTTTTAAGAAGCTTTTCATTTCTTTTTTCTGGTTCATTGGGAAGTTAGTGTTAAGTTTAATGAGAATTTTTTTTTAAAAGATAACGTGGTTATAAGTATAGTATTTTCATACTTATTCTTATATTTATGAGTTTTATAAAAGATGTTTTCGATTTTATCCAATATTTTTTGTTTAAGTTATATATTTTATTTTAAACATTTCTCATCGAATATTTCAAATATTATTTTCATAGATTAATCGATTTATAATATGTTTTTGTTGATAGTTATAATTTTTTAAATTTCCATAATAATCTTTATATTAAAAAAATGGATGTAGGCAGTTGTCAGGAGAACCATTGAACATTTGGTGTAGTGTATACTACATAACAAGTAATCTCTCACAATAAATTGCCACCACAAAAAACAGTGGACAAGTTAGAAAGAGATAACCCTAACTTTCTTAAGTATTCTCACAAGATGTATAAACGTTTTACTTCCATGCCTACTGATGACTTAATAATTATACTTATTTGGACCTTTTATAGGAGGATAAGTGCATTTAATTTAAGAGTCGAGATTCATATTTAATAAGAAGATTTCCCATTTATTGAAGGTGGAGTATCTCATTATGATAATAAAAGTATATCATAAAGCATGTAAACATTTTTCTTAATATGAAATAGTAATTATAAAAGTACTGCGCTTAAAAGAAGTGCTAATAATTTTATTTATTCAAATTTACTTTTTATCTTTAGTATTTAAGTCATTAATATATTAGCATTAAGTATGGCAAGTTTATTTTTTTATTATAGCAAAGTTTTTTTTTCTTAAAATAATATTTTCAGATTATCATAATTTATTTCTTGAATTGTTTTTTTAGAATTATATATTTTAATTTAAAATTTTTGTTTAATTCAAAATACTAAATTATTTATAATAACATTTAAGTTTTTAAAATTCTATCTTAAAAATTTTTAAATTTTAAATTTTAAATCTTTTTTTTAAATAATAAAAATAATTTGTCAATTTTTATTTCAATATAATTAGTTTCTATATACTAGATTGTTTTTTAATATTTATAAATGGATAACATTCAGTGTCCAAACTGTAAAGAGTAATTTGATTAAGACAAGCGAGTGTCTAAGCAATTACCATGTGGTTGCATTTCATGTTTATTTTGTCTTAAAACAATATATTAGTTTTAGTAAGAAATCAAATGCCGAATTCATTAACAAATTTTTAACATCAATCCTGAATAGTTTCAAGGGCATGTAGCTTAAGAGCCAGACCAATAAAACATACCAATGCAGCAAAATGAATTAATTGATTAAGTGCAAATCAATGAGTAGTTCAAGTGGTTACAGGATTAATACTCTTAGAAATAGAATTACTAACTTATGGTGAGAGAAGTTATTTCGGAAAGTTCTTAGTTTATGAAGCATATCCAGTCATTATCAGTGCAGGCAATATTTAAATCTTTAATAGACTCGTTTTCTCTTAGTAATAGTAAAATCAAAAATCTATTATAGCGTTTATCTTAGCTTAAAGACTCAAATGAAGTTTAATAATTCTAAGCGTAAAGAATGGAATAGTAATAATAATAAAGGTAAAATAGTCAAGTTTAAGAATAATTTAAGTAAATATTGCGAGAAATAGAAATTTTAAAGAGAGATTAGAGACAGCAAATGGAAGTTTAAACTTTAAGAACCAATATTCAGACATGTCAATTCGATCTTTTCAGCTATTTAAAAGAGAATGTCAACGGAAAATACTTAACGTTCAAGAAGGCAGAGTAGTTAGTTGATAAGTTTTTCAAGCAATTCAAAGTAATAAGGGGTCTTAGTAAAGTAGCAAAGCATGTAGATTACTAAAAAGGTTAGGCAAATGTTTAAATAAAAGAAAAAAAACCTAATTAAGAAATTTCGATTATACAGTACTAAAATTAAGATTAAGTAATAGATTAGCAATAACGAAACTAATAAGTTCATGTTAAAGATGTTTTAGTTAAATTAGATCTATCATAAAAGGAGAGATAAATAGTATTAGCCAGAGAGTTAGTCTAAGCAATGGAATAAAGAATAATGAACATTTAAAATGAGTTTAAGAATGAAAGCCAAGTAATTTAAGTATGTAATGAACAATAAAACTTACTCAAGTATGTGATATAAGATTTCTCAAATTTAACTTACGAAAATTTAAATTAGTTCTTAAACCAAATAAAAGATGAGAATTTCAATATAGCAACGTTGAAATACAATCCGTTAAATAAATCAGGATTAATTGATTAAGCTCAAGTATTGTTAAAGTTACCATAAGTAACCGATAAATAAATTCAAGAAAAGTTAAAATAGATATTACAGACATGTAAATCGTAATAAGAATTATCTTAAGTAGAAGCTAATATTTAAATTATCTTAAATTGCATAAATTACTAATTCACTTAAATAAATTTCTAAAAAATTGACCTCTCCAAAGCTGATCTATCTGACACCACCTTCAATAATTGCAACTTCTATAACTCCAACTTAACTACCTCCAATCTCCGTAATTCCAAATTTATTAATTGTGACCTCTCTAACGCCAACCTATCTTCAATAATCACTGAGCATCCTCACATTTTGAGTGGTCACACAGATTCTGTGAGATCTGTGGCTATATCCAGTGATTCAGAGTTCATCGTATCGGGAAGTCATGATAAGACGGTGAGACTATGGGACGTCAAGACAGGTACCTGTAAGACCATGAGTGGTCACACTAGTCATGTATATGCTGTGGCTTTATCCAGAAATTCAGAGTTGATCGTATCGGGAAGTCATGATAAGACGGTGAGACTATGGGACGTCAAGACAGGTACCTGTAAGACCATGAGTGGTCACACTAGTCATGTATATGCTGTGGCTTTATCCAGAAATTCAGAGTTGATCGTATCGGGAAGTGGAGATAAGACGGTGAGACTATGGGACGTCAAGACAGGTACCTGTAAGACTATGAGTGGTCACACACATTATGTATGATCTGTGGCTATATCCAGTGATTCAGAGTTCATCGTATCGGGAAGTTATGATAATACGGTGAGACTATGGGACGTCAAGACAGGTACCTGTAAGACCATGAGTGGTCACACTAGTCATGTATGATCTGTGGCTATATCCAGTGATTCAAGCTTAATCATATCTGGATCTGGTGACAATACTATTCGTATATGGAACTCTCGAACTCTGTCTTGTACAATGGTCTTATCGGGACACACCTCTTCTGTTTATTCGGTAATATTCTCAAGTAATAACAAGTATATCTTATCTGGATCATATGACAAGTCAATAAGAATATGAAATATCAATAATGGATAGTGTATCTGTGTACTATTGGGTCATACGGACACTGTGGGTAGTTTATCATTATCTAAGGACAACTAATGGTTGGTATCAAGTAACTAAAGTGCATTCTGTTCAGCTTAATCAAGTGATTACAACATTAGAAGATGGAACATAGGAAGGATATTGAATGGATCTGATACTAATAACTAATAACAGGTAAGTTAAAATTTAACATTCATTATTTAGTAGACTGACTGGAGCAAAGTATATGCTGACTATGGATTAAGATTTTAGAATTGCGTAATGACTAATACTATTATGAGTGTAGAGGACAAGTAGAGATACATCAAGTGATCTTTATGGAGTTAAGCTATTTTAATTTTTATATTTAAGAATTTAAATTTTCTAAGTCTTTATGCTTATTGAGTACATTCTCCTTCCTATTATTATTATTTTAAGTTAAAATTTTTTTAAAGTTCTGATTTTTTCTTAAGTCTTTTTTATGAACTTAGTAAGTTTTATTAATAAAGTTAAATTTCAATTTAAAATAAAGTGTTAGAGAAATTTTAAAGCTTACAGTGTTAAAATTTTTCGAGGTATGTTTTAAAGTTAAAAAGTTTAAATTTTCAAGTATCTTAAAATTTTTGAGTTACGTACTAGACAAAATAATATTAAATTTTCCTGTGTTAGAAAATTTTTTGAGGTATGTACTAGAGTTAAAAAATTTCAAATTTTTAAGTGTTGGAAAATTTTTGAGTTATGTACCAGAGAAAAAAATTTAAATTTTCAAGCGTTAGGAAAATTTTCGAAGTACATACTAGAGTAAAAGATTGTAAATTTTTCTAGTGTTTAGGAAATTTTTTAAGCATGTACTAGTGCCAAAAAAATTTTAAATTTTTAGTATAGTACTAGTTTTTTTTGAGTTATGTGATCGCGCATTTTTTTGTATAAAATTTAGTTACATTCGTTATAATCCTTTTTATTATATTCAAATAAGCATTATGTGTTTTTACGATAGGAAAAATTTAGCGTACTGCATTTGAATTTACAGCAGATTAAATTTCCTTGAGTAAGAAGCCTGAAAACGTAAAAAACGCGAAAGCCTTTTTTTGCTCAGCGTTTTACACTATAGGGCTGAGTTGGGACGGAACAAGCCGGGGGATTTCGGGATTGGTAGAAGGTAAGAAAGGAATAAATTTTTTTTAAGAAAAATTTTCAAAATATAAAAGGGTTTTGAAAAAAAATGGGAATAAAAAAATTATAGACAATTTTTTTGATTTTGATTTCGATTTTTTTTGATTTTGTTTTTAATAATTTCGATTATGGATTTGAAAAGTTTTGATTTTGGTTTTCCAAGCTTTTGTTTCTTTGATTTGAAAATTTTCGATTTTGGTTCGTGATAAAAATTTTAAGAATTGGGTTTTGGTATTTTTTAAAATTTTTTTGAGCTAAATGAAAGGCGAAAAAGAGTATTTAAAGCATTAAATCGTGAAAAATTTAATTTTGTTTTTTTGCTCAGCTTTTTACACTGCAAGACTTTTTTCGGACGGAACAAATTGGGGGAAATCGGGATGGATAAAGGTCAGTATGGTATAAGTTTTCAAAAAAAGTTTCAAACTATAAAAGGGTTTTGAGAAAAAATGGGAATAAAAAAATTTCAGAAAAATTTTCGATTTTGGTTTCGAAATGTTTTAATTTTGGATTGTGCTAATTTTTTTTGAATTGAGTTGTGATAACTTTTTTTATTTAGGGCAATGAAAATTTTTTTTGATTTTTAGAGTTAATATAAAAGAAAAAAAGACAATATTCGGCATTAAATTGTGAAAAAATTATTTTATTTTTTTCCTCAGCTTTTTACATTACAAGACTTTTTTGGAAGGAATAAATTTATAAAATACTTATAAACAAGAGCTTTAAAAACGAATTTTGAATCGTTTAATGTATTAAAAATATTTGAAAGAAACAAAATGTTTTCAAAATGATAAAAGTGGAAATGCTTCTGGACGTAAGAGTTAAACTCTTCAGGAAAAGTTGGGAAGGAACAAAACAAGAAAGCGTTTGAGTACAAACAATTTAAAAAAATAGTAAACATGTAATGGATTAATTAATAATAAAAATTAAAAAAAAATTTAAACTTTAAAAAACAAAAAAAAAAGTTTTAAATAGAGAAAAAAACAAAAAATTCACGTGATTTTATGTATTCAAAGATAAAAAAATGATAAGTATAAAAAAATTAATGTTGAAATAAAAATGAAAAAGAATAATTTGATATATAGAAATTTAATATCTTTTTGTAAAATAAATAGAAAGAAATAATAATAACTCATGATAAATAAAGAAAAAAAAATAAAACAAAGAAATTATTCAAAAGAAATCAAAAAAAAAAAATGAATAGAAAAGACTGAACAAAAAATTAATTGTAATGAAGAAAAGAAAAATGAAAAAAAAAATTTGAGAGAAATTTGCAAGAGATTAAAAATGAACTAACAAAAAATATAAATATTATGAGAGTGTGAAAAAAAAAATTAAGGATAGCAAAAACATAAGAAGTAATAAACTAAAGCGATCAGAAAAAACAAACAAGTGAGGAAGAAAAGTAAGAAAAAGAGTCTGAAGATCAATAAGTAATTGTATCAAATAATAGAAGTTAGTTTTAAAAGTAAAGTGAAGAAGGAAAGCAAGAAAAGAAGAGTGATTTCAGTTTTTAAGTGTTGAAGCTTTGATAAGAGAAAGAGTAAGTAGTTAGTTTTAAAAGTGAAGAAGAAAAGAAGAGTGATTTCAGTTTTTAAGTGTTGAAGCTTTGATAAGAGAAAGAGTAAGTAGTTAGTTTTAAAAGTAAAGAAGAAAAGTAAGAAAAGAAGAGTGATTTCAGTTTTTAAGTGTTGAAGCTTTGATAAGAGAAAGAGTAAGTAGTTAGTTTTAAAAGTAAAGTGAAGAAGAAAAGAAGAGTGATTTCAGTTTTTAAGTGTTGAAGCTTTGATAAGAGAAAGAGTAAGTAGTTAGTTTTAAAAGTGAAGAAGAAAAGAAGAGTGATTTCAGTTTTTAAGTGTTGAAGCTTTGATAAGAGAAAGAGTAAGTAGTTAGTTTTAAAAGTAAAGAAGAAAAGTAAGAAAAGAAGAGTGATTTCAGTTTTTAAGTGTTGAAGCTTTGATAAGAGAAAGAATAAGTAGTTAGTTTTAAAAGTAAAGTGAAGAAGAAAAGAAGAGTGATTTCAGTTTTTAAGTGTTGAAGCTTTGATAAGAGAAAGAGTAAGTAGTTAGTTTTAAAAGTGAAGAAGAAAAGAAGAGTGATTTCAGTTTTTAAGTGTTGAAGCTTTGATAAGAGAAAGAGTAAGTAGTTAGTTTTAAAAGTGAAGAAGAAAAGAAGAGTGATTTCAGTTTTTAAGTGTTGAAGCTTTGATAAGAGAAAGAGTAAGTAGTTAGTTTTAAAAGTGAAGAAGAAAAGAGTGATTTCAGTTTTTAAGTGTTGAAGCTTTGATAAGAGAAAGAGTAAGTAGTAAGTTTTAAAAGTAAAGTGAAGAAGAAAAGAAGAGTGATTTCAGTTTTTAAGTGTTGAAGCTTTGATAAGAGAAAGAATAAGTAGTTAGTTTTAAAAGTAAAGTGAAGAAGAAAAGAAGAGTGATTTCAGTTTTTAAGTGTTGAAGCTTTGATAAGAGAAAGAGTAAGTAGTTAGTTTTAAAAGTGAAGAAGAAAAAAAGAGTGATTTCAGTTTTTAAGTGTTGAAGCTTTGATAAGAGAAAGAGTAAGTAGTTAGTTTTAAAAGTGAAGTGAAGAAGAAAAGAAGAGTGATTTCAGTTTTTAAGTGTTGAAGCTTTGATAAGAGAAAGAGTAAGTAGTTAGTTTTAAAAGTGAAGAAGAAAAGAAGAGTGATTTCAGTTTTTAAGTGTTGAAGCTTTGATAAGAGAAAGAGTAAGTAGTTAGTTTTAAAAGTAAAGAAGAAAAGTAAGAAAAGAAGAGTGATTTCAGTTTTTAAGTGTTGAAGCTTTGATAAGAGAAAGAATAAGTAGTTAGTTTTAAAAGTAAAGTGAAGAAGAAAAGAAGAGTGATTTCAGTTTTTAAGTGTTGAAGCTTTGATAAGAGAAAGAGTAAGTAGTTAGTTTTAAAAGAAAAGTGAAGAAGGAAAGAAGAGTGATTTCAGTTTTTAAGTGTTGAAGCTATGATAAGAGAAAGAGTAAGTAGTTAGTTTTAAAAGTAAAGTGAAGAAGAAAAGAAGAGTGATTTCAGTTTTTAAGTGTTGAAGCTTTGATAAGAGAAAGAGTAAGTAGTTAGTTTTAAAAGTGAAGAAGAAAAGAAGAGTGATTTCAGTTTTTAAGTGTTGAAGCTTTGATAAGAGAAAGAGTAAGTAGTTAGTTTTAAAAGTGAAGAAGAAAAGAGTAATTTCAGTTTTTAAGTGTTGAAGCTTTGATAAGAGAAAGAATAAGTAGTTAGTTTTAAAAGTAAAGTGAATAAGAAAAGAAGAGTGATTTCAGTTTTTAAGTGTTGAAGCTTTGATAAGAGAAAGAGTAAGTAGTTAGTTTTAAAAGTAAAGTGAAGAAAAGAAGATTGATTTCAGTTTTTAAGTGTTGAAGCTTTGATAAGAGAAAGAGTAAGTAGTTAGTTTTAAAAGTGAAGAAGAAAAGAAGAGTGATTTCAGTTTTTAAGTGTTGAAGCTTTGATAAGAGAAAGAGTAAGTAGTTAGTTTTAAAAGTGAAGAAGAAAAAAAGAGTGATTTCAGTTTTTAAGTGTTGAAGCTTTGATAAGAGAAAGAGTAAGTAGTTAGTTTTAAAAGTGAAGAAGAAAAAAAGAGTGATTTCAGTTTTTAAGTGTTGAAGCTTTGATAAGAGAAATAGTAAGTAGTTAGTTTTAAAAGTGAAGTGAAGAAGAAAAGAAGAGTGATTTCAGTTTTTAAGTGTTGAAGCTTTGATAAGAGAAAGAGTAAGTAGTTAGTTTTAAAAGTAAAGAAGAAAAAAAGAGTGATTTCAGTTTTTAAGTGTTGAAGATTTGATAAGAGAAATAGTAAGTAGTTAGTTTTAAAAGTGAAGTGAAGTAGAAAAGAAGAGTGATTTCAGTTTTTAAGTGTTGAAGCTTTGATAAGAGAAAGAGTAAGTAGTTAGTTTTAAAAGTGAAGAAGAAAAGAAGAGTGATTTCAGTTTTTAAGTGTTGAAGCTTTGATAAGAGAAAGAGTAAGTAGTTAGTTTTAAAAGTGAAGAAGAAAAGAAGAGTGATTTCAGTTTTTAAGTGTTGAAGCTTTGATAAGAGAAAGAGTAAGTAGTTAGTTTTAAAAGTGAAGTAGAAAAGAAGAGTGATTTCAGTTTTTAAGTGTTGAAGCTTTGATAAGAGAAAGAATAAGTAGTTAGTTTTAAAAGTAAAGTGAATAAGAAAAGAAGAGTGATTTCAGTTTTTAAGTGTTGAAGCTTTGATAAGAGAAAGAGTAAGAAGTTAGTTTTAAAAGTAAAGTGAAGAAGAAAAGAAGAGTGATTTCAGTTTTTAAGTGTTGAAGCTTTGATAAGAGAAAGAGTAAGTAGTTAGTTTTAAAAGTGAAGTGAAGAAGAAAAGAAGAGTGATTTCAGTTTTTAAGTGTTGAAGCTTTGATAAGAGAAAGAGTAAGTAGTTAGTTTTAAAAGTAAAGTGAAGAAGAAAAGAAGAGTGATTTCAGTTTTTAAGTGTTGAAGCTTTGATAAGAGAAAGAGTAAGTAGTTAGTTTTAAAAGTAAAGTGAAGAAGAAAAGTAAGAAAAGAAGAGTGATTTCAGTTTTTAAGTGTTGAAGCTTTGATAAGAGAAAGAGTAAGTAGTTAGTTTTAAAAGTGAAGAAGAAAAGAAGAGTGATTTCAGTTTTTAAGTGTTGAAGCTTTGATAAGAGAAAGAGTAAGTAGTTAGTTTTAAAAGTAAAGAAGAAAAGTAAGAAAAGAAGAGTGATTTCAGTTTTTAAGTGTTGAAGCTTTGATAAGAGAAAGAATAAGTAGTTAGTTTTAAAAGTAAAGTGAAGAAGAAAAGAAGAGTGATTTCAGTTTTTAAGTGTTGAAGCTTTGATAAGAGAAAGAGTAAGTAGTTAGTTTTAAAAGTGAAGAAGAAAAGAAGAGTGATTTCAGTTTTTAAGTGTTGAAGCTTTGATAAGAGAAAGAGTAAGTAGTTAGTTTTAAAAGTGAAGAAGAAAAGTAAGAAAAGAAGAGTGATTTCAGTTTTTAAGTGTTGAAGCTTTGATAAGAGAAAGAGTAAGTAGTTAGTTTTAAAAGTGAAGAAGAAAAGAGTGATTTCAGTTTTTAAGTGTTGAAGCTTTGATAAGAGAAAGAGTAAGTAGTAAGTTTTAAAAGTAAAGTGAAGAAGAAAAGAAGAGTGATTTCAGTTTTTAAGTGTTGAAGCTTTGATAAGAGAAAGAGTAAGTAGTTAGTTTTAAAAGTGAAGAAGAAAAGTAAGAAAAGAAGAGTGATTTCAGTTTTTAAGTGTTGAAGCTTTGATAAGAGAAAGAGTAAGTAGTTAGTTTTAAAAGTAAAGTGAATAAGAAAAGAAGAGTGATTTCAGTTTTTAAGTGTTGAAGCTTTGATAAGAGAAAGAGTAAGTAGTTAGTTTTAAAAGTGAAGAAGAAAAGAAGAGTGATTTCAGTTTTTAAGTGTTGAAGCTTTGATAAGAGAAAGAGTAAGTAGTTAGTTTTAAAAGTAAAGAAGAAAAGTAAGAAAAGAAGAGTGATTTCAGTTTTTAAGTGTTGAAGCTTTGATAAGAGAAAGAATAAGTAGTTAGTTTTAAAAGTAAAGTGAAGAAGAAAAGAAGAGTGATTTCAGTTTTTAAGTGTTGAAGCTTTGATAAGAGAAAGAGTAAGTAGTTAGTTTTAAAAGTGAAGAAGAAAAGAAGAGTGATTTCAGTTTTTAAGTGTTGAAGCTTTGATAAGAGAAAGAGTAAGTAGTTAGTTTTAAAAGTGAAGAAGAAAAGAAGAGTGATTTCAGTTTTTAAGTGTTGAAGCTTTGATAAGAGAAAGAGTAAGTAGTTAGTTTTAAAAGTGAAGAAGAAAAGAGTGATTTCAGTTTTTAAGTGTTGAAGCTTTGATAAGAGAAAGAGTAAGTAGTAAGTTTTAAAAGTAAAGTGAAGAAGAAAAGAAGAGTGATTTCAGTTTTTAAGTGTTGAAGCTTTGATAAGAGAAAGAATAAGTAGTTAGTTTTAAAAGTAAAGTGAAGAAGAAAAGAAGAGTGATTTCAGTTTTTAAGTGTTGAAGCTTTGATAAGAGAAAGAGTAAGTAGTTAGTTTTAAAAGTAAAGTGAATAAGAAAAGAAGAGTGATTTCAGTTTTTAAGTGTTGAAGCTTTGATAAGAGAAAGAGTAAGTAGTTAGTTTTAAAAGTGAAGAAGAAAAGAAGAGTGATTTCAGTTTTTAAGTGTTGAAGCTTTGATAAGAGAAAGAGTAAGTAGTTAGTTTTAAAAGTGAAGTGAAGAAGAAAAGAAGAGTGATTTCAGTTTTTAAGTGTTGAAGCTTTGATAAGAGAAAGAGTAAGTAGTTAGTTTTAAAAGTGAAGAAGAAAAGAAGAGTGATTTCAGTTTTTAAGTGTTGAAGCTTTGATAAGAGAAAGAGTAAGTAGTTAGTTTTAAAAGTAAAGAAGAAAAGTAAGAAAAGAAGAGTGATTTCAGTTTTTAAGTGTTGAAGCTTTGATAAGAGAAAGAATAAGTAGTTAGTTTTAAAAGTAAAGTGAAGAAGAAAAGAAGAGTGATTTCAGTTTTTAAGTGTTGAAGCTTTGATAAGAGAAAGAGTAAGTAGTTAGTTTTAAAAGAAAAGTGAAGAAGGAAAGAAGAGTGATTTCAGTTTTTAAGTGTTGAAGCTTTGATAAGAGAAAGAGTAAGTAGTTAGTTTTAAAAGTAAAGTGAAGAAGAAAAGAAGAGTGATTTCAGTTTTTAAGTGTTGAAGCTTTGATAAGAGAAAGAGTAAGTAGTTAGTTTTAAAAGTGAAGAAGAAAAGAAGAGTGATTTCAGTTTTTAAGTGTTGAAGCTTTGATAAGAGAAAGAGTAAGTAGTTAGTTTTAAAAGTAAAGTGAAGAAAAGAAGATTGATTTCAGTTTTTAAGTGTTGAAGCTTTGATAAGAGAAAGAGTAAGTAGTTAGTTTTAAAAGTAAAGAAGAAAAGTAAGAAAAGAAGAGTGATTTCAGTTTTTAAGTGTTGAAGCTTTGATAAGAGAAAGAGTAAGTCGTTAGTTTTAAAAGTGAAGAAGAAAAGAAGAGTGATTTCAGTTTTTAAGTGTTGAAGCTTTGATAAGAGAAAGAGTAAGTAGTTAGTTTTAAAAGTGAAGAAGAAAAGTAAGAAAAGAAGAGTGATTTCAGTTTTTAAGTGTTGAAGCTTTGATAAGAGAAAGAGTAAGTAGTTAGTTTTAAAAGTAAAGAAGAAAAGAAGAGTGATTTCAGTTTTTAAGTGTTGAAGCTATGATAAGAAAAAGAGTAAGTAGTTAGTTTTAAAAGAAAAGTGAAGAAGGAAAGTAAGAAAAGAAGAGTGATTTCAGTTTTTAAGTGTTGAAGCTTTGATAAGAGAAAGAGTAAGTAGTTAGTTTTAAAAGTGAAGAAGAAAAGAAGAGTGATTTCAGTTTTTAAGTGTTGAAGCTTTGATAAGAGAAAGAGTAAGTAGTTAGTTTTAAAAGTGAAGTAGAAAAGAAGAGTGATTTCAGTTTTTAAGTGTTGAAGCTTTGATAAGAGAAAGAGTAAGTAGTTAGTTTTAAAAGTAAAGTGAAGAAAAGAAGATTGATTTCAGTTTTTAAGTGTTGAAGCTTTGATAAGAGAAAGAGTAAGAAGTTAGTTTTAAAAGTAAAGTGAAGAAGAAAAGAAGAGTGATTTCAGTTTTTAAGTGTTGAAGCTTTGATAAGAGAAAGAGTAAGTAGTTAGTTTTAAAAGTGAAGTGAAGAAGAAAAGAAGAGTGATTTCAGTTTTTAAGTGTTGAAGCTTTGATAAGAGAAAGAGTAAGTAGTTAGTTTTAAAAGTAAAGTGAAGAAGAAAAGAAGAGTGATTTCAGTTTTTAAGTGTTGAAGCTTTGATAAGAGAAAGAGTAAGTAGTTAGTTTTAAAAGTAAAGAAGAAAAGTAAGAAAAGAAGAGTGATTTCAGTTTTTAAGTGTTGAAGCTTTGATAAGAGAAAGAGTAAGTAGTTAGTTTTAAAAGTGAAGAAGAAAAGAAGAGTGATTTCAGTTTTTAAGTGTTGAAGCTTTGATAAGAGAAAGAGTAAGTAGTTAGTTTTAAAAGTAAAGAAGAAAAGTAAGAAAAGAAGAGTGATTTCAGTTTTTAAGTGTTGAAGCTTTGATAAGAGAAAGAATAAGTAGTTAGTTTTAAAAGTAAAGTGAATAAGAAAAGAAGAGTGATTTCAGTTTTTAAGTGTTGAAGCTTTGATAAGAGAAAGAGTAAGTAGTTAGTTTTAAAAGTGAAGAAGAAAAGAAGAGTGATTTCAGTTTTTAAGTGTTGAAGCTTTGATAAGAGAAAGAGTAAGTAGTTAGTTTTAAAAGTGAAGAAGAAAAGAGTGATTTCAGTTTTTAAGTGTTGAAGCTTTGATAAGAGAAAGAGTAAGTAGTAAGTTTTAAAAGTAAAGTGAAGAAGAAAAGAAGAGTGATTTCAGTTTTTAAGTGTTGAAGCTTTGATAAGAGAAAGAGTAAGAAGTTAGTTTTAAAAGTAAAGTGAAGAAGAAAAGAAGAGTGATTTCAGTTTTTAAGTGTTGAAGCTTTGATAAGAGAAAGAGTAAGTAGTTAGTTTTAAAAGTGAAGAAGAAAAGAAGAGTGATTTCAGTTTTTAAGTGTTGAAGCTTTGATAAGAGAAAGAGTAAGAAGTTAGTTTTAAAAGTAAAGTGAAGAAGAAAAGAAGAGTGATTTCAGTTTTTAAGTGTTGAAGCTTTGATAAGAGAAAGAGTAAGTAGTTAGTTTTAAAAGTAAAGTGAAGAAGAAAAGAAGAGTGATTTCAGTTTTTAAGTGTTGAAGCTTTGATAAGAGAAAGAGTAAGTAGTTAGTTTTAAAAGTGAAGAAGAAAAGAAGAGTGATTTCAGTTTTTAAGTGTTGAAGCTTTGATAAGAGAAAGAGTAAGTAGTTAGTTTTAAAAGTAAAGAAGAAAAGTAAGAAAAGAAGATTGATTTCAGTTTTTAAGTGTTGAAGCTTTGATAAGAGAAAGAATAAGTAGTTAGTTTTAAAAGTAAAGTGAAGAAGAAAAGAAGAGTGATTTCAGTTTTTAAGTGTTGAAGCTTTGATAAGAGAAAGAGTAAGTAGTTAGTTTTAAAAGTGAAGAAGAAAAGAAGAGTGATTTCAGTTTTTAAGTGTTGAAGCTTTGATAAGAGAAAGAGTAAGTAGTTAGTTTTAAAAGTGAAGAAGAAAAGAAGAGTGATTTCAGTTTTTAAGTGTTGAAGCTTTGATAAGAGAAAGAGTAAGTAGTTAGTTTTAAAAGTGAAGAAGAAAAGAGTGATTTCAGTTTTTAAGTGTTGAAGCTTTGATAAGAGAAAGAGTAAGTAGTAAGTTTTAAAAGTAAAGTGAAGAAGAAAAGAAGAGTGATTTCAGTTTTTAAGTGTTGAAGCTTTGATAAGAGAAAGAGTAAGTAGTTAGTTTTAAAAGTAAAGTGAAGAAGAAAAGAAGAGTGATTTCAGTTTTTAAGTGTTGAAGCTTTGATAAGAGAAAGAGTAAGTAGTTAGTTTTAAAAGTAAAGTGAATAAGAAAAGAAGAGTGATTTCAGTTTTTAAGTGTTGAAGCTTTGATAAGAGAAAGAGTAAGTAGTTAGTTTTAAAAGTGAAGAAGAAAAAAAGAGTGATTTCAGTTTTTAAGTGTTGAAGCTTTGATAAGAGAAAGAGTAAGTAGTTAGTTTTAAAAGTGAAGTGAAGAAGAAAAGAAGAGTGATTTCAGTTTTTAAGTGTTGAAGCTTTGATAAGAGAAAGAGTAAGTAGTTAGTTTTAAAAGTGAAGAAGAAAAGAAGAGTGATTTCAGTTTTTAAGTGTTGAAGCTTTGATAAGAGAAAGAGTAAGTAGTTAGTTTTAAAAGTAAAGAAGAAAAGTAAGAAAAGAAGAGTGATTTCAGTTTTTAAGTGTTGAAGCTTTGATAAGAGAAAGAGTAAGTAGTTAGTTTTAAAAGTGAAGAAGAAAAGAAGAGTGATTTCAGTTTTTAAGTGTTGAAGCTTTGATAAGAGAAAGAGTAAGTAGTTAGTTTTAAAAGAAAAGTGAAGAAGAAAAGAAGAGTGATTTCAGTTTTTAAGTGTTGAAGCTTTGATAAGAGAAAGAGTAAGTAGTTAGTTTTAAAAGTAAAGAAAAGTAAGAAAAGAAGAGTGATTTCAGTTTTTAAGTGTTGAAGCTTTGATAAGAGAAAGAATAAGTAGTTAGTTTTAAAAGTAAAGTGAAGAAGAAAAGAAGAGTGATTTCAGTTTTTAAGTGTTGAAGCTTTGATAAGAGAAAGAGTAAGTAGTTAGTTTTAAAAGTGAAGAAGAAAAGAGTGATTTCAGTTTTTAAGTGTTGAAGCTTTGATAAGAGAAAGAATAAGTAGTTAGTTTTAAAAGTAAAGAAGAAAAGTAAGAAAAGAAGAGTGATTTCAGTTTTTAAGTGTTGAAGCTTTGATAAGAGAAAGAGTAAGTAGTTAGTTTTAAAAGTTAAGAAGAAAAGAAGAGTGATTTCAGTTTTTAAGTGTTGAAGCTATGATAAGAAAAAGAGTAAGTAGTTAGTTTTAAAAGTGAAGAAGAAAAGAAGAGTGATTTCAGTTTTTAAGTGTTGAAGCTTTGATAAGAGAAAGAGTAAGTAGTTAGTTTTAAAAGTAAAGTGAAGAAGAAAAGAAGAGTGATTTCAGTTTTTAAGTGTTGAAGCTTTGATAAGAGAAAGAGTAAGTAGTAAGTTTTAAAAGTAAAGTGAAGAAGAAAAGAAGAGTGATTTCAGTTTTTAAGTGTTGAAGCTTTGAAAAGAGAAAGAGTAAGTCGTTAGTTTTAAAAGTGAAGAAGAAAAGAAGAGTGATTTCAGTTTTTAAGTGTTGAAGCTTTGATAAGAGAAAGAGTAAGTAGTTAGTTTTAAAAGTGAAGAAGAAAAGTAAGAAAAGAAGAGTGATTTCAGTTTTTAAGTGTTGAAGCTTTGATAAGAGAAAGAGTAAGTAGTTAGTTTTAAAAGTGAAGAAGAAAAAAAGAGTGATTTCAGTTTTTAAGTGTTGAAGCTTTGATAAGAGAAATAGTAAGTAGTTAGTTTTAAAAGTGAAGTGAAGAAGAAAAGAAGAGTGATTTCAGTTTTTAAGTGTTGAAGCTTTGATAAGAGAAAGAGTAAGTAGTTAGTTTTAAAAGTGAAGAAGAAAAGAAGAGTGATTTCAGTTTTTAAGTGTTGAAGCTTTGATAAGAGAAAGAGTAAGTAGTTAGTTTTAAAAGTGAAGTAGAAAAGAAGAGTGATTTCAGTTTTTAAGTGTTGAAGCTTTGATAAGAGAAAGAGTAAGTAGTTAGTTTTAAAAGTAAAGAAGAAAAAAAGAGTGATTTCAGTTTTTAAGTGTTGAAGCTTTGATAAGAGAAAGAGTAAGTAGTTAGTTTTAAAAGTGAAGAAGAAAAGAAGAGTGATTTCAGTTTTTAAGTGTTGAAGCTTTGATAAGAGAAAGAGTAAGTAGTTAGTTTTAAAAGTGAAGTGAAGAAGAAAAGAAGAGTGATTTCAGTTTTTAAGTGTTGAAGCTTTGAAAAGAGAAAGAGTAAGTAGTTAGTTTTAAAAGTAAAGTGAAGAAGAAAAGAAGAGTGATTTCAGTTTTTAAGTGTTGAAGCTTTGATAAGAGAAAGAGTAAGTAGTTAGTTTTAAAAGTGAAGTGAAGAAGAAAAGAAGAGTGATTTCAGTTTTTAAGTGTTGAAGCTTTGATAAGAGAAAGAGTAAGTAGTTAGTTTTAAAAGTAAAGTGAAGAAGAAAAGAAGAGTGATTTCAGTTTTTAAGTGTTGAAGCTTTGATAAGAGAAAGAGTAAGTAGTTAGTTTTAAAAGTAAAGTGAAGAAGAAAAGTAAGAAAAGAAGAGTGATTTCATTTTTTAAGTGTTGAAGCTTTGATAAGAGAAAGAGTAAGTAGTTAGTTTTAAAAGTGAAGAAGAAAAGAAGAGTGATTTCAGTTTTTAAGTGTTGAAGCTTTGATAAGAGAAAGAGTAAGTAGTTAGTTTTAAAAGTGAAGAAGAAAAGAGTGATTTCAGTTTTTAAGTGTTGAAGCTTTGATAAGAGAAAGAGTAAGTAGTTAGTTTTAAAAGTAAAGTGAAGAAGAAAAGAAGAGTGATTTCAGTTTTTAAGTGTTGAAGCTTTGATAAGAGAAAGAGTAAGTAGTTAGTTTTAAAAGTAAAGTGAAGAAGAAAAGTAAGAAAAGAAGAGTGATTTCAGTTTTTAAGTGTTGAAGCTTTGATAAGAGAAAGAGTAAGTAGTTAGTTTTAAAAGTAAAGAAGAAAAGAAGAGTGATTTCAGTTTTTAAGTGTTGAAGCTTTGATAAGAGAAAGAGTAAGTAGTTAGTTTTAAAAGTAAAGAAGAAAAGTAAGAAAAGAAGAGTGATTTCAGTTTTTAAGTGTTGAAGCTTTGATAAGAGAAAGAGTAAGTAGTTAGTTTTAAAAGTGAAGAAGAAAAGAAGAGTGATTTCAGTTTTTAAGTGTTGAAGCTTTGATAAGAGAAAGAGTAAGTAGTTAGTTTTAAAAGTAAAGTGAAGAAGGAAAGTAAGAAAAGAAGAGTGATTTCAGTTTTTAAGTGTTGAAGCTTTGATAAGAGAAAGAGTAAGTAGTTAGTTTTAAAAGTAAAGAAGAAAAGTAAGAAAAGAAGAGTGATTTCAGTTTTTAAGTGTTGAAGCTTTGATAAGAGAAAGAGTAAGTAGTTAGTTTTAAAAGTGAAGAAGAAAAGAAGAGTGATTTCAGTTTTTAAGTGTTGAAGCTTTGATAAGAGAAAGAGTAAGTAGTTAGTTTTAAAAGTAAAGTGATGAAGAAAAGAAGAGTGATTTCAGTTTTTAAGTGTTGAAGCTTTGATAAGAGAAAGAGTAAGTAGTTAGTTTTAAAAGTGAAGAAGAAAAGAAGAGTGATTTCAGTTTTTAAGTGTTGAAGCTTTGATAAGAGAAAGAGTAAGTAGTTAGTTTTAAAAGTAAAGAAGAAAAGTAAGAAAAGAAGAGTGATTTCAGTTTTTAAGTGTTGAAGCTTTGAAAAGAGAAAGAGTAAGTAGTTAGTTTTAAAAGTAAAGTGAAGAAGAAAAAAAGAGTGATTTCAGTTTTTAAGTGTTGAAGCTTTGATAAGAGAAAGAGTAAGTAGTTAGTTTTAAAAGTAAAGAAGAAAAGTAAGAAAAGAAGAGTGATTTCAGTTTTTAAGTGTTGAAGCTTTGATAAGAGAAAGAGTAAGTAGTTAGTTTTAAAAGTAAAGAAGAAAAGTAAGAAAAGAAGAGTGATTTCAGTTTTTAAGTGTTGAAGCTTTGATAAGAGAAAGAGTAAGTAGTTAGTTTTAAAAGTAAAGAAGAAAAGAAGAGTGATTTCAGTTTTTAAGTGTTGAAGCTTTGATAAGAGAAAGAGTAAGTAGTTAGTTTTAAAAGTGAAGAAGAAAAGAAGAGTGATTTCAGTTTTTAAGTGTTGAAGCTTTGATAAGAGAAAGAGTAAGTAGTTAGTTTTAAAAGTGAAGAAGAAAAGTAAGAAAAGAAGAGTGATTTCAGTTTTTAAGTGTTGAAGCTTTGATAAGAGAAAGAGTAAGTAGTTAGTTTTAAAAGTGAAGTGAAGAAGAAAAGAAGAGTGATTTCAGTTTTTAAGTGTTGAAGCTTTGATAAGAGAAAGAGTAAGTAGTTAGTTTTAAAAGTAAAGTGAAGAAGAAAAGTAAGAAAAGAAGAGTGATTTCAGTTTTTAAGTGTTGAAGCTTTGATAAGAGAAAGAGTAAGTAGTTAGTTTTAAAAGTAAAGAAGAAAAGAAGAGTGATTTCAGTTTTTAAGTGTTGAAGCTTTGATAAGAGAAAGAGTAAGTAGTTAGTTTTAAAAGTAAAGTGAAGAAAAGAAGAGTGATTTCAGTTTTTAAGTGTTGAAGCTTTGATAAGAGAAAGAGTAAGTAGTTAGTTTTAAAAGTGAATAAGAAAAGAAGAGTGATTTCAGTTTTTAAGTGTAGAAGCTTTGATAAGAGAAAGAGTAAGAAGTTAGTTTTAAAAGTGAAGAAGAAAAGAAGAGTGATTTCAGTTTTTAAGTGTTGAAGCTTTGATAAGAGAAAGAGTAAGAAGTTAGTTTTAAAAGTAAAGTGAAGAAGAAAAGAAGAGTGATTTCAGTTTTTAAGTGTTGAAGCTTTGATAAGAGAAAGAGTAAGTAGTTAGTTTTAAAAGTAAAGTGAAGAAGAAAAGAAGAGTGATTTCAGTTTTTAAGTGTTGAAGCTTTGATAAGAGAAAGAGTAAGTAGTTAGTTTTAAAAGTAAAGAAGAAAAGAAGAGTGATTTCAGTTTTTAAGTGTTGAAGCTTTGATAAGAGAAAGAGTAAGTAGTTAGTTTTAAAAGTGAAGAAGAAAAGAAGAGTGATTTCAGTTTTTAAGTGTTGAAGCTATGATAAGAAAAAGAGTAAGTAGTTAGTTTTAAAAGAAAAGTGAAGAAGGAAAGTAAGAAAAGAAGAGTGATTTCAGTTTTTAAGTGTTGAAGCTTTGAAAAGAGAAAGAGTAAGTAGTTAGTTTTAAAAGTGAAGAAGAAAAGAAGAGTGATTTCAGTTTTTAAGTGTTGAAGCTTTGATAAGAGAAAGAGTAAGTAGTTAGTTTTAAAAGTAAAGTGAAGAAGAAAAGAAGAGTGATTTCAGTTTTTAAGTGTTGAAGCTTTGATAAGAGAAAGAGTAGTAGTTAGTTTTAAAAGTAAAGAAGAAAAGTAAGAAAAGAAGAGTGATTTCAGTTTTTAAGTGTTGAAGCTTTGATAAGAGAAAGAGTAAGTAGTTAGTTTTAAAAGTGAAGAAGAAAAGAAGAGTGATTTCAGTTTTTAAGTGTTGAAGCTATGATAAGAGAAAGAGTAAGTAGTTAGTTTTAAAAGTGAAGAAGAAAAGAAGAGTGATTTCAGTTTTTAAGTGTTGAAGCTTTGATAAGAGAAAGAGTAAGTAGTTAGTTTTAAAAGTAAAGTGAAGAAGAAAAGAAGAGTGATTTCAGTTTTTAAGTGTTGAAGCTTTGATAAGAGAAAGAGTAAGAAGTTAGTTTTAAAAGTAAAGTGAAGAAGAAAAGAAGAGTGATTTCAGTTTTTAAGTGTTGAAGCTTTGATAAGAGAAAGAGTAAGTAATTAGTTTTAAAAGTAAAGAAGAAAAGTAAGAAAAGAAGAGTGATTTCAGTTTTTAAGTGTTGAAGCTTTGATAAGAGAAAGAGTAAGTAGTTAGTTTTAAAAGTAAAGTGAAGAAGGAAAGTAAAAAAAGAAGAGTGATTTCAGTTTTTAAGTGTTGAAGCTTTGATAAGAGAAAGAGTAAGTAGTTAGTTTTAAAAGTGAAGAAGAAAAGAAGAGTGATTTCAGTTTTTAAGTGTTGAAGCTTTGATAAGA